>JAINUG010000021.1:7024081-7404081 GCA_029706075.1 Aldrovandia affinis
GGACCTGTGGGATGTTGCTGGACGAGACGCCACTCTTCGACCCCTCTCTATCTCCAGGAGCTGGACTGGAGCAGCAACACCGGGCTCTTCTCTCCCCCAATATCCCCCTCACACCCGGGAGAAGGCCTGGTTCTCCGACCACTCCACACTGCTGACCTTAACCGAGGTACAGTAGCAGGGCCAACAGTGTTCTTTTCAGCCTCCATTTCAGTTTACTCAAATTCTTTATTATTTGCTACAATTCATGATTCGCTTTTGTTTTCCCTTGTAATGCAGGATTCTACAAAGTCCTGTCTCAACTCACCTTGGCAGGTGATGTTACACCTGAAGAGTTTATCAGTAAGTAATAATGCCATAAAGATATTTCCTGTAAGTCTGAGGTCCAAGGAACAAATATATAAATTCCAGTCAAATAAATAAACTAGGAAGGAGATGGCTTTTGGTTTATACACCCCTGAAAATTTGTAAAATATTTATTTGTGAGGCACCTGCAAAGGGTTTTTTGACATGCTGTTTTTAAAATCATGTTCTGTATTTTTCAGAGAATTTTGAGCATATGAAAAAGACAGGGGATTACTACATCATCGTAGTGGAGGACACAAATCTCGGGCAAATTGTTGCCACAGCAACGCTCATCAGAGAGCACAAATTCATCCATGCCTGTGCCAAGGTACAGTGTGGTTCACTGCTTAGTGTTGCTCTGTGTTCAGGACTGCACCACGGCATTGTTACTTATCTTCATCCTGTTTTTCACAGAGAGGGAGAGTGGAGGAAGTAGTGGTGAGCGACGTCTGTCGAGGAAAGCAGCTGGGGAAACTGTAAGTCTGACTAATACAAATAAGTCAATAAAGAAGGAAAAGTTTACACAAAGTCCTGTAACTTTTACCTGAATACTTGGTTGGTCATCAGTCTGATTAATACATTTCAGGTTATTTCTGTGATGTCACTGTCTTACACATGAAGTATTTCCAATTGATCAATTTTGGCATCCCATGATATTTGCATAAAGGTTGCAGGATTAAGTTGACTTATTATAACCCTATGCATGCTGTTATTTGTAAATATTTTAAGTTGTTTTCTCAATTACAGATTGGTCTCAACTCTAACTCTTCTCAGCAAAAAATTGGATTGTTACAAAATAACACTGGAATGTGCACCAAAGAATGTGGCGTTCTACAAGAAATTTGGATACACTGCATCAGACGAGACATACATGCAGTGCCGATTCTTTGAATAAGGTCTTATTCTGCCCGATGGCTGTATGGAACTGCGTTATCGACACCATGGAATCCCTTATACCCCATCCTAGCCCCTCAAAACCCACCACAAGAACAGACAGCACCTCAGGTCCCAATGGTACCTGACCCATTTGGAGAGGGAGTCCTGCATACACCACGAAAGGAAATGAAGTTAAGAGTCAGGAATGAACACTGTGCATCGTGAAGACAATGCTTAGGCTGTTACAGCAAGTGTTCTTCAGGATCTCCAAACATACCTTATGCATTTAAAAGTTGGGGGGCGATTCTTCAGTTCAGAACACCGTTGAGTTGAAAAATCATGGGACTGGGGTCAAGGTTACTCACTTTGTTTACATAAGCTGATGATGCTGTGCCTCATGATTTGACCTACAGCAGGAATTTAGACTGTTAAACACAACTGCAGAATGTTGTAACTCCCAAGGTATGTTGGAGATTTTCTGTGATAAGCATCTTAGCCACCCCTTAACAACTTTCAAATGACTCATTTAGCTGTGAATAACAATGTACAAATGTACAGTGCGTCAGATAATATATAAATAATTTAATTTATAGATGATGCATTAACATGTTATTTTTGCTGCAATTTGCACTGCAGTAACCAAACTCTTAAAAAAATGTTAACACCATGTGTATACCCCAAGGACATTTCTAGCGCTGCTTTTTTGCGCTAAGGTACCATTTTAATATGATGTGTAAGTCACTACACTCTCCTAAAAGTTCCATCCCACAGGGACATTTTGATGGTTGCTCTTATTTTCATAGCAGCCCCTGAGGATGCCTTGAAAATATTTGCACCAGATTTTTACAGCACTTCAGTTGGATATTACTCAAAAGGTGTACCCCCCCCTTTAAATTATCACCAGTTTTTTACAAATAAATGTTTTTTTTAAATGTTTTTTCACAATGTAAAAAGCTAAAGGCTGGATGTGCATAGTGAAAATATTAGTAGGAGCTGTATGGAAAGCTACCAACAACGGGGCTTATTTTCCCATTTTATGAATAATATTCTGGTCAAATGGTGGTATGGTATACTATTAATCTTAATAATTACTGGTACTTAGATATTTGTTAATAAGTAATGTAGCTAGTTAAAACCGTATGTGGCAGTTGGTCATCCATGACTCTCACATCTCTAACAGAGGCTAATTCTTCTACAGCATTCCAAATGGCTGTAAATACATCTGTAGTGTGCCCTGACTTGAGGTTTTATTCAATCTGAATGAAGACCATTTATAATTGGGTTGAATTATCCAGTTTAACAAACCAGTCCTTATAGTAAATACAAAAAGATCTGATTAGGTATACATTTCAGATTGTAACAGGCTAAGTAGAACTCCAAACCCATTGTATTGTATGTAAGTTTAATTGCAGGCCTTCTCAGGAACTGCACCTGATCAGCAAGTTAGAAATGAGGGCCTTCTTACACATTTCCCCCTAATGCAAGCAGTTAGAGAGACCTGATACAATTGCCATTTACTGTGTTTATGAAGTATAGGAACTAGAAGTGTAGTTGGGTTTTATTTATTTAATTTCAATAGTGACTTTAATTTCTGAATTGTATACCTGGACACTTGGGAACTGGGGATAATGTCTATCATTATTTATTTGCAAAAATGAACACTGTTCTAAAGTGCATATAAATTTATCTTTTGCAAACAACAGCCTGTTTGTTTTTTCTTTAGCTAAACTGTAGTTTTGTCATTAATACAAACAATGAAAGTACAGAGAAAAAAAATCAAAAGCAAAAATCATTTATTTTTCATAAATATTTTTTTAGTTTGGTTTACGGTCTCGCACCTATTATGTACAATTCTTGTTGCGGACCAATGTTGGGGTTATTAAAAGAAAAAAACAAAACTTGCTTTCGTTCTGCCTCTAAATGACGTGGCAATGCAATAACCTCACCTGCCCCAGTCTTCAACTACAGAGCAGACATTTAAACTGAAGACAACAATTAAAACCCATCCAGGTGAAAGCCTTTCGCAGAATTAAAATACATGCACGTACACAATATGAAATCTTCCAAAACTCCACTGCACTTCTGCAACAGTGAAAGATTATCACCCGATGAGCCACATAACAATACTTCAGTTTAACAACCATTTCATGTTCTAGTAAATTGTTTGCCTTTCAGATTAACTTCTGCTTCGTGCCAGTACATTACAATGCTATTGAGCTTCACTCTTCATTAAACAAGCAGAGAAAGAATTGCCCAAGCAGCCTGCACCCAGTAATAAAACTAATTAAAAACCAAGCCAGCAAGGTCACTGAAATAATGTAATGGCACTGCACTGCTTAAATAAGAGAATCCCCACCTGCTTAATATGAACAAATCTACAAATCAGGAGTTTCAAACTTATTTCTTACAGGGCCACATGTGTGCTAGTGTTAATTCCCATACCTGAGACTACAGTAATTGATTTTCTCCACTTGGCATTTTTTTTTTTTTACAATAGGTACAATAGAGGCAAAAAATGTTGGGGGAAATATTTTAGGACCCGAATAGACACTAAATTAATAAACAAATTCAGCCAAAGAGGAGGTTTGTTGAAATGAAAAACCTGCACACAGGACAGCCCATGGACACGGTTTCACGCTCCTGACATAGAGCAGTACCCTTTTAAGATGCACAGTACAGAAGGCACATTCTACCTGTGCTGATAGAGGACTATACACCTCAGGATTTCACTTGAATGTTCCAGTGTAAGTGCTGTTCCACAAGATGTGAACTTTAATGGCAATTTAAAGTCAATTTAATGGCAGACATTTTCTATAGTATCTTTACTGGTGCTCAAAACTCGGGGAAGGAGAAGTTAAACCTACTGGCAAGAAAGTTACGCTTGCAAAATTAGTTAGCTTTTTTGTGTGAGCAAGAGCATATTTATTCCCCCAGCAAGCATTTTTTCATGTTGAATAAATTGTCCCTTATGATAAATAATTGACCATTTTACAAGGATAAACAATCCCTGTCAAATCACCCCACTGCCAAAACACCCCTCCCCGTGACCAAGGACAACAGCAGCAGCAGAGCTAAGTGTCAGTAGTCTCTGACGAATGGCTACTCTCTTATGTGGTGTATTTTTAGGCATGTTGTAGAACATTCACTAGCCTCTCTGGCACCGAAATATACTTCCTCAATCAATCCACTCAAAGGACCGACCTTCTGCCTCTTCCCTTATATCTTGAATCCCATCCTGCCCCAAAAAAACAAAAAAACCCACAATAATTCAAGTATCAAAAGTGCATTATTGCAATACTGTCCCGCTGCAAATGCAAAATGCTTTAAATACTATAAAACTGCAAAAAGAAAAGAAAAAACGCCAAAAGAAAAATCAGTGCGAATAGCTCCAAAGAAAAAAAAAAAAAAAAGTCACTTTTCAAATTCATCCCCAGCTCCAGAGGTCTCAGACGCCAGGAGCAGTCTCCCCCTCCCCTCTCCCTCCCATTAGAAAAGTTTAAATATTTTATATATTTTTTTGAATCCCAATAAAAATGTAAAAATAAGTCTTTTGCAATAAATCGCTCCGCTCTTGTCGATCCTATCCATTCTGTGCAGCGGTGACCTGCATGCCTCCAAAGTCCTCATCCTCCTCGAGTGTTCGCTTCAGGCTCCCTGCGAGAGAGACACCCCACAGTCAAACTGCACCTCCCACCCTCAAAGCACAGGCTGCTTGTACTAACCACGCATGTGTCAGCTCAAGCATCTCACTTTTCAGGCTATTCCCCCAGTCTATACTGTATGCAATGTTCCCCTGAGGGCACATTACAAAGGTGCCACTGAAGCCATATTCTCTGGTCTCCACGCTCCCCAACATAATTTAGCATCCTAAGGACAATACAGTCCCGTGACACACTGCCCTACTGACCTGGCATCCCGGCTTGCAAGGAGAATGACCGGCCCAGCTGGATTGGCGACATCATCTTGATGGTAAGTTTGGCTAGGTAGATTGCTTCATATTCCTGTAAAACAAGTGCCATTTTACACGGTCTTTCAACCAAAATAGCTAATATTTTCACTGAAGAGGTATACATATGGTCTATTAAACACCTACATAAACCCTCCACAATAGTTAAGTGTTCATTTACCATTATTATCATTTCAGCTGAAATATTACAATTTATCATGGCCAAATTAAGCATGAAATCACTTTCCATGAGTGTTGATTTCACAACTGTTAAAGTGGTGCAGTATCACACATTAAATGGCAAAATCAGAAATTTATGTTGCTAAACATTATTGTAGTATGGTACATGATACCATGTCAAACTTGACATAAAAATATACATTAAGTGATGGGTGTCTGAGATGGAATGTGGGTCCTGTAATCATTTCAGAAATCTCATCTGGGTGACTAACAGGAAATATTTGCATTAACCTGCATCCGAATATTAGTATTTCATGCCACCATTATGAAAGTCAGATTCACTTTAAATTCAAAGGCCATGACAATACAGGTAACTGGGGGGGGGGGCACTCAAACAGCCCTGGCCCAGACTAGGAGAGTCCCACCTGGGTGGGAGGGGAGGACAAGAGGGCAAAATGGAGGACATGGCACCCCCTGATGGACACTCACAGTACTGCACCTATGTAAAGGATCCCTCATTTACTCCAGTGTTGCCTTTATTTTGGCAGTTACCTGTAGGTTGCGGTGTTGATAGAGCCTCCGTCAACAAGACTCTTGAATTATGAAAATATATCAGAGATTTATACGATGAAGGCGTTGACTCTCACCTGTAACTGATGCACAAAACCCACGTTCGGATTGATGCAAAATCTCCTCTCCTGAACATGACTGAAAGCATCCCTGTGAAGGAATTGCACAGGCAGCATAGAAATAAACAGTTTGGGGAGTTGCAAAAAAACACAGTGGACCCAAGATCCAGGGCTCCAATGTGACTTTTGATTAAATTACCAGAACTAGACTAGTGCTGTATATACTTGTGCGTTGACTCTGAACCAGGTGTGAACAGACTAAATAAGAGCATGAATTAAAAGAAATGTTTAAGAAATGTAGCTAGACCTTATTCACAAAAGTGGATAAGCAATAAGCATGGCAAGCCAGCTACACCATGTACAATTGTCCTCCTCCTGACGAAACCTGCACTACATCTGGATATGAATACAATTAAATACTATAGTAAAATTAAAATATTTTACCTCCGTAAAATCCAAAAAACACCCGGATATAAACACTATGAGAATCACAATAATCGACCACCATTTGGATTCATGTCACTTCTGCAGCACAAACACTTTGCCTCACTTTATATCCAAGACATTGTTTCAACAGTACTGAACGATTAAACATTCTAAAATAGCTAAATTAAGAAATATTACAAAAAGGGTGACACTCACCTGTATTTTACACCAAATGTTTCCATAAGGTAGGCAATTACTAAGGCAGCACTAAAGCAAAAGGGAGACAACTAGTTTGAGGAACTGAGGAACATTTAAGGATGACGTATTTTGATGAAATACATTTCAATTTGTTTAACAGTGAAGTACGGAGAGAAATGTTGGTAATGGAGTATGCAACAACAACCAAAAATATATGCAGTGAGGCAGACTGGTGTGCTCTGCTTACAGGAAATCAATCTCCTACCCACAGAGACATAACTAACCTTCTTGATATTCCTGCATTTCCATGAACAAGTACCTTTCCTGTAGAACAAAAATGAAGATTGTTTCCATACAGACACATCATCAGACATAGAACATCCATATTCACAAAACCTTGGCCACAAAGCTTTGCATGTCAAAGGAATACAAAAACAGTCAACAGTTCAGTGCAGTGGTCCCCAGCTTTTCTGAACCGTACACAAAAATTGTGTCACAGTGACTGTATGTGTTCAATGTGGACACAATCGGTATGACATCCATAGCAACTTCATAAATACATTTGGTATGGCAAATCTGCCAGAAATGGCAAGACAATTTTCAAGCCAATATGACAGTCTTTGCATTGGCAAAATGAAACAATCATTAAGTTTCAACATTAAGATTAAAAAATACATTGCTCCTTGAATCCATGAATTGGTTCTATCTGAATACATTCCATGGCATTTGCAACTGCACAACAGCAAGGCAATGAATGCAAAGCGGTGGCTAATTTCCATACAATCTTAACTCGAAGACACAGAAAATATTTTGTGGTGATCTTAGGCTTTAGACGGGCACGTAGCATCTTGATAATGCTACGTGCTCTGCCTCACAAAGTGATGTTCGTACCATTTTTGGGAAACACCTCCATGTCTATTTTTATGTGGATTTAGTAACAAGATCTCAAAATTGCTTTCCAAATCATCCTAGACTCCGGTCCTGTAGACTGTTTATGTGTGGAAGGCAGCCAAGGCAGGCTAAATGTAATACGTTGCACAATTTATAGGTCGTCTCCTTTTTCATTATATAGCTTTCCTTTTTTCTTATTTATAACCCCCCCCCAAGATAAAGTGTTATTGACAATGTCCAGTACCTCCAGTTTGTAAACTTCCATCAATAAATTCTTTAGTCTAAAAGGAAAAAGGAGACAAAAAGATCATTATCACAACTTTCCAGAAACCATCAAATATTGCGTCATACTCTGAAATGTGCATGGTAACTCACCATTGGGAAATATCTAATAATGTTTTCCACAGGGTTGTCGGCAATATCTAAGACAAGGTATCTGAAATTGCAGGAAAAAAAACAATAAATTAAATTTGACCTCAACTGATAAAAAAGAAACGGTTGACAAAATAACATTTCCATGCAAGATGGCTGAACAAATACAATCACCAATCACATACGGCAAGTCAAAAGTAGGGTCCGGACTGCACAATGAAACCAGTCTCACCTAAATTTCAGTGGAAAGTTTGGCTTAATGAAATTGGCTTCAATATCTTGTCTGACACAAACTATATGCGTAATCCCCTGCTTTTCAAGGGTGGACAGCTGAAAAGGGGAGAGAAGGAAGAAACTGTTATATTTGCATCATTCAGAATATCAAACCTAACCTCTGCTTCAAGAGAGAATTCCTTATTAAAAAGCTTACTTTGAACCCTTTGCATTCACATACTATTAAGAATTACCTTGCTCTTCATGGCAGCTGAATAGGGACCTAAAAACAGGCCAGGTAAGATTTCCTGGAACAACAAAATGGTTTGATTAGAAAAGAAGAAAAAAAAGAAAAGAATAATAAAGTTAGAGCCTATTGGTCCACATCATTGTGCTTGACCCTTAGACACTCCTATAATTTACTCACTCAATAACACTACTGCCTACGATATATAACCACACAATCGCTTAATTTTTTTCTGTTTTGATTAGTGGTATGTTTCAGTAACATTTGTTAAGAGATGGAAATAAAAATGCTTCAGGGCAAAGTTTTCAGTTTCCTTTTCCCAATTTCCATTCTGCTGGTGAGCCCACAAGGCTACAATATTTGCAGTGCTACACTGTTGATAAACTATCGCTAATATTTGCATTGAGTAACTCCCACTTTCAATCAACAGGTTTCAAAATTTCAACAGAGAATACTGTAGAACAAATTCTAATGTAATATTGGTCTCCCCTATACACAAAATGTATAGTCTGTTGGACAGCTTTATGAAATGTAATCTGCTTGGTACATCCTGTTTTGCTGTATTATCCTGGAAATTGAGCATACTTCTGTCTTATACGTCCACTAGACACCAGAGAAAATATTCCTTCATGCCAGAAACGGATTTGTGGGGTGTTGGTTGATTACTGAACCAACTTTTGTAGTGTGGAAATCTGACACACAGGCCTTCTCCAACAGTGCTGCCTCAAAGATGTTTGCAGTGTAGGCTCGCTCATTTTCACTGTGATTATCTAAACCTGTATGTATTACATGACACCACTATTATCAGTAATACAGGTTTCCAATTACAGCTACGTCATTTAGCAGACAGTCTCGTCTAGAGCGACTGACAACAAGTCCATTCCATTAAGTGGGGTGAAACATATATGAGACATGGGCACATATGAGACAGTACATAAATAGCCAGTACAATGTTTCCCAATTGCTAATGACAGAATCAAGGTTTGGAAGGGAAGCAGCCAGCACTAAGGGGAGTGGTGACTGAATGAGAAATGTGCTGTCAGTGATGCATTTTATCTCACGTAAAGAATTTTAAAAAAGCAAGACATTGCTGTCCTCTATAATCATTTTTGCGTTAAAACTGCCTCTGACAATGAAATTGATTACAATATTCATAGAAAGTCAAAGAAACCACCCAGTCTCGAAGCCAGGAACTACCAGGAGCTCACTTCCTAACATTATCATTACAATAGTGAACATGTACAGTTTTTGTCTGGTGATCTTGGCAAGTAATTTCAATACCTCCCTTTTTATCACGTGGTACAAGCTATTATCTGCCAATATAGTTTGTAAAAGGAGCCTGGAGTTGCTGGCCATCAAAATTCTGTTTAGGATAATCTTGGTCTTGCAACCAGAAATCCAATCCAACTCATCAGTTAATTATTTAGAACTATATCTACAGATTCTAAGTAACCCTTTGGAAGCAATTCCATATGAGACTGTAGCTCCACACTGTCCCCAGGATGGCACAAGTGGCACCTGAACTTTTATACACATGGTCTGTGACTGTCCAGGAGTAGTGGAATTAATCTGAGTAGGCATCTTCCATTCGATCAGAAATTCTAGTGATATGGGTCTCCCGGGTGGTCTAGTGGTTACAGCATTCGAAGCTGGCCACTGCAACCGGTGTTCGATTCCACTGGCCGCTCCGGTCGCTGCGCACAGGAGAGGCTCTGTAGTACCGGAGTTATGGTCAACAGCCTGGCGAGTGCTGTCTCGGAGGAGACTACCGGTCCTAGGGGTACGGCAGAAAACTCACTATACGAGGGGGGGATATACATTAAAAATAGAGGGTGTAACCAGCTACTAAATTGGGAGAAAATGGGATAAAATCAGAAACTAAACATTTTAAGAAATGCTCATGATATAAATACCCAGTGCTCCAGTGTTACTGCTCTGATAACTAAATGGAGTCATGAGCTCTGATCCATTCAGAGGTAGGCCCCGTTACCAGACATTACTGCTGCAAAGATGGTTGCCAACCCACTGCCTTTCCTGGCACCAGTGCATCCTTTCAGACGTGGATATACTCCATAAGGAGATTTCCACAGCTAGGGTGCATGGTGCCAGGGGGAAAAGAAAACGTCTAAATGGGTTTCATTGCCAGTTGGATGTTGGCCATCACCCTTACGGACCACCCACCAAGTCCTCGATAGAGGGGCCTTGGGGACAGGGCGGGTATACCTCTGCAAGCCTGTGTTGAATCATTGCACTGCACTGCTGTTTATTATTGTAATAAACAATGTAATATTTGATCAACATACAAAACAAAACCAAACAAACTATTGTCAGACTATTGTGAGCTAGATGCTAACTAATCCAGATGCTTCAGTTCATTAATTAATTAAGATTCTTTATTTTTTATTTGACATTGTAGAGTATTTTGTGTTGATCAGTGGCAAGAAATCTCAACGAAATTCCTTTTTATTTCCATGAAGTAAGAAAATAAAATGTACAAAATGCCAAAGGGGTGAATACTTTCTATGCCCACTGCACATGTTGATGTTTCAGTGGATTCATCACTAGTAATTCAGTACACCAGTGATTTACAAAAACAATCTACTTGTTAGATAGATTTTTTTTTTAAAGAGAATTGAGACAAGAGGAATGACAAGATTGTGAGATTGTATCATGTGAAATATAGTGCGATGTACCCCTGATATACAGCTTACACTGCATCCAATTATGGTCAAACACACTACAAGCCTGTGACCTTCACAGCAGACCCCCTGTTTATGAATTGTTGACTAATTCTAACCAGCCAAATAAGTTGCCCTTTGTCTTGTCTTTTCAATAAAAGTCCACTGCACCTTTTTTCCTGAGTTAATGATTTGATTACAGTTACTGTATAAGAGATAAGTTGGTCTGACTTCCAGTATACAATGTGCTACTGAGACAAAAAGCGTAATTGCTTGTATTCTCTCTCATGATAGACCACGTGTCTCTCATCTAGACACGGTCTATCATTGCAAAATTCTGCAGTAATCACCAAATGGTTTTCTGCAATGAAGTCCATCAGTATGCCTAAATGTAAGTATTTTTCTACATTAGAAAAACAAATCCCAAAATGACCCTATTCAGATATGGCTGGCCATAATGTTAATAGTTGGCAATGTAACAGTACAGTAATAATTACATTGGCAAAAGTGCAAGAGGCAATAACATGCCCATGATTAGTATTTCACTGTAGTATTCAAATATGTAGTGCTTGTAGAGGGAGTTCAAATAAGAGGTCACTGAATGACAAAAACATTCATGTGCTTTCCTCAATCACCAGTTTTAATTGCTGTAAAAAGAACTAAGAGAAGTATTATTTTTGCTGCAACTTCAATTAATGCAACTTCATAAGTGCATAAACTGCAACGCTACTTACTTAATTTGATGTGTCTCCGTTTGATACGTGTACAAACTGACAATAATCGTAAACTACAAACATAACAAAATATATGCACATTCTCAAATAAAAGAACACAAGGGGAGGATGTAAATTGTGACAGAGCTGTAATAACTTCCAAGGTCTTAAAAGAAGTATGTAATGTGAACATACTATTCATTTCCATTTAGATAGTAACCGGTTTCAAAAGCACTGTGACCACAAAGACATCTGGTTATGTTAATAAATGGATTAGTAGGTATCGTGATCGACTAACATGGATCTCAATCCAGCGGGAGATTAGGGCGTTCACATTACATTAGAATATTGAATATCATTTCAAATCTGCATTGGTGAATAGGGAGATTTGATATTAAAGTTTTTTCTGAAAACATATACAGGTAAAGACAAGTATCCAAGATTCCAAAATAAGCTTCGCTATTTAGAGACAAATTAATTATGAAAGATCATATAGGGTGTTTTCAAATAGCTCCTGAATCAAGTCGTGAACGCGTAAAGTTACATTACATAACGTTAGCTACAGCTAATACAAAAGCTAGGCAATATGATATCTGTCTACCTTATGATAAGTCTTATCCAGCGCACATACCTGCATTTCTCGCCTCATTGGGTATGCCCAGTCCTATGAAAGCAAGAGGCCAATGTGAGTTAATTTGTTACATAGCTTGCCACATCAGCAGAATCTTCCTTCATGGCAGGCAACTTAGATACGCAAAAAAAAGCCTTGAATAAATATTAAGATATGAAGATTTAATAAAGTACCTACCTTGGAATTCTGTGAATGTAGGAAAGTAGGCAACATTGGCTAGTTGAGACTGATATTTAACAAAAACTCTTGATAACGTCCGAACTAGTTGGGTAGCAAGTAAGACAACCACTTATTACTCGAACTCGTTTGCTATTTGGGCTTGTAAACGTCTTAGCTCTACCCGTACAGTGAATCAAGCACAATCATTAGCGCTAAAGAGAGATTGCTCGTTAGCGAATCAAACATTTATCGAACGATAGACAGCAGCTAGCAAGCTATTATGAAACAATCAGCGTTAGCCATCTTGCTACCTATTCCGAGTTAAAGCAGATTATAATTGATTTAACATGCAGCTAGCAAAATGGCTAAATTGAAAGGTCAGTATAAGCAAGCTATCAAACGTGACACACAACATTGTCAACGTTAGTAGCTAGCTGGCTAGCTACGGTCAACCGTGTCAAATCATTTTTAGGATTTAGCTTGGTAGCCACCTACCCAGCTACGGCTTCAAATGTACAACTAAGCATGCTAGCTAGTTACCAAGCGAACGATATCTCATAATCTATCTAGCTAACTAGTTTATGACATTTACCAGTTGGTCTTCTTTAGAGGCGGGCAGGGACGGGAACTGAAGCTTGTTTTCCCCGTCCATATTGCGGTGTTTTCGGGCACCGGTGGCCCAACCCGCCACACAGAAGCCGTAAAATGATGTTATTTGATGGAGTAATTCGCTAACTATAGTATCGTTGGAGTTTGTTTTGGAGCCCCACATGCATGTCCGCCATGTTGCTCCCTACCAAGAAAGTCACGTGACCTGCCCCTACTTTCAAAGTTAGGGACAGTCTGGTATGGATGGTGATTTGTGTCAAAATTCATAAGGAAAAGAAAACGAATTATAGAAATGTGAATTCCATGAATACGTGTGGTTTTCTCCTGCGTTTCCCTTTTCAGTTTTGTTTTTCATTATATGCGTTCATTTATTTCCATCATTCGCTGCCTGTGGGCTGGTGTTTCTAGTGGGCGTTGTGTTATGTACATTTGTCGGTCTCTACCTGACGGCGGGGTACGGATGGATGTTTTCTTGCCAATTTTTTCATTTTGTATTTACTTGAAAAGCATAATCTTTATAAATTATGGTTTCTGTTTACAAAAAAGATCACACTTCTATTTGTACATCACAATCCGTACACGTACATTCCTTCAAATATGGATAGAACATTAAGTCATAGCCCTTTCACTGTTTGTTCTGCAGAACTGAAATTCCTTTATCCCATTTTGCTCACCCAGTCTTCAGTTTGAGCTGTCAAAAATAAAACAATTTCTGAGCTAAACATATGAAGTTACTGATGCCGAAGGCATTGATTACACTTTTAACTTTTTTCTTTTCCTTTTATTTGTTTTCATAATCGGCACAAATCGCCCATTGTTTTAGCGTTAATATATACAGTGAGGCACAAATCGGATTGAAGCAATTGTGCTGCAAGTCTCAGTAGTCACATCAGTTTGTACCAGGAAACAAATATTCGACAGCAGTGGTTGGATAACACTGGCCAATATTGGTTCTAATCAAAAATGCAATTTCAGAGCATTTAACATTGGTGCAATCCAAGGCCGTAACCATGGAGTCAACATTGGGGGGGACCAAATCAATTCATTTATATTTTTTATATCAGCTAGGCTATATATTGGGGGGGACATTTTGAGCATATCTGAATATTGGGGGGGATGTTTTTCTGGTAATTTCGGCCTTATGCTGAAATTAGCATGAGGAATTACCTTAAAAGCGTAGTGTAAACATGGTGAAATAATTACAATTGCATGTTTTTTCTCAATGTGTTTCAGTGGGAGGTAAGCCTAATACGTTATTTTTAGCCATATGACATCCAATTCCAGTTGTTGGGCTCTCAAGTGACTCAGCTCGCCATGCATCGGCAAAACACAATTGGCTTCATCCTGCCAGGTGGGATTGTCGGCCAGGGCTTCTCGGGTTACTACTGTACTACTACTTCATTAGGTCCTCTCAATAATGTGCCAGGTGCCCACAGACTACCAGCTGTCGTCAGTGAGAGGTATGCCTCTCATCCAATCAGGTCTCTTGTTGTACTTTGCGACCTGTGGTCTGGTAATAGTTACGGGCTTGTGGGCAAGTGCAAAGTTTACATTTAAAGTTGAAGCTCTAAGTAAATTGTTCTGGATGAGCGTGCCTTTCAAATAAACGTTAAATATCCCCCCCAAACGTCTCTGATACAACCCATTGTAATGGACAAGTTTCATGTATCTGTGATGCATCTTAATGTAATTTTTGCTATTACTTCTAGCCATTTAAGATTGTCAACAAATTGTGCTGAAAATGTGCACTCCAATTCCACATGGACACCCTCTTCCAAATGTCAAAAAGGTTATTTGTAAACCGGAAGCAAGGAAATACATTTTTGATCAGATTTGTTTTTGATACAAACCTAACTGGAAAAAAAGTAATCTTACATCAAACTCAGACATTTAGATTGGATCATATGGGTGGAAATATGTTTGAAGGGAAACCTTTGACTTTGCACAAATTAATCTATGATTGAATCATGTACATGTATACCCTTAATCATTAAATGGCCATACATGTTTTACAGACATTCAGTAAACCTTCAACAATTATTTCAACTGCTCATTCTAAGATAGGTCACCAGTACCAAACAAAATAAAGACTCAAATATACCATATACACCAGAAATGTTAAAAGTTCAAGGGTTAAGGCTGACCAAGATACATTAAAAAGAGGAAGATTATTAAAAAAACAAGCCATCAATCTCAAACCATTTGAATCTAATTTAATCTCAAATACAATATAGTACAGGTAACTGCCAAAATAAAAGAAACAATAACATAAAGTGTCTTAATACGGTGCACCATGAGCCACCAGGGCTGCTTCAATGCACCTTGGTATAGATTCTACAAGAGTTTGTAACTATTTTACAGGGATTCAACACTATCACTTGAAATCAATCACTTGGTGTTTTATTGAAGCCGATGGAAAACGCTCTCAGGCACCGCTCCATAATCTCCCATGTGTTCATTTGGGTTGAGTTCTCCGTTTTGAGAGGTGCACTCTCACGTCTTGTTTCAAAAACATGTGTTGCTGACATATGTCAATAGGCGTGTCAAATAAGGAGAGGTTGTTGGCTCACTAAGCCGGTCTTACAGACTTGCTCATCCAGAGATGAGAGAACACAGACCTCAAATACTGAGCATTTTAATTGAGGAAAAAAGTATTGAGGATAATTTTTATTTACATGTGAAATACAATGACTGTGCAGGACCTTTAAGACACTTTATGTTATTAGTTGGCAGTTGCCTGTACCTTTTCATTACTCAGGACACTCTTCAATTAAATTCCACTTCAATATTTATACAGAGGAGAGTGTCCAAAAATTGTCCAGCATCTAGTTATTCTTCATGTAAAAAAAAAAAACAATTTTACATTGATAGCGTACATTTATGTTCATTCTGTAAGGAATAACAAGAAAAGTACTGAATTATGCAGGTCACACATTCAACTTTTTCTAAACTATTACATTTTTCACAGAATAGACACATGCACCAAAGTTTGGTTATTTTACTGAAAGTTTTAATGACTGTATTTTACATGGTACAAAGTCAACCAGGCATACAGCTTTCATATATTTTATAAGCGGTACATATAAATGCTCCATTGATGTAGAACATTTATCTTTCTCCTAAAGTGGTAATAAATCACTGAATACTTTCACTTTTTTACAGTGTTTAATAGGAAACACGACAAATCCAGGAAGTTGTATTAAATGTATCTTCAATCATCCTTGAGGTCACTTCATGGTTCTTATTACACTGGTGTAGAAATGGCAAAGAGTATCATATAATAGGACATTGATATTGGACAGGGAATCAAGACATCCATTTTTTTTCTTTTTTCCAATGGACAGAATAGAACAAAGCGGTTTTTTTTTTTTTTTTTTTTGTGCTACATACAAAAACACTGTAGCATAGCTTTACTCTCTAAGGTTAATGGATTCTACAATCTACACTGGTATATATATTTGTAATGGAATACAGTACAGAAATAGCAAACTTTCCCATTTTTGAAGTATAGTTTGTTTTCTCTCTTGTGCACCCAATATCTTTCTTGATGACATGGAACTGTTATACTGGCTTGTAGTCCAGCTTGGATTCCAGCTTCTTAGAATCTGCCACCTTGCGCACCGCCTTCATGAAATCTTCCTGAGTTACATACTCGTGATCGGCACGGATTGCAAACATGCCTGTAAAAGCAATCATATTGTTGAAAGCTTAAATCAGCATTGTAGTAACCAAAGGGGAACCTGCATAACTAGAGTAGTATTACCTGAAGAATTGGTCTTTGGGAAAAAAAAAAAATAAAATAAAAAAATCATGGTGCTCACCTGCTTCAGTGCACACGTTTCTCAAATCAGCTCCATTGAAGCCATCGGAGAGCTTCACTATCGCTTCATAATCTGCAAACAGATCAAATATAAACAATGTTTAAAACATAGCAATGACAAATGACAAATGACAAATGATTCCATGCCCAACACCTGGAGACAATGTAAAGTTAATGCACAAAAGGGTGTATGCACATTGAATTTTCCATAATTCCAGGGCACTCATATCAAAACAATATAATGTTTGGATGCGACAGTAAATGTGTGATGTTAAATTCAGTCTCATAAACGATTCATCCTACATTTATTAACTTGGTCACACAACTAACAACAAGCAGCTTGTCATATTCCTACTGTCACATTAATTATGAATGATGTGACTAAACTGGCTGGTATTTCAGTTGCTAACGTTAAAACGGTTGGCCAGACCTTTGGGACACCCCTGTGCTTGTACAGTTGTTCGCAGCAAATACATTCAATGGGCACAAACTCAACAAAGCAATTGCAAGGCATTAAACCACAGATTACTAAATTATTACCGATTGAGTGGAAACAGACTATTGAAGGGTCGATATATTTAAAGCCGTTGGTGGCATCTAGTGGACTGAGTGAGCTAATCGTGAACTTGAATTCGTTGTAACTGTACTGCATCCACAGTCTGTCACATGACAATCTATGGCAAATGAGATGTTTCTATCCCTGCATGCGATTAATAATTGAATTATAATTGGTGTAGCAAAGACGTAAACTTCCTCAATAAACAATGTTATTGTTGTAGGCTAGTTTAAAAAGGCTGTGACCGTGAATGCAGTTACCACAGGAATAGGTTATTAGCATTTTTTGTGTGTGACATGAGTGCAGTAATGCCAAGCTCCATCGGTACATTTTAGGCATTTAGCAGACGCTCTTATCCAGAGCAACTTACAGTTTACATTTCTTTACATACAATCAATTTATACAGCTGGATATTTTAGTGAAGCAATTCAGGTTAAGTACCTTGCTCAAGGGTACAACAGGAATGCCCCACCTGGGAATTGAACCTGGAACCTCTGAGTTACAAGCCCAGCTCCCTACACACGCAAGACACTTCACAGGGGCACAAATATTCCTGTGGACACGTATTTGCGGACCACTAGGCTAGAACAATGAGAAAATGTACAACTTGATTGCTTTTGCACTTCAATATGCCATGCGTTCAGAGGTTTCATGTCTTAACCACAACACCACAATTCCAGGCAGCACAGCACCTCGGAGTCAGGTCCCTCCAGTCTGTCAACTGACCTATTTCTCCATGCTTGGTAATGGGTCCAGCGTGGATTTTCAGGATGTCCAGGCGAGCCTGTTCATTTGGTAACTCAATGTCTGCAGGGAGGGAGAGAAGAATCCTTATGAGTCGGTACCAAAAATCATTTACCTTCAGTAACATTTGCTACATCTAATCTATTTGGGAAGTTCTTAAGCTAAATGAAATAAACAGTTGCATGTATGTAAATTTATCCAGGCGACAGCAGAAAAGGTTGACTGAAAATTGAAAAATGTAAGTGCAACTCCAGATGTATGGCACTGAGTGAACACATGGTGGCAGCACAGCAGTCAATTTAATATCAAATCTTCAAAAATCATTTGTATTAAGCTCTTTGCATACATTTCCAATTCCATTTCTCTCATTCTGGTGTATTACATTTCCCATAATGAAAAACTAGCATATTAGCAAAACCACAAATTTCATAAACCACCACTAAGATTGGTATAAAGATTTGGACACATCTATGACCATCCCAGACCTTGTTCAATCCTGATTTTTAGAAGCTTCTACAGCAAAATCGGTGTCAAATTTGTTCTACAGACATTGTGGGCCACACCTTCTCACTGTGCCGTATTAATGAAATTGCACAAATATGACAAGGAAACTTTCTGTAATCTACATTTATGAAAAACAATAAGTTTATTCTTTCCTTTTTTGTGAAATACTTTGTAACATCTTAAACTCACGAACAAATGTGCGGATTTGCAAAAACATGGTGAAAATATCTGTATGGATCGCTTTCAATTTTTATTAAAAACAGGTTTTATGTGAAACTATATGGCCATCATAAACCAAATGACAATAAGACACATATTGAAGTTTAAAAAAATAAACGATGTATTAATCAGCAGCATGCTTCAGTGAGACAAACAGCGGCACCACCATTAATATGACCCACTGCATTTTGTGAAGGACATCATACCTGCCAATTTTGACCTCAAAATGCACACTTGATAGGCAAATTGCGTACATGTCAGCAGGTCTCGGAACTCAAGATAGAGAATATCAGTGCTATTTTAACGTACGGATCTTGCGGTCCAGCCTGCCAGGACGCAGCAGGGCAGGGTCAAGGGTATCAGGCCGGTTTGTGGCCATGATCATCTTCACTCTGTGCAGAGTGTCGAATCCATCCATCTGATTCAGAAGCTGAGGAACAAACAGATGGAACAGCAAGGTTAGCAACATTCTCAATATGCAGTATGACATCGGGCACACATGCCAATTCAAATAAAAAACTATTTTTAAAAACCCTACAAATAAAGCAATCCCACAAGCCTTAGAAATGTATTAAATGATGAGTGACTCTTCATACAGATGATGGCTGGACGAGAAGCTTACCTCCATCAGTGTCCTCTGAATCTCTCTATCAGCAGATGTTCCCTCAGAGAAACGACGGCCACCTAAAAAGAACAGGGAACATGTCTAAATGACAACAGGCGCACCGCTCATCAGTGCACAGGGATATGCAGAGCTACAGTCCAGGATGCCTGCAGGGCACATGTAAACTTGACTTTCCAAAGGGAATGCCAAACAAGTTTTATTCCAACACCCCCTGATGTGCAGTAACCACAGAGGGCTTCAGAGTGTGCTTGTGTTCTTACCAATGGCATCGATCTCATCCATGAAGATTATGCAGGGCTGGTGGTCCCTGGCATAGTTGAACATCTCCCTGATCAACCTGGCACTCTCTCCAATGTACTTGTCCACAATGGAACTGGACACCACCTGGGACAGATAGGCAGTGCTCAGAAACAGAGCCCCTTACACAACAGAGTTCAGAAACAGTGTGGGAGAGAGAGCAGCTCACCTTCAGGAAGTTGCAATCAAGCTGACTGGCAACTGCTCTGGCCAAAAGAGTCTTTCCAGTGCCTAAAGAGCAAGAAAAAAACAAAAAACGTTTTTACCTGTTAAGCTCACACATTATCCCTACATATAATTCATTTTAATATAAATATTAGATTCAGATAGTGACATCATTTGTGCTACCTCACAACAGAGAGAAAACCATGAGATGGTACAACTTGAACCTTCTAGCCCATTATAACTTACGACATATGTATACAATACCAGTCAAAAGTTTGAGTACACCTTCCATCTGGACTATGGCTAAGCGGGCACTCCTTCATTCTTGAGCAAGATAACGACCCGAAACACACCTTGAAGTTGTGCAAGAACTATCTGGTGAAGGGGGAATGTGAAGGAAAACTCAAACTAAGGACCTGGCCTGCCCAGTGTCCAGACCTCAATCCCATAGAACTTGTATGGGATGAACTGGACAGAACAGTCAAAGCAAAGCAACCCACAAGTGCCTCTGGGAATTGCTGCAGGAGAGCTGGGAAGACATACCAGGTCTACTGAAACTTATTAACCGAATGGCCCGTGTTTGTGAGGCTGTTATCACAGCAAAGGATGGCTATTTTGAGGAATCCAAGATTCAATTTTCAATTAAATTTCATTGAACATTGCTTTGATGTTCCTTTTGTTTATCGTTACATGTGTTTTTTGTTATTTTCAAGTATTTAAAGAAACTTATATGGTGTAAAACATTGTCAATTATGAGACAAACCTAGTTTCCAGCAGGTGTACTCAAACTTTTGACTGGTACTGTATATATATTTAAAAAATATATATAAAAAAGCTTCTAATCACCTGGTGGTCCATACAGCAGGCAGCCCTTAGGGGGGATGATACCCACCCTCAGGAAAAGCTCTGGGTTTGTCAGGGGCAACTCAATCACCTGACAGAGCAGACACACCATAAACATTCCACACCCATGCACCGTTATAGACCATAGATGTCCAACAACAGGCCAATTACTAGTCATTAGAAATGACAATACACCTAAATATAAACTAACCTGACTTAAGGTTTTAATGACTTAAAACGGCAAAGAATGTTCCAATTTATAGAACACTGTAGATCCAATTAACCAAAAATAATATAATACAAATAAAATAATGTAACAAAAATCGGATCATTGCTACCAGTAAGATGTAAGGATGTGCAAAAAGCCAGTAATTCATCTACACTGAACGATAAAGCGTTCACAGAACAGGGATTCATGACATACCTCTCTCAGCTCACGGATCTGCTCTGACAAGCCCCCAATCTCTGAGTAGGAGACGCTGCCTGGGTCTTCATGGGACATGTTGTACACCAGGGGGTCCACCTCTCTGGGCAGGTACCTGCAAGGGACATGCCACATGCATCAGCTTTCACTGGAGAAAAAAAGAACTAGAATAGGTAAACTTTCAGGCACAACTTTAGTATGTGACAACACTATTCCGTGTAATTTTGAGGTAGAGATGAGTAGTAGATTCACAGCCTGTATGGTCAAATTACATACAGCAATGCTTTAGGCAGGGACTTCTTCCAAGGGACTCCTTACCTCATTATGGTCAGTGTGGTCATGTCCAGAGCAACTCTAGTGCCAGGCTTGAGTTTGGACTTATCCAGCTGAATCACAAGAGAATAACAACTATAAATAAGGATCTACACATTGGTCTGAAATTCAAAACTGTGCATCTGTCTTCAAAATTCACACATACAAATGTATACAAATCTCATGCACATCATATAATAAAAGAAAAAGTTCATGGGATTCAAGTATGCAACTGTATAATATGGAGTTACAGGGCATTGACTGTACGTATGTATATAAACCCATTATGAGAATCTACAAGGTAATAAGAACATTTTCGGTTTGAACTTACTTGTCGACGGCAGCCAACAACATAACGTGGACCATTGGTTGCTTTCACAATGACTGCAATACAATAAGAAACCTTTAATTAAAAGGTAAAACGACATACAATTCCTGATATCAAAATCTTAAAATACAAATACTCGGTTTAATACTTTATTACAGCTATCAGTGCCACGATTAGATTTACAACAACTCGACGATGATGTTGCTGCACTTACATTTCTCTTCTGTTAGCTGTTTGAGCACTTCGCCGACAATCTATACAAAACAGAAAACGTTGTCAACACAGCGATCAACACTGAATTATGTACTATTAATGTTACGTTAAAAGGGCCAGAGTAAAGAACAACAGCAAAGTTAAATTTGAAGGTAACGTTGTTTATGAGATATGTAAATGTTCATACCTGCCCGACACTTTGCAAAGCCTTCAGGTCATTTTCGGATTTTTCATATTGCTTTGTGAGTTCTTTTAGCTGTTCTCGCACTAAAAACAGAAACGCGTAGCAATCGTTGTTAGATAACAACAAGGTCGTGGTGCAACAACATTCAGTACCTATCTAGTCAGGCCATGCACATGCATTCTCATTAAACCAGGGTTAGAATATCCTTGATATTAGTTGTACTGGAGCAAGGGATCTCACAATCGAGATAAAAGTAACAATTAGTTCGCTAAATGCATGCGTACCAAACCGTTCCCTCCTCATTCAATATCCGTATAATTAACCACATCTACAAGTTAGACAGCCGGATATCTGGCTATATTGTATTCATTCGTTGTACACAAATAGAGAGAAGGTCTGAGCAAAAGTAATTGTGGTATAAACACCACAAAAACAAGTGATTCGCGCCGATAAAAAGACATTCGTTGTGTTGAAACCAACATTGTTCTAACCAGTTGCACTAGTTACTGAAGAAACGTAGCGAACGGTGATCCCTTGGCTAGCAAGCTAGCTAGCTAACATACATAGCGAATTCAAAATCGAATGCGTTTAAAGAATGGCTAGATTTGAGCATGATCGCGCAATTTCTAACTCGTATTGCATAAACTACACTTGACATAGCAAGCTGGATAGCAAGTTACGTTAAAGGTTACCTTGTCTGCTGCCCAATAGACAGCATGACAACACACATTTTTCGGCAGCCCATCAATGGATGGTTGGATGACAAAGCGAGTTAGGCAGTTGCCTTGTTCAGCTCATATATACAATGCAAAAGAAGCATCTTAATGACACGATTCCAAAGAGAAATATCAGTTCAAACATAATTTATGACAAACACAAAACATACGCTCTTTCAGACGCCCGTCAATTTCTTTGTGGTCAAGTAATTTCTTCCTGTAGTCTTGTAGAGCTTTTTCTCTGGGATCCGCCATGATGCGCTGCCTGACGATTGCTTGAAACCCACGGAATTGTGGGATTGCAGCGCTTGGTATTCTGGGCTATTTTGTGTATTCGCTACAGTCCATTCTGCGCTGGTGCTGCGCATTGCTGCAGAAGACTTGTGAAACGTCTCGGACAAATTTATGATTCATGTTTTTTTCACTGTGAAACAAAAAGCAGGGCCCTTGGTAATGTAAGACATTCTTAAGAATGCTTTAGTACATAGGGTCAGGATATACAACATGAATCAATAATTTATTCTCAAAAGGAGCTTTATTTGTTATTTAGCCTAATTATACCACACAACAAAAATAAAAGCTATTCACTCACAAAGTAAAACCAGTAGAAACATGTTTAAAATGTACATAAATGTGGGATATGAATGAAAATGTGGTATAAATTAAAATGCTTAAAATGTACAGAAATGTGGGTATTTTTAATTGTATCAGTCGCCATGCTTTTGAATCCTGACAACTGACAGTTTACCAGCCAGCTGGTTATGGCAAACTTTTCCTGAAGCTAGCCGTGTATGTTACGATATTGTAAGATACTATACATTCAATTTAAGTATCCATATCAATATCTGAGCCTATGTTATTATTAATATAATTAATGGCTTCCCGTTGTACTTAAATTCATGGACATCAAACAAGCATGTAATCTTATACAATACAATACAACTTTATTAATCCCCGATGGGCAATTTGATTTTGGGCATAGTAATAACAGACAAGAAACAGGCAGATGCTATAGAGCTATGTAAGGGCTGGACGTGCAGGTGCAATTAAAAAACAGTTAAAAAAAAGTAAGTGCAAGTAAAACAAGTAAGGGAAATGAGTAATTAGTCCACACGCAAGGTAGGTCCACATGCATTTCACAAATCTTGTGCTCTGACATAATCTAAAAGTGGTTTTGTAGACTATTTTAAAATGCCAATGGAGATTTTGAAAACCCAATTAACTCCTAAGCATATAATAATATACATATGCATGATTTATTAATATTATAGTGATTAATCCAGTTATTAGAGCAGATTAATATGTTGCTCTGCAAATGTGTCAAAAACACCGATGAGGGTTTGGGGTAGAAACCCTACTTAGATACTTTGTAACATTAGCTAAATACTGTGAGGAGTATCCACCTATTACCTTATTAAATCCTTCTAAAAGGATCCGATCAAACAGTACCCATTTCAACGAATGGCTATTGGGAAACGAGTTGAGTTAATTATCAGACGTAGAGGCAAATATATAATGAAGATACAGTACACATGCAGCCTGTAGCCTATGCTCTACACGTTTGTGTACGTGCACAGTGCGCACATGAAACAAACGATTCGAGACGTCGTCTCGCATCTTAAAACCTACCTAATTCGAGGGTTTCTGTCAGGTGTAGTGGCTGGAACTGGCTGTGTGCAATAACTTTACACTTCTACGTAATCTTACTTAGCGAGGCAGCCCATCATGCTAGCTAAATGACAACCAGGAAAGCAAGTATAATGTAATTCAATGGTGGTTAATATTTTGTTACATTAAGCACACGCCACATTTGGGATCACATGTAACATCGGCTATTTCCGTGTTCGGTTTCTCAAGTGTGTTCGTAATCAAATCAATTCAAAACAGCAGCCACAGGAGCGGTCACGTAATTCACGTATTTCACTGAGTCAATAGGAAGTAGCATTAGCTGTAGTATTCTGGCGCAATTGCTTAATGCGAGCGTGTGAGAGAAAACCCTATGAAATACTGAAAGGATAAGCGATAAGACTCAGATACTCTATGACCAGGTCTCACTTAACACTTTGATATAAGTGACAGAAAACCCTCGAATCCGTTGAATCTTACCGAATACGACAGCTGTCATAGAATGCATTTCGAGAAAGCCGTATAGACAGATGACAACTATGGGCTGTACAATTAAACTGTTGCTTTTGCTGGGAGTTACTCAACTTTTAAATTCCATGGACTCAAGCTCGAGCACCGCCGCGCACAGGTGTTTTTGTCAGGTAAGGCAAATGCCAGTGTCTTGCATATTTTTCTCCACCACTATAACGTTATTTTTGTGACAGATAATGTTTCTCGTAGGAGTATGAACACTACTGTCACTAAAATGGTGGTAATAACAATACTACTAATAATATTCCAATAATCATAAAATAATCGTATTAATAATGACAACAACAGAATAAACAACAACAATAATCACCAACATCATCGACATTTATCTGTTGGGGAAAAAATCTTCTCAAGGTAACAGGACACTTGGATGACTGCACATGTGATGTGGAGAGCATCGATGCCTTCAACAATATGCAACTCTTCCCGAAACTACAGAAGCTCCTGAAGTCCGATTATTTCAGGTTTTACAAGGTGGGAACATAGATGCCATCACTGCTGTGTAACACGTGCAAGGTCTTGATTAATTACAGCAGGAAATAGAATGTCCCTCTTTGACTTTTGTCGTAGGCGAATTTGAACAAGCCCTGCCCATTCTGGTCAGATAACAGTCACTGCGGATTGAAAGATTGTGCTGTGAAGCCTTGCAAACCAGTGAGTACTGTTATGAACCCAATAACGTTGTGTGCTGCACTCAACATATTGCCTGTGTGATGCCAAATCACGTCCACCGGCCAAAATGTGTCCATGGTGATGTAATCGGAATTTTTATGATGTCATCGGAATTTTGGACTGCAGTTGCTATGCCAACATGACGCGCTCGCATTCCCGAGTGAGAAAATGGCGTCCACTGCCAAAATGTGTCCACATGGTGATGTAATCGGAATGTTGGACTGTGTGATGACCAAAATGGGTCCGAGGTGATGTAATCGGATTTTTTTCCACGGCCAAAATGGGTCCAGGGTGATGTAATCCGAATTTTGACGCGAAAAACGCCGAAAACGCGAAAGAATGTGTCCAGGGTCAGCTGCACAGTTGAGTTAGCTGCCTTGCTACGAACATAATATATGAATTATAATATAGAATTATAGGCTATTATAATGATATAGGCAGCTAGCTACGGACATAATAGTATCCTTTGTCTGTTTAGCTGCACAGTTAAGTTCGCTGCCTTGCTACGAATATAATATATGAATTATAATATAGAATTATAGGCTATTTTAATGATATAGGCAGCTAGCTACGGACATAATTGTATCCTTTGTCTGTTTAGCTGCACAGTTAAGTTCGCTGCCTTGCTACGAATATAATATATGAATTATAATATAGAATTATAGGCTATTTTAATGATATAGGCAGCTAGCTACGGACATAATTGTATCCTCTGTTCAGCTGCACAGTTAAATTCGCTGCCTTGCAACGAACATAATATATGAATTATAATATAGAATTATAGGCTATGATATAGCTAGCTAGCTACGGACATAATTGTATCCTTTGTATGTTCAGCTGCACAGTTAAATTCGCTGCCTTGCAAAATTCGAACATAATATATGGATCGTCTGCTTAGATGGCTAGTGAAATATCTGCTAGTAAAATAAAAATCGTGATAACACCATTATCATTTCCTTTTTGTATAGGAGCTGTGCTTATATTGTTAATTGTTTTAGATTTTACATTGTGTTAGTGATGCTAGTGGAGGGGGGAAAGTTCGCTGTTTCAAACATAATAATAATAGATATATCATATATCCTGACATTCCTTGAGTAGCCTTCGCGTTTAATGGATGTAAATGCTAGCTAACGTCACCCAGTGTTTATGATCAACTCATGTGGGTAACGTTACAAGAGTTCATTTCACAGATAACAGGCCATAACGTGGGATGGACTAGTTTGCTATATTAACTTACTGTAGTACCCACAAGACTAGTTGATTTCTTTCACACACACACCATCATTTTAAACCTTGCAGTGTTATTTGTTGTATACATAGCAAGCTAGTCCATCCCACAATTGGATATGAATATAATAATAATAATATACGCCATTTAGCAGACGCTTTTATCCAAAGCGACTTACAGTAGTGAATGCATACAGCATTCAGTATACATTTTCACATCCATATAATCTATGGATGTGTCCAGGTGTTCAGGAATGTGTCCGAGTGATGTCATTGAATTATTTGAATGTAGTTGCAAGGCAGCGATATATTATATATTATATATTCCATATATTATGTTCGTTGCAAGGCAGCGAATTTAACTGCAGCTGAACAGACAAAGGATACAATTATGTCCGTAGCTAGCTAGCTATATCATAGCCTATAATTCTATATTATAATTCATATATTATGTTCGTTGCAAGGCAGCGAATTTAACTGTGCAGCTGAACAGAGGATACAATTATGTCCGTAGCTAGCTGCCTATATCATTAAAATAGCCTATAATTCTATATTATAATTCATATATTATATTCGTAGCAAGGCAGCGAACTTAACTGTGCAGCTAAACAGACAAAGGATACAATTATGTCCGTAGCTAGCTGCCTATATCATTAAAATAGCCTATAATTCTATATTATAATTCATATATTATATTAAGTAGCAAGGCAGCGAACTTAACTGTGCAGCTAAACAGACAAAGGATACTATTATGTCCGTAGCTAGCTGCCTATATCATTATAATAGCCTATAATTCTATATTATAATTCATATATTATGTTCGTAGCAAGGCAGCTAACTCAACTGTGCAGCTGACCCTGGACACATTCTTTCGCGTTTTCGCGTTTTCGCGTCCAAAATTCGGATTACATCACCCTGGACCCATTTTGGCCGTGGAAAAAAATCCGATTACATCACCTCGGACCCATTTTGGTCATCACACAGTCCAACATTCCGATTACATCACCATGTGGACACATTTTGGCAGTGGACGCCATTTTCTCACTCGGGAATGCGAGCGCGTCATGTTGGCATAGCAACTGCAGTCCAAAATTCCGATGACATCATAAAAATTCCGATTACATCACCATGGACACATTTTGGCCGGTGGACGTGATTTGGCATCACACCTGCAGTGTAATTTTTTTGCCTTACTGGTGTTTTACAGAGTGAGGTGCCAGAGGGTATCAAATCAAACAGCTATAAGGTACAACGGTATAACTGTTATGACTATAATGAAAAATGTATAAAACGTATATTTTTAATATGATATAATATACTGTAGTGTAATCTTATGTACTGTAATATATGCCACTCTTTGCAGTATTCAAAGGAAGCCAGTAATGACCTACTGGAGTGTGAGAAGGCGGAAAATCTTGGAGCTGTGGACAGCTCACTCAGGTGCTGTTTAGCTGATTTCTTTCACCGTGCATGAGATGATAACAAGAAATGCAACAATACAACAGGTATCACTATGCATAATCGGGTTGTAAACAAGGTCCCATGGCTTTGTTCACCCAATTGCCCTCACTTTGTTGAAGTTATTATTTGTAGCCTACTACTCTTGACTGATTTTATATTACACATGGTGGCAAAGTACAGGCAGTGAAATAGCACCATTGCACACACTTTGAGAAATTCTGGAAAAGGGTTTTCCATTTTGTTATTCATGGTACTTCAACAACCTTTTATATGGAGGATTAAGCCATTTAAGCCAAAAAGATATCGTAATAATATTGGATTTATCATTGATATGGTGGTGCCAGATAATTGATACCCCTTTTTATGATGTATTTGTTTTTCTTTTTTCTTTTACTTTTCTCCTTCTTCATTTGTCATAAGTTTCTGTCTTTTCATATATTCATTATGTTATCATCCCTGTTTTTAAATGAATGAATTCCTGTGCTTTTGCTTATATAAGTTAATATTGCAATGAGGAAAATAAGTTACTTAAAAAAAAATCTTTTTTTAAATTATTATTATTTTTTTAAATGGAGGTGTTCACTGACATTTCAGTTTTGCTGTTGATTGCACGATGGCTGGAAAATCTCAGTATGGCCATTTCCCACCAAGGTTTCAGTTGGGCCCGACCCTTTCCTTCACTTCCATTCTACACTACACATTGGCAATCCGAGCTGAGAGCTCAGAGCATAATTCTGTGCCCCAGTCCTTTTGTCCTCCCTACCTCTGCACAGTAATGGCTGTGTTATTGGCTGGGCCAGAACTCTTCCCGGCACCTTGCCTGTGATTAATCAGAGAGCGTACCTGACCGTGGTTTTTATACTGTTTAGTGAGGAGACTCGGCAGGCCCTGCTGGACTGGAACAGACATGATGACGAGGCAGACCGCTTCTGTGTGGTTGATGGTGAGATTTCCCCTGAATTCCTTGTCGCACCTTTGTGCCCATGGTGCCACATGGTGCTGTGTGAAAACTATTTGCCAATGCCCTTGTCACTGTGCAGAAAGATGACCAATTTATCTTCAATGCTGTCGACCCCAAATTACCTCTTGTTATTCTTAGACGAAGAATCCCCTGATGCCCAGTTTGTGGATCTGCTCCTGAACCCAGAGCGCTTCACTGGGTACAAGGGGCCTCAGGCCTGGCAGATTTGGAACAGCGTCTATGAGGAAAATTGCTTCAAGTAAGACTGCGCTGACTGTTACTTTTCTGGGAGCTGGAGAAAGTGTTGCTGTGCCCTTAAGGTCTAATTTGCCTTGCATGCATGCATTTGTTTCCTCTGCTTGTTTGGTATGCTATAGCGCCCTCTGCTGGCTGTTGTTTTTTAGAGACATGACTTTATTATTCAAGGGACCTCAGAGTAACTATTTGCAGTGTGTTCAGTTATTATTCTATAAAGGGTATTTCTTACAATATATATTTTAACTTGTATCAGTTTACAGTGTGTTATGTTTAAATGACATCTCCTTGTGGTGCTTGTGTTTCTTTCAGGCCATATACTGTTAAACGGCCATTAAATCCTATGGCAGCATACAGTAAGTTGACAGTATTATTTCTGTCTTAAACTGCACCAAACAAATGTTTCTTGCCTGATATTGTGTACATATTGTTCACGTAGCTGAATTGTATTCACAAAGAAGATGTTATTCTTTAAAATATTTGAAGTCTGTAATGGTTGTTGTACATTTTAATTTGGCAATAATATATATATTTTTTTTTTCCCACAGGAGAAAAAGATGGTAAGATGGTCTAATGCTTTGCGATCAAGTATATTATGTATTTGTTCATTGTGTACTTAAAATGATGTGACATTGGTTTCTCACCTCTACAAATGCATTGATATCATTGTTTTCAGGAAGGGCTTTTTACAGATGGCTTGAAGGTAAGAAGAACACAATATTTATCAGCATTACTGTGAAATGCCTGTCTGGATATGATGCACCAATATATGAACAAATTGATAATGAAGTGATGCACTCTGGATAACCAACACAATTGGATCCCTCTGCTCTGTGTCTGTCTCCTAGGGTTGTGTGTGGAGAAAAGAGCTTTTTTCAGGCTTGTGTCTGGGCTTCACGCTAGCATCAATGTGCACCTGAGTGCCAGGTACCTCTTGAATGGTAAGTGACACCGTGTAGAGTGGTTTACATAATACATATTTAATATTGCACTTTTGTTTGCTTTTCTTATGATTCAGACTCATGTTCATATCCCACCATTGCCCTCTTGCCCCCCCCCCCCCAGATAACTGGTTTGAGAAGAAGTGGGGCCGTAACATCACAGAGTTCCAGCAGCGCTTTGATGCAGATATGACCAAAGGGGAGGGGCCTAAACGGCTGCGCAATCTCTACTTCCTCTATCTGATTGAGCTGCGTGCACTGTCCAAAGTCCTGCCTTTCTTCGAACGTCGCTCCTTCAAGCTGTACACTGGCCAGCCTGCACAGGATCAACGTAACAAAGAGCTGTTGTTAGAGCTCCTCCACGTGGCTAAGTGAGTGTACTGCATGCGGAATGCTTCTGCAACTGCAACTAATGAAAACTGTATTGTTAATACCAGGGGATCTCTTTTGTGTCCTCAAGTTAATGAACAGCATTTATAACTCCATTAAGTTCAACCAAAAACATCAAGAGATTCGGCAGGGTTTACTGTACATTCACAGGAACCTGGTGGCATTGCTCAGAGACACATCATATCTTTATTTGCATCAATTTAAGATACATTTGGGTGTCTTACTCTCAAAATTCTCTGCAGGTCTTTCCCTTTGCACTTTGATGAGACCTCTCTGTTCACTGGAAATAAAGAGGAAGCAGCCAAGCTGAAGGTAACTGAATCCATATAAGGAGTGCCTCAGATCACGTGTGCCATTTTCTGTGGTAATCTTCTGTCTTTTATTTTCTACAAATCTCCCTCTCTCTCGTGTCTGGTCTGACATCAGGAGGATTTCAAGCTGACCTTCCGGAACATCTCCAGGATCATGGACTGTGTTGGATGCTTTAAGTGCAGGCTGTGGGGGAAGCTGCAGGTAGGTTCAGTGCCATGTAATGGTACACCACTGCCCTTTTTTCAAGTCGAGACTAACCGCGGAGAATGCCCTAAATGTAAATGTGAGAGATTTTCTTTCTCTGTCTATTCAAGCTATATGACACTGAATGTCATCTCTAAGAGTCTGAGAGGATCGGATTTACACTCCACTGGAAAACAGTTTGATCATACAGTTTGAGGAGCCTCACCAGCTTTTCGTTAAACGGACGAAATTGGGGTGAAAGCTATTGCCTCACAGTGGGAATTAATTGAATGTAGTTTTAATTCATTTGAATAACCCCCCTGTACATGTATCAGAGTTGCTTTGTGGTGGTAGTTAGATGTTTGGGGGGGATAGAGCTGTGTTAAAGGACTAGTGGGAGGGGTTGGGGGGGGCACAAGTTATATTGGGATATCAATGTGGTGTTGGGGGACAGAGCTGTGTTTGAGGTGTTGGTGAAATGTGGGGGGTTGGGGGGCACTCAGAGCAATGTGCTGGGGTGTTGGTGTGATATGGGAGGGGGCGTAGTAATGCATTTCAATGCTCAGAGCAGTGCTGGAATGTTTGTGCGATATGAGGGGGCACAGTGATGTGCTTTAATGTTGGTGTGATGCCGACATGTTTCCCTGCCTGCTCTTACAGACCCAAGGCCTGGGTACGGCCTTAAAGATCCTGTTCTCCGAGAGGCAGATTGAGGCTCTGCCCAAATCAAGAAGCACCCTCCCCAGCTTCCAGCTGACCCGCCAGGAAATCGTAGCTCTCTTTAATGCTTTTGGGAGGTACGACCCTTTCGGCTCTGGACCACCTGATGTCAGATGTGGTTATTCGTTTTGGCTTTACGAGAATGTACGTGTTGACGATCTGTCGTTTTCTTTTCAGAATCTCAACAAGCATCAGAGAATTGGAGAACTTCCGATCACTGCTGTCAAAGGTCCACTGAGGAGAGTCCATATCTCTCATCTCCGAGAGTAGAAGCCACAGTCACCCAGCATTAAAGAAAAGAATAGAAATGAGCACAAGTATCGATTAAGACATACTTTTTCAAGCCCTTCTTAATTGCTGCACTTTGTTGATACAGCTTCGCTACTTAGTGGGTGAGTAGCACAGCTTTAGTCTGAACTTGAACGGTCTCAATGTTGATTTATGAGGTGCCTCAGGTCAAACCTTTTCCCACATAAATGATGCATTTCAGCTACTTTCTCCCCAATTACAGTACATTCATGAGGAATAGCGTCTGCTAAATGGCATATATATACAGTATTGGAGTGTAAATCTGATACATCTGATTTCTGCTGCATTTCACAGTGGGGTTTTTTGTCAATTTGAAAGCAATAACGGAGATAGACAATGCTGAGAATTGCACCTTATCATGTTAACACCACTGAAACAGTGTTCACCTTAATGTTTTAATGTAAGCAAGACTGAATGTGTACTGTTCTCAGGGCCTAGCAGTATTCTGCTTCTATAAAATCAAACCACTGTATTGCTGATTGCACTATGCTAAAAGGGCTTTTTAGAAATAATTATTTGATTTAAATTGTTTCTACAAATTAAGTGTACATGTTCTGTTATGTAAACATAATGGCTATGATACTGGTCTATGATACATTTACATACTGTATGTATCTGAAATTATTTCAGGTATATAGAGTATACACATTTGCATTGTGTGCAGTTCTTGGATGTTCTTGTGCATTTGCTGTTTACACTTCAGATTGAGAAGCACGTATTTAAAGATGTATTAAAGTGCATTCAACCCCATGATTGGTTTGGATGGGCCAATGTCTGTAAGTGAAGTTCCATCTTTGTATTTGGTGACACTAGTGACGTTATTTAAGCCTCCTCCCAATAAGGCTAATAAAAATCAGAAAATGGGAAGATTGATAAGTCGATGAAAAAAAATCATTCCAGAATTTCCCCACAGAAATCAAAATCCCAAGGCTGCACAAAGTACAGGCGATGTAGCAACTGAAAAGAGCAAGAAGAAGCCTGCCATTGAAAAACTGTGTACAAGACCTACGGACGCTGAGCTCAATCAGATTGAACTGCTGCAAATTCAATTGAAACCCAGAATTCAGCCAAGAAACAAAACACAACTTAATCTCTGCAACAGAGCTCTTTTTGTCAGGGCAGAACTCTGGCATTTGTGCGATTTAGCTCCAGTCACAGCAGTTAACCGGCGCAAATAAGGTCAGCTCCACATTGTAATTGTTGCCGTTTTGGTCCCTCAGAGCCCACTGATTTCACCAGCGATTTCTTTACTTCGGAGGTGGTCGTATTTAGGATTTATATATACATAACATTTTAGCTAGTAGCTAATACGCTCTGGGGCTATAAGCTGGAGTTCTACTTCCGAGAATCAGCCCTTACAACTGTATCCACAGCCATGAACTCTGTGTCACAATGTGGCTCCTCAATATACTCGTGGTCCAAGCAGTTTGCCAGCTAGATGGTAGCAGTTTGACACCTGTGACAGAGTTTTCCCCATCCCCAAATTTGGGCCTCATATTCCAGAGGCCAACAGAGACTCCCTCACAACTCATTTAAAACAGTGCAGTAAAACTTTATTTTAACATGGTAGTGCTTGCATACAGCTTTAGTGAACTATGAAATATGGATAAACATGTTACATTCATTGGCCACAAACAGAACAATTAAAATAAAAAAGAATAAAGGCTACAACCTGGCTCTTTGTCAGAAACAAAAGCTGATATAATAGATTTCATAGAAACAAATAACAAAAAAAACAATACTTTAAACACATATTTGTGAAATACACATTTTACCTTCCACTGTATACTGTAGGTGGTGAATATTTCTGTTCTCATAATGGAGAACACTTGACATTTCTCAGATATATGTGTGAGAAAACCCACACAATTGGAATGCACTGACTATTTTCCCAGTCCAAATAACTACACCCTCGTGCCTGCCTTCCGATTTAAACCTGGCAACCCACCCTTGTGGCCATTTCACATTTATTAACTATGTTAGCTGACAGTAACAGAAAAATCCTCTTTTCCCAAGATAGTTAAAAATGATTACATAACCATTTATCGATATTACCCAATCCGTTAACCTGCTAATAATTAGTATTAAAAAGCCACAAATGACAACAACAAAAAAACTTTAAAGGAAGCAACTACCAGGCTGCTTGTGGTCTGTGGTACTTTGAGAGAAGAGGTCAGACTCGAATGCTTGAGGGAGTTTGAGGAGTAGGCTGAAACAGACCCTTCTTCGCGGGACACACTGAAGGTTTTTGTGTCTACGCCTCTGCAGCACCCAGACAAACAGAGCTCAACAGAGAGATGGTCATGAATCACCTACAGAGAGCACAATGACACACAGAGAGCACTGGTGGTGAGAGTGTCAGATGCAAGATAGATGATTGCATTCGCCCAGAGATTGTGTTTGTCTAACAAGGAAAACACTTCATGAAGATGGGGGGGGATAACAATAATAATAACAACAATAAGTTTGGGGTTTCACATTGGCAGAAATAAGAGGCCTCTGCCTCACCTCCTTACTCTTTGTCAACAGCTTTTTGCATACGTGCAAAACACTGCTTAGTAACACACATCGATGACAAAACATAAGACCCACAGTCCCCTAACTCTCCAAACCTTTCTTTCAAACTTACATATACACCACACATACACACAACTAAACTCTTAACATATATAGCCTACATGCTCCTATTATTGCAACGTTTATTAGAAACCTGCACCAAATATCGGAGTCCTGCTATAGGAGAAAGACATGGAATTTAGTTAAACAGAAACCAAGGTGAAGAAATAAAGCTTATTAATCATATCAAATATGTACAGCATTTTGTGCAACAGATTTTCCTAGTAAAAAAAAAAGCAATGGCACAATGTCAGGTGTTTCTATACGATAAGCGAGCTGGATGCTGTAAACTACCACATTACAGATAGCTACTGTATAATATTGACACATACGAGAGATATATATACTGGAAGATGGTGCCCAGCTTCCCTCTCTGAGACTATCTACATGAGGCCTACCAGGAAAGAAGTACCAAACTGGACCACAGTAACATATTCTATAGATCAGATTGCTGAAGAGGAGCGCTGACCCGTCCTAATACATTCATGTTACTGAATCCAAACCATTCATCACCCACACATCTTCCCACTGGACTGCTCTCCACTGCCCACGGAGGTCCCTCTGAAGTGGCTGGAGAGCATGCACTGGAGAGGGGACACTCTTGCCAGGAAAGGTGCAGGCTCAAGCTTCGGCCTAGCTGCAGTCGCGGTCTGTGCTCTTTGGCAGAGGTTTCCTTTCTTGCAGTCCGTCAGTAAAAAAAACACACACACACTAATATCAACATTTTACTTTTCTTTTCTTTTTTTTTCTCCTGGTGAAAAATGGCTTCTGATACCATAAAAACAGGCCACAACACACCCAAACAGCAGTGCTGGAGGTTGCTGGCTGTCAGTACATTGAAGTGCACAGCTCATCCATACCAAACTCGTCTGATCCTCCTGGACCCCCTTGCCAGAGGGGGAAGCCAGGAATGTAGTCCTGAACCAGAAATCCACAGAAAAGCCACCTCTACATTCAGGTCAGAAGCCATTTTGAATCAGAACCACTAGAACAGGTTTCAAAGTGCAAATATTGCATCCCATTTCAGGGAAGAGAGCCTGTCTGTGCAGGAAGCTTCTGGAACAGGTGCTGCCTGCTGGGCTGAACCAACAACAAAGAGACACGCGGGGACATTTGTGGCGAGAGACAGGGTGAGTCAACAACAGAGAGACTGATCCACAACAGTCAGAGGACACTTTCTGTTTTCGAATGTTTGCCTGTCTGGAAAAAGCCAAAAATAGTAATTGACTTCCGAGAAAAGCACATTTCCAAACGTTCAGTAGAAAATAACTTTTTTTCTTTTACAATCTCCATCTAGTTTTTGCAGGAATTCTTTCTTTTTTTGTTACAATTCTCCAAGTTATTATGGAAAAGGAATAAAAAGCTAAAACAGCCAAGTAAACAAGTTCACAAAGGGGAAGGGAATCTAGCCCCTATGGTGCCCACATCTGCCCCCCAGCCTGGTCCCATCTGTCAACTTCCTGCCCCTTAGGGTCCTCGCCATGGTGACCGCCACCAGCCAGGGAAGGAGCAGGGAGGAGTCGTGGAATGAGGGGGTGTGGACAAGCTGAGCTGGGACACGTGGTTCACGGGTCTGCAGTGAGGGGGCACATCACAGCCGTGCACAAGGCTCTGACGGGGTAAAAGGAGGTTGGGGGGTTCAGTTCTGGGGCGTCGAGTAGTAGTTCTGTGGGGTGGAATAGTAATTTTGGGGTGTGGAATAGTAGTTGTGGTGCTGGTTGGTCTGGATGTTGCCGTAGGCCAGGAGGAGGGGTGCGGTGGCAGAGGGCTGTCCGTTCAAAAGTGGGGGGGCACCTGTCAGGCTGCCATTCCTTTGTATGGATCCGTACCAGCTTGGCCCAGGCTGGGGCGTGGATGGCAGTATGCTGCTGGGAGACAGAAGGGGTGAGGAAAAATTATTTTGTGCACTGCACAACAGTGATCACTAACCCATCGCAGCACGCATCAGATTCAAATCACTGGTGCTTGCTTTTCAGGCGGCTAGAGGAACTGCTCCCCCTTACCCCCAGACACTCATCACACCCTACACCCCAGCCAGACCCCTCCGCTCGCCTCTTCTGGCAAACTGACTGTCCCATCCCTCCCCACTGACCCCTCATTGGTGGAACAACCTTCCACAACCGGTCAGGACTGCAGAATCACTTGCGATCTTCCAAAACACACCTTTTCAGACTCCACTACCACTGAATCCTACCCATTTGTCATCACCACTGCCTACTTGCTCAACACTTCTTGTATATGTATCCCTGCCTACTCATTTAATATATAAATTTATTTTTTTTTTTATTACTAACCTTTTCCTTCCCAGTGTTACAGGTATGGTATGCAGCTGCCTACAACGATGTCTATCACCGTATTACTGCACTGATCTCGTGCACAAACTATGATTGTTCCTACCATGTATTAATGCACATCTTGTAAGTCGCTCTGGATAAGAGCATCTGCTAAATGCTTAAAATGTAAATGTAAAATGTAACCCCAGCTGCTCATTATGATTTCTAACTTCATAAGGGTAATTCGCAGCAGGCAAACAGAAAATAGGATACAATTAGAACACTAAAAAACTACTGATTCAAATAGAGAATGTATGATTTGAAATGCAAAATGTGGAGTAGATCTTGCAATAGGGTACAACAGCAGTGTCCCAACCTGAAACGAACAACCCCTATCCGGTTTCAATGACCTAAGTCCTAGCATACGTTAAGAGAATACGAGAATTCACAGTGTTCAATGTATTCTTTCAGTAGTTTACATTTTTACGTGTGACTCATGTATTTGTCGTAATTATGGAATTTACTGAGGCAATTCAGGGAATCTCAAGAAGTGCAACTGAAGCACAACCTTCCCATCCAGGATTAGAACCCAAGACATCCTGACACCTAACCTCCCTAATCAACTGAACGACATGAGCGGAAAAATGAGCGGGTCGTGATGATATAGGTGCATCTTTGAGCAAAACGGTGAGGTTGGCCACTGCCAAACCATTGTCATATATATTTTTTAATCTATTGAGACTGGTATTGTCCCTAATGGAAATGAAAATTGCCAGGGTTATCCCCTCTATAAGTCTGGGGACCAAACATTTTTTACTAATTATCGTCCAATATCTGTTTCTCCAAAATTCTCAAAAAGCTGATTTATAATAGAATACTACAACATCTAACCAACAACAGTATACTTTATAAACATCAGTATGGATTTTGCAAAAATTACTCAACTGACATGGCTCTACTACAACTTGTACACTACCCTTAACAATAATGAATATGCTCTTTTTTCTATCTAAAGCTTTTGACATTGTCAGTCACAACATTTTACTATCAAAACTGTTCCGGTATGGTTTTCATGATCTCTCATACAAATGGCTTGAAAGTTATGTGGACAACCATGAACAGTTTGTGTATGCTAATGGTTGGGCATCAGACAGGGCTAGGATAACATGTGGTGTTCCTCAAGGATCTATCCTTGGACCTCTGCTGTTTCTCATATACATCAATGACCTTGCTGCTGTATCTTCCACCTTACTTCCTTTACTTTTTGCTGATGACACCAACCTGATCCTATCACAAAAATGTGTGGCTTGGTTAATCAGAATTGTCTACTTACATTGCATTACAGCTTGTGCTATCCATATCTCACCTATTGCAATATTGTGTGGGCCAGTACATATGCTTCTTACCATTTACATTTTACATTTTAAGCATTTAGCAGACGCTCTTATCCAGAGCGACTTACAAGATGTGCATTAATACATGGTAGGAACAATCATAGTTAGCGCACGAGATCAGTGCAGGAATGCAGCAATAGACATCATTGCAGGCAGCGTACCATACCTGTAACACCGGGAAGGAAAAGGTTAGTGAATAAAAATAAATAAAAATTGGGGGAGTATAGTGTTGAACAAGTAAACAGTGGTGAAGACAATTTAGCTAGATGGACAGAGTTCAGTGGTAGTGGAGTCTGAAGAGGTGGGTTTTGAGTCTCTTGCGGAAGATCGCAGGTGATTCCGCGGTCCTGACCGATTGCGGAAGGTCGTTCCACCAGCGAGGGATCAGGGCAGAGAAGAGGCGAGACCGCGAGGAGCGGCTGCCAGGCGCCCGGAGGGAAGGGACAGTCAGTTTACCAGAGAAGGCAGAGCGGAGGGGTCTGGGAGGTGTGTAGGGAGTGATGAGTGACTGGAGGTATGGGGGAGCAGTACCTCTGGCCGCTTGAAAAGCAAGCACCAGTGACTTGAATCTGATGCGTGCTGCGATGGGGAGCCAGTGCAGAGAGGAGAGTAGAGGGGTGACGTGGGTGAACTTCGGCTGGTTGAACACCAGACGAGCGGCAGCTCCATAACATTTATCTAATACAGAAGAAATTTGTTAGAATAGCTACATTTTAAAAGCGACTTGACCCCTCTGCACCCCTGTTCATAAAACTTAAGACATTATCCATTTTTCAGATCAATACATACCAAATGTGCACTTTTATCTGCAAATATACATATATTGCTGATTCCATTCCCAAACCTTTTACTGGATTTTTCCAAGTTAACTCCCAAGTTCACATATTCAATACAAGACACTCAGCAAATCTTCACCCTCCCCTATCGCACCACCCACGGTCAGTTTTCTCTTAGATACAAAGGTGCAGTAACCTGGAACAATCATCTTAACATTGCTTTCGAATCTTCCTCTCTCAACATATACAAGAAGAACTTAAGGACCTTTCTTATTAACCAAGCCAGTAATTAGGCTACAATGCACACACACACACGCATGTTCGCATTTATATGCATGCGCGCACACACTAACTCACATGCACACGCACTCTTCATTTATCTTCATTGAATTGTTTTTTTCCTATTTGCTTTGTTTTCACTGATGAGGGTGAGACACCATATAAGCCCCTCTGGGTTTCTAGCTCCATCCTGCACTGTTTATGTGATTATATTTTTTCTTTGTCTGTTATGTCCTCTGTTTTTAAACCAGTGTGCAAATAAATAAGCTATAAATAATAAATAAATGCATGAGAATAAAAGCATAAATACCTCCCCCTCTCCCCTCTGGAGGTGATGCTCCTGGACAGGTCGTCATCGCTGTCGTACCGTCGTGGATTGTCAAAGAAGTACGCTCTGGAGCTAAAGCTGTGGCTGTTTATCATCCCCCCTGGGGCCTGAGAGTGCGCACAGACACAGACACAGACACACACACACACACACACACACACACACACACACACACACACACACACACACACACACACACACACACAGTGATTGCAATGATCAATAGTGGAAACTCAGTGAACAGGATCAAGGCAGATTAGTAATTGTTGGCAAGCTAGGCTTAAGGTGGTAGGGCCAAAATTATGTTCCTGTTTTATTATTGTATTACACTTTTAATATTAATGAAAGGAATATAAAAATCACTAATCTATATCCACAGCTCCTGGGTGCTCCATGCTTTCTGGATGTGTAAGGACTCTGTGAACTGTTCATCTGTGCTGGGACTCAGAGGTCGGTAAAATTAAAGGAGAGGCTGGGTGACAGGGGGCTGAGTGTAGTATTGGAAATGGGGGGGTGATGGTAAAAGGACATTATTGTGGTGCTGGGGTGGGGGTGGGGGTGGGCATGTTGGCTAACAGGAAGGTGAATATAATGCACGAGATAAGAAAGCGGGGTGTTGGTAACAAGAGAGTGGGTGTGGTGCTGGAGATGGGGGGTGAGATAAGAGGAGATTAATATGGTGTTGGGAAGGGGGTGGGGGTGCTGGGTAACAGAAGGAGATGAGCTGTGCATGGGGGTGTTGGCGGACAGCTCTCTCTCTCTCTCTCTCTCTCTCTCTCTCACCAGGTTCTGATTGGGGCGCTGGACCCTGAAGAAGACCACCACCAGGCTGGTGGGCAGAAGCTCCCAGAAAAACAGGATGATCCCAAACACTATGTAGGCCTCTCCGCTTATCTTCTCCACGTCAGCCTGGGGGAAAAACGCAGTGCTCAGCAACAGACAGGCACAGGCACGGCACGCACGGCGCACGCACGCACGCACGCACGCACGCACACACAGTCGGACTGCAACCTCAGTGACGGACAAACAGACAGAACCCACAGGCGGGCTGTGTAATATGCTCACAGCCACACAGATGATGAAAAGGGCCCTGGACCCTCACCCATGGCGAAACGTAAAGACGCAAATGTAAAACGCAAAGAGACAGAAGTGCAGAGTTAGAGAGACGGGCAGAAGTGGATGAGACGGGCCCCCGGGTAGCGTAGCGGTAAAAGCACTCGCCCAGCTCTGCTCTGGCCAGCAGTCCCGTTCGGGGGCGGCGATTGGCCGCCCGCCCCAAGGGACGGAAGCCAACAGGAGCTCGCCGCATATAAGAGTGGCTCTGTGTGTACCAGAGTTACAGTTGGCGGCTTGGCGGGGTTCCGTCTCAGAGGAGGAGGCGGTTCATTTGCCTTTGTCACTGCCCGTCCAAGAACAGCGGCGGCGAGCTCATAGCACGAGGGGGGAGCTAGCTGAAGTAGAAAGAGGGTACAATTGGCTACTAAATTTGGAGAAAACGGGGAAAAAATCTGAAACAAATAATAAAAAATAAAATAAGTGGCTGAGACAGACCTAGACAAGCCTGGGGAATGCCTACCACTGGCAGCCTGTCTCAGGGGTGAAGCCAATCTGGGTCAACACCATTGCAGCCTGTGGCTTTGAACAGCCACGGCTATTTATATCCAAACAAAGACCTTTCCCCCACAGAGACAATATCCTCCTAAATCCCCAGAAATGGATTGTTTCTGCTGGGCAGCGAGGCCACAGAAAACAGATCTGATCAGAATAGACTAATTCGGCTGAAGACTTAATTTAGCCTGGTGACGGCAGCACTTCCTCAACTCAACACTGACATTGAAAAAAAAATCAATCAATTAAAGTGAAAATTCCCAGGATTTGGCAAAAATTCATGCTTTAGAATCTAGAGGATGCAAGTACCTTCACAGATAATGTAAATGTAAAAAAACTAAACATGGGCAGATTAAATAATCATCTACTGTGCATTTAGTGACATTATGAGGCAGATAATGTTCTTTTATTTTACTCATAAAATATGACCAGCAAATGAAATAACTCAGCAGTTTCCAAGGTGAAGTTTATGATAATGAAAAGCATTTCTCACATATCATGCATATGACCTTTTGCAATACTACTGGAATGTTACTTATAGACGATACGCGGTAAACCACAAGTGAAACGTCTTTCACACTTGTGTGAAAATGCAGCGATGGCTATTCTGGACATAGCAAAAGACCAGCCACTCCCAAAAACAAACAATGTGCATCATGAGACCATGTCTCACAAGCCTATTAAGATAAATTTCCATATCGCCACAAAGAATAACAATTTGCAGTAGATATTTTAAAATACGAGATTCAAGTGTAGTTATAGGAAATTATTAACCACAAACATAAAATGTATCAGTTTTTACAAGTGGAAGGCACTATATCAGCATACAGTTTTTCACTGGCTCAGATCAGAGGGTTTACCATATCTATCAGCAAAGACGAAAAGAATCCCTGGAATTATCACACCCACCAGCATCAATCCTTTTCATTTACACCACACACGCACGCGCGCACACGCACACACGCACGCGCACGCGCACACAAAGGCATGCGCGCGCACACACACACACACACACGTATGCGCATGCATACACAAGACAGGCACATCACAGACAGAGGCAGGGTGTTTACACACTAATCAGAGGCGTGACAGCTTATTAATTATATCAGAAAGAAGCTCTCTGCTGGGCAGGCAACAAACGGAACATGGTATCTGGGCCAGGCAGGTTCATGGAGAGTTTAACAGCTTTAACATACAGAGATGTAGCTGTCAAATGAAAGAGCAAGGGGCCCAAAAGAACACACTACAAAATAAATAAATCAAACATCTGGTACACAACCTGGCAACCCGGAAAGTATGGGTGATTGAGACCCCTGATGCGGGCTCACCTGGTCAGACACGTTGTACCAGCCGTAGTTGAAGGGGCTGGGCCGGTCCTCGGGGGACAGGGCCACCACCACCAGGTTGTAGCAGGCCCTGGAGGTGTAGAGCAGGATGACCGCTGCCCCAATCGCCGAGGCCTGACACACCGACGTGCCCTGTGGGCGGAAACGAGGTGCAATAAGCCCCACTGCTCCCATTGAGGGTCTGCTGAGGAGGCCGAGATACGCAATGGAAGCCCAGCAGGAAGAGAGCGGTTTGTAATGCCAGGGCAACAGGGCGGGAGCAGTAACAGCAACACAGGCCAAGTGTACGCGAGGCAGACTCATTTCACACATCGCAGCTATAAATGTATGATTATGTTTACATTTATTCCGTTTTAGCTCAACTAATGACATTCCAAGGAAGAGAAGCCCTATAGAACTGTAATACAGTAGGCTGGCAAATGTGTGGGCAGAGGAATGTGCGATAACTGCTATTCATCGGAATAACCGCGGCTGTAAGATGAACAATGGCAGTGTGCAAAGCTGCGCGTCTCCTGTTTCACTTCTGATAATATCACAGTCTTTCTCGTTTTATCTCTGCACCCTCTGTAGGTTATTATCAATGTCATAAATTTGGCGCTGGCTTCATTTCAGATTACCAGTGATGGCTGACAAGAACGTGACTTTCAAAACGAAGGAATGCATGAGGTACAGTGGGTACAAAAAGTATTCACCCCCTTTGGCATTTTTCACATTTTATTTTCTTACTTCATGGAATCAAAATGGATTTCATTGGGATTTCTTGCCACTGATCAATGCAAAATAGCCTAATGTCAAAAAACAAAAAATAAAGCTTTTTCTTAATTAATTACAAATAATTAACCCCCCATCAACAATATTTGATTACATAAGCATTCACTCCTCCTTGACTTAATACTTAATGAGTCACGACTTAGTACTTAGTAGAAGCACTAGCGCATATTGATCAGCGGCAAGAAATCAATTTTGATTCCATGAAGTAAGAAAATTAAATGTGAAAAATGCCAAAGGGGTGAATACATTTTATACCCGCTGTACCTGGTGCTATCAAAGTATTTATATAATCTGGAAACTAATCTTCAACCAAGACACCAAGGAGTCGTGGGAGTCGACCCATATTGTATAAATAAGGAAGAATTTCTTGCAGATTTTAAGGATTCAAAAATATATACAGTATATAGATTCCAGATATTCCAGAAGCTGGCAAACCAGTTACTTGCTACCTAAGATTCAAAACTTCAGAATCTGATGAAAGCCTATACAAGTACATAAGCTTACAACTCCTTTGTCTGTGGCTGGGTTCATTACCTTTGGATCAAGATTGTGGGCACTAACTGATTGACACAAGGGTGAGCGAGCCCCCAGAATAGTTGTCACTGTGCATCAACGACACATTCAATTCAAGCCATCAATAGCAGAGAGCAAGAAAAGTGGGAGGAGGATGGGAGGAATCAGCTGTGATCCTTAAGAAATCTGATCATTGTGAGAAGGAGACCAAAAACAGGTTCAGGGCAGCTACCAGCTGAAAGGGAAGTTCTTATCCCCCCAATTTTTTTGTTGGTGAGCCACTTATTTATACAGCCACTTATTTATACAGGCGGCAGTGTTAGCATAATGGTTAAGGAACTGAGCTTGTAATGCAAAGGTTGCAGGTTCAATTCCCAGGTGGGGTACTGCCGTTGTACCCAAGGTACTTAACCTGGATTGCTTCAGTAAAATATCCAGCTGTATAAATGGATTGTATGTAAAGAAATGTGAAACTGTGTAAGTCGCTCTAGATAAAAGCGTCTGCCAAATGCCTGGAATGGAATGGAATGTAATGTATACCTTTCCCTTTACCAACTTAATTATGCGCATTATTTTTTTTCAAATCGCATGTAAAATGAAATTGTGTGCAAGTAAAAATGACTATTCTCAAAATGTTTACAATAGTTGAAGGAATCTTCTTCTTACATACCTATTTGGACCACCATGAACAATATATTTAACAGATAACAAACCAATGCCCAGCAGATACCATTGATACATTGACATATGCTCTTTGCTTGCCTGTCAACAGAAAATGCTAGCTCCTGGATGTAAGGGGAAACGCAGCTTAGTGGTAAGAGCCTATAGGGTCATTTTCTCATCCTCCCTTCCCCTCCCACATTTTACATTTGACATTTTAATCATTTAGCAGACGCTCTTATCCAGCGTGACTTACAAGATGAGTAAGTCTTGTAAGTCGCCTTCCCTCCCAGGGTGTCTCCCCACCTCCTGGCCCCAACCTGGTTCACACCCTCTTCCCCCACGCCACTTCCCCTCCGCCCCGGTTCCTGCGACGCCCCAAGCATGGCGCACCTTGGACTCGAGGTAGACGTTGGCAGAGGACATCTTGGCGATCTTGAAGATGCAGACGGCGAGCGAGATGGCGCAGAGCACGAAGAGGCTGTCGTTGATGAGGACACGCGCCAGCACGGCATGCTTCACCTCCCCTTCTCCCACGCCGCCCTGCACCAGCATGGCGCACGTTACGTTCACCACCAGAAAGAAGAGGCCGGCAAACAGGAAGGCCAGCCGCAGTGGAACCCTGGGAACACAGTGAACGGTTAACTCGGTGGTCCTTTAAGACCCGGAGGGTAACTACACCGAGGCAGAAAGGGTACAGTGGACATTGGACCAAATAAAACAATACTGAACATGCAGGAACTCCCATCCTCTCTGATGGGCCCAGTTCCTACAGCAAGAGAGGATTCCTTACGGAAGACTGGGATCTGAGCTTTCAGCTCTTTAGTCTATGTCAGCCAGTAATCAGTGGCTCAAAGTCCTTATTTGTAGAGAAATTTAAATCAATTACAGCTCCAGATCTAAATCAGTTGCTCATTTAAGCACATATTTACAACCTAGAGGAGAGGTTGAACTGAATTGGGACGTACTGAATTGAAACAGACAGCACAGAAGTCGTATTCACAGCGATAAAGGGTTGATTTACTGTTTAATACACTATGACGTTTTTTTTCCTTTCTTTCGCCAGCAATGCAGAGCTGCTTTGCTTTTTTTGAGAGCATCAAATGTTGCTAGTACGTGACCAAGCAGCCTTTTAAAATGTTGTTCATGCTTTCTGCGTCACTTCACATTACAGAGGAATGCCACTGCCAACGTCTAACTTAAAACAGAAAAGCTTTACAAGACAGGTTACCAGAGAATGAATGGAGAATAAATACCATGTCCAATTACGCTAATTATTCCCATCGCCTTTGAAGAAGAATCCAAGGGCCCCTTGCTCCAAAACGTATAAGCCTACTGATCCTGTCAACTCAACCCAACCATTGGAAAGAACACGGCTACATACTTACTTGTATTTGTTAAGCTCCGGAGAATATTTAGCTTTGGCTTTAAACATAACCTGAGGGAGAAAAAAAGAAAAGAGAGAGCATTTTAATTGGAGATGTGCTGGATAATTTGAACTGAAAACGTAAACAGCACTGAAAAATAATTCAGTTGGGCCCAGGCCCAGACAGCATGCATTGCGATTTCGCTCTCCAAGGGTGGGGGTGGTGCCTGGGCTCGGACAGAGATCCTCCTCCACACAAATCTATCCTAGCGGGATCTCTGTGCTTTGGGGGGTGCTGGCGGAATTGACACGGTTAAGGCGCCATTATCACGGCTGGCCTGGCGTTCAGCCACACGTTGTTTAGGAATTACTAGTAGTCAGCATCTACTGAGTGTCTGCCCGGCGAGGAGTAACCAGGCTAAATCTGATGAACTGGAAATCAGCCAGGCTGGCAAATGGGGACAAACTCTTGCTTTTCTGCTGTGACTACGCCGCTGCGATTCCCTGCAGATTTGGACTGAGGTCACGCAGGCCTGGCGCACAAACAGCACAGACACCACGGGAGTGGGGCGCACACGTGACACACACAAATTAAAACACGCTCCACGTCTTCCTCCAACCATGGTAGAGAATCCAACAAGGCACATGCATGCGGAAAGAGTTACTGAGGGACGTTACTGAGGGACAACGTGGTTGTCATCACCACTGCCAACCTGCTCAACACTTCTTGTATATGTATCCCTGCCTTCTCATTTAATAAAAATTTAAAAACTAGAAAAAAAAAAACAACTAGAAAAAAACCCATTTCTAACCTTTTCCTTCCCAGTGTTACAGGTATGGTATGCAGCTGCCAACAACGATGTCTATCGCTGCATTACTGCACTGATCTCGTGCGCAAACTATGATTGTTCCTACCATGTATTAATGCACATCTTGTAAGTCGCTCTGGATAAGAGCGTCTGCTAAATGTTAAAAACGTCGATGTAAAATTAAATGGGGTCTTGGGCACGGGAAACTGAACAGGTGCTGTGGGGTCCGCTGTCTGGGTTTGATGTCAGAGGGCAACCGAGCACAGCTCCAGGACAGCCACAACAATGGGTGTATCACAAGGCTACCGCGACCTTACCCACTGCTCCGACGACACCTTTAGCAGCTATAAAACAAGGCTTTTACTGTCGCCGTCAGACACTGGTCAGACCATTCACCGAACAGTCTTTGATTCATCTCATATTCAGCTCCTTTGTACCTCAGTATCTAACGCACATGATCAAAGGGGGCGCTGGAGTTGGGGACCGGCCCTGGGTGACAGTCGAGACCCGTTAATGATGAAGGAATGCAGTCCGGCGGACTGATCTCCACAGTGTGGGATTAAGAGAACGCTGGCAGGCAGGCAGGGACAGACCGAGAGAGAGAGAGAGAGAGAGAGAGAGAGGCAGATTGACCACGACATCGCTGCCTCCAAATATCAGTTTAAAAAGAAGAAATGGCACAAATTTTCATTCATTTGAAGAATCTTCACCAAACCCATGCAGAATTTTACGTAGGAGATTGACGACGATTGACTGAAGGTGAAAACACAAACGGCCGCCTATAATTGTGTGTTCGGATATTGCTGTTGATGCTGTATGTCCGTTGGCTGAAAACACGCAGTGCTATGGCATACAGTCCCTGAAGCAGGCCCATCTTACAGACAGACAGACAGACACAGACACACCGCAGAGACGAGCGTCTCTCACCTCACGCTCACGACGGAGGCTTAATACTCAGCACCTGCTGTAGCAAAGCTCCTGTAACAAAAACACTCCACAACAAACAAAAGGCACACCATCCCTTTTCCGTTTAAACGCTCCATTTGCATCTGATTGTTATTCAATTCGCCGCTTGTTGACAGACTAATACCCATTCAGCACCTCTCCCTAGCACATGCCCCACTGGGTTCTCATCACTGTTTTTCCCTGGGGACTATAGGGGTGCTAGTTTTTCCCCATGTGGAGTGAGTTTGTCACAAGCAGAAGTGTAAAATAATGTTAAAAAAAACCAAAACAAAAAAGGAACAAATGCAAAATCAAATTGAGGCAACATATGCAAAGTGGTTCTGTTTGAGAAAACAGCTGCAAAATCCACACCATGAGCCTAAATTCCAGGGCCCCTTTAGCTCCTGAGCATGGGAGAAGATCAGAGAGGTGAGGCTCCAGCATACACACATCCTCTGACTGACACTAATGGCGGAGCAGCAGTGGAATTGACCTGGTTCGAAGCACGAGGGGGGGATTAATAGCGATGTAGCGCAATGACTGTCAGGAAATCGACGGATTCCCCAGACTTCTTATTCCAGCACGTTGGCTAAATCTAATCTAATCGTGGGCAGCCACGCCAGCTTAGCGGTGGAGTGTACCGAGAGTGAGGGAGGGAAAGTGAGAAAGAGAGAGACGGGAAAGGGGAGAAAAATAGAAATAGAGAGAGAGGGTGAGAGAGAGAGAGAGAGAGAGAGAGAGAGAGAGAGAGAGAGAGAGAGAGAGAGAGAGAGAGATAACTAAAGAGGGTGAGGGAGAGGAGAGAGGGAAAGAAAGAGAGAGAGAGAGGTGGGGGAGAGAGAGAGAGAGAGAGAGAGAGAGAGAGAGAGAGAGAGAGAGAGAGAGAGAGAGAGGGAGAGGAGAAAGACCAAAAGGACTGTTGTGCACAGGATGGGTTATTTATGACAACTGAAATTCCTGCCACTTAACTGAGAAAGTCGGAATGGAAATGCCACAGCCATCAGTTAAAGGGACCAGGATGAGGCCCACAAAGTCCAGGATGAGACCTTTTCACTACATCAGAGCCAGTGACTGCCATGACAGAAATCTACGGCCTCAATTCATATCAAAAACAGATGCTGTGCGCGTGTGTCTAGGTGGAAGGGGATTTATGATTTTGACGGGTATGTGTGTGAGGGGGATATCTGATCTGATGTCTGTGTTTGGGGCATTTGGGTGCTTGTGTAGTGTATATGGGAGTGACAGTGATTTGTGTTCTGGGCTAGGAAAGGGGGGTGGGTTTTTGCTTTAGGGGTGTGTCTGTTTTGTGTGCTGGCGGGTCAAAAGCATTTCCTTATCTCGTCTCTAGGTGCAGGCCCTCAGGCATTCTGGAGCATGTTTGTGCACTGCCATTCCCCATTTACCGTGCCGTCAGAACACAACACTCACATCAATGGACCACTGCAGCCTGACCCCCTGCAGAATTACACTCCCAAAATAAAAATCATCTTCAATATTAATATTGTACGCAGAAGTCTGAAAAAATCATTCCGTCTCCCTGATGAAAACACAGTCAAAATACAGTTTTTTAAAAATGCAGTGAAAAGTGACTTTGCACAAAGCAAAGAAAAACAAACTGCTACTTTTCTTCACACTTTCACAGGGTGGAGTGCACGGAGGCAAAGAGAGGTGCATTCTGCCTGCAGCTGAAATGGTTCCGGTGAGCAGGACGGCAGCCCTACTTTCGGCACTGAGGCACACCACAACCTCCAGAGGGACAGTGGTATAAATGTGTGGTCAAATGGAGAAACAGCTATCCGAATAAACAGCTGCACTTCTTCGTTGGTCATCTCAGGTCAGCAGGACAAGATTGGGGGTGTCAGAACCCGGGGGGCACCACTGCAATGAATCACTTTAAGGTAGTGGGAGGCCCTCACACGGTGCTAAAAATGCTCCACGCTCATTTCCCACTGAGCACAACAAGGGCACGCCTTACTTCAGACTCTGAATTTAAACTTGAAGCTCCCGTGAAACGTCAACGGGCCTGTTGACCTGTAGACCCTTCTCTCTCGCTCGCTCTCAAATTTTTTAATGCCTGTAAACAATTAAGGATTAAAAAAACCATGACTGAGCGCACGAATGCCTATCAAGTGCCTAAATCAAAATGAACAGATTCCAAAGCGACACACAAGTTTGCTGTTTGTCGAAACTGTTTTTTGGGTTTTTTTTTTTAAGAGTATGACAGGAGCATTTCTGTTGGAATTAAATATAAACGCATGACTTACATAAGCAGGTCCCTGGTTCTGAGTGCTGGTATCGTAAAAGGGATGGGATTAGGCAGGAGGCAGGACAAGGGGAGGTCAGAGTGTTGATTGCACTGTGAGCAGAGCTTGCTTACTACATCTGGAATGTGTTTGATTCTTTCAAATGAAAACAAGAAAAGAAAAAGCCTATTAGAATTCGTGCCACTCTATCACAACTGAAAAACAGACACACAGCCTTCAAAAATGTCTGTACGACAGGGATTAAGTTCCCCTCGAGGGCAAACACGGTCCTATTGTACATGTTCCCTCCAAGTGCTTTTTCTCAACATCAATGACAACATATTTTGAGCACAAGAAAATCTTGACTGGCCACAAGCGTATTTGGTCAATGAAAAAACACTATTTCGACATTGTCTCGCAGCATTAGTTTCAGCTTCTTCTCACTAGCCTTTCATTTCCCATTTGTGGCTCTGTTCCACTTTCACACTACATTTTGGCAAGGGGGGTAGTATCTATTCTCTGATACCATGCAACCCCAATGTCATTGCTACAGTGGCTGACCTATCACATGTGAAACTTCACAAGTCAACTCCAAGGCAATGACTACATTTTTTCACCCCCAAAATGGTGGGGTGGGGGAGCATGGTTAGTGGTGCTGGAAGTCAAGGGCTTAAAAACAATAACTATCCCGCAGCTCTATTTAACAAGGTGATGACAGTGCCGGTGTCCTTTCTGTCTGCCTGCACTGCACCAACACATAAAAATGGATCGGCTTTGTTTGAACGTGGCGTAAAATTTCCAATTTCCAAGTTGTGAGACCAGCTGCAGGTCTGCGTGGTGCCAAGTTCACAAGCAATCATGCCTCTTGTCACATGTTGAGGTCTACTCATCAATTCAGTCGAGAGACATTTTCTCCGAGAGGAAACCGCTGTCCTTTGAGACACAGGGGCTTATGAGGTAAAAGTAATTATAGCCTTTTTTCATGCAAACAACCTACTCGCTATGCTACCCTAACCCTGATCAAAGTGCTCCAAAAACCACATACTCCCAAATACATTCTGGAACTCAATTTAAAGCTAACAAATGAAAGCTTATGAAATGGAATTCCAAATGAAAGTCTATACCAGACTGTTGGAAGATACTTCACCCACTACTGACAATGATCTAGTAATCTGTGATTTTTGGTTGCATAATCCAGGCCTGATTCTTGCTCAGCACTACTGGCACTCTAATTAAAAGCAAAAAACTAAACCACACCAATGCCAAACACAGCAAAAAAATAAGAACAAATCTTAAATGATAAGACATGTTTTTCTTTTTTTTAAAAAATAAAAGGAAATATATTATTGACCATTAAAACAGGTCTCTGTTCTTTAGCGGGTCTCTAAATCAATACATTGAGCATGTGTCCATTTGGTCTAGTTAAAGTCAAATAATCAACTAAATTATATCCTTAAGACTTTCAATGTAACCATAACCTAAAGATATTAGAGAAAAAAATGTCACTAGCCATCCTGGGCTGGGACATACAAACCCTGCCCAATGTCTATCTCCACTGAGAACCAGTCCAGTCCTTCCCTGTGTCACTCTGATCAGGGCAGGGCAGGTTTTGACACACAGGGAACTTGTGACTGGAGAGGGCCTGGTACACAGAGTGTATATTGTGTGAATCATATGTCAAAACTCCTGACAGCCTCATTGTTACACAAACAATCGCACCGAATGGGCCAACGGCAAACATGACTGGCTGTGCATGATGGATCAAGGAAGGGAGCAGACTCCGGGTCGGACTGCAACAGACATTTAAGATTAAACAGCCTTTTCTATAATACCCCAGTGAACTGGCCGCATTACCCACTTATCGTCTTCAATAGACAAGCAGGTCTACGGCACCCAGAGAGTACTGCTGCTCAAACTGGTCTCTCTCCACACAGTGACCCAGTTACACATTAATAACAGTATGCCACATTAACAACAGAAACCACCGAAGATTTGATATGTGGAAAAAAGCGCAAATAAGCCACGAGGAAAAAAACAAACAAAATCAACGACGACGACGTCACTCAATTCAAACGGTCTCCGGCGAGATAAAGGACACAGCGATGAATCAACGCGTTGTGATCGGTTGTCGAGCATCCTAAAATTCGCTGACAGGATTCAGAGGGAGGAACCGAAATGACACGAGTGAACTTCCAGCGAGATTGCGGAACTGACCGTCACGTGGAGCACTGCTCATGCTCGGTTTGCAGATGAGTAATGCGTATATGTGGAGTGGTAGTTCACTGGCCTCATAGTGTCGCTCAGCGAGGGACTGTTTCAATTGGCTGCCCACCCTATCACGCAAAGGCGACTCTGCCAATCTGTCGGGCACCTGCAGTCTGCCTGTGTTGGCGGTGCACTCCTCCAGGGCAATGCCTTCACAGCTCAATTGGCGGACTGCAGAGTGAAAATAGGCACTGCACGTGCACTTTTTCACGTTTCGAAGGGCACAGGTGCTAGCGGTGCGCTCCACCGGATTGATGAAGGACGTTGCAGCAATTGAACGGGCCTTCGTGTACAATTCAGCATTCCAAACTGAGAAGAAAGTCAAAAATAGAGAGGAAAACTTTGTTAAAAAAGACATTTAAAAAAGAGGTGGATCACTGGCTGAATTAAACCCAAGTGTGTAAAATATAAACTGTCGTGAAGAGCAGACATTCTGTTCTGAGAGGATTCTGTATTATTATTATTATTATTATTATTATTCTGCCACTCCATCAACCTTTTTCTTATTAAGAAAGAGCAATGTGAGCAAGAGGCTGAGCTGTACAGAACACAGGGGTGCGTTTGGGAAAAGGCAATGTAAAGGGAACGTAGAAGACACGTCTGAATACTGGATTTCAGATCATATTAAAAACATCTGTAAGAGCGTTCGGCGCTAGCCACGGCGACCGGGGTTCAATTCTACCGGTCGCGTCGGTTTCCGCTCTGGTCGGGAGTGCCACTCGGGGGCGGCAATTGGCTGTCCGCCCCTGGGGGGAGGGATAAAAGCCGAAGGAAAGACTCGCTGCGTATATGAGTGGTCGTGCGTCGGTCACAGGCTTCGGCCTAGGCGGGCACTGATCGAAAGAGGCGGGTCAGCGCTGGCTACTGGCCGGACCACGGCAGTGAGTTCTCATACAAGGGAGGGAATAATTGGCATGAAAAAAGAGAGAGGGAATTGGATACTAAAAAGTGGGGGGGAAATAGCCAAAAAAAACATCTGTTAAAAAAGAAATTGGTGTGAGAGCGTATTTTTACACATCCCAGTGGAGTCCTCTGGGGTCAGTGCAGCTAATTGTTTCGCTAAACTGGTTATGCGTGACCATGGTCCACATCACGGACCACATCAATCTGGCACAATTACAAAGGAAGTACTTGGGAGCACTCCAGGGTCGGCTCACATTTTGACAGGAAGTACCCACCACCGAGGTTACTGAGGGGCCCTGGGTAATAATAACCGCAAGAATTAAGTAAATTATTATTATTTTTTGATTCTGTGTTTATTATTGAGGTTTTCATTTTCAGAGAATGTCTTTTCAGGTTATCTTAAAAAGCATTTTTGTATGATTCAAAATCAGATTTTATTGGTGAATGCAACATGCTACTTTATTGTAAAACTACATATCCCCAAGCATAGCTAAACCATTCCCATATAGTTAGTAAATTAATGTGCAGTGTTTTACATTAACTTTCTGTACGTGAATAGATTGCCAAGTTAAATTTAAACTCACCAATTATGAAAAGGTCCCTCTTTTTTCAGCAAATATATTTTCACCAAATAGTTTTCCACAGTGAATGAAGTAAATGTCCACATGCTGTCAGTCAGTGTTACAATCACGCACAGAAATTGGCATTTTCCTTCAAAACATAGTGAAATTACTGACTTGTTACTTGTCATAAATTCTATGCTGGAAAAAATACCATGATATACTGAGGCTTTGACATTACCTTGGACGTTACATTACATTACATTACAGGCATTTGGCAGACGCTCTTATCCAGAGCGACGTACAACAAAGTGTTAACCGTAGTCAAGAACAGTTTAGCTGAAAGCCACCCTAGTGGGAAGTACAGTTCCTGGGTGCTAGGAGCAACCACATAGTTAAACTAGGACCCTGTAGGTAAATCTGTAGCCACAATTAGCCACGTTAGACAAAGTTTGGAAACATTTGAGATTTCTTGGTTTAACCCGATTGACCTTTTTTCCCCCCAATCAAGATGAGTCATATCAGAATTTTATCAGGTTAAACTGAAATCTGGAAGCCTTACATAGAACTCCCATTGCCCCACATTTTCAACTGTTGACCAACCAATCGTTCAATCATTTCTACAAGGTCTCAGAAACCATTAAGAATCATCTGACCTGTTATTCTGGTTCTTGCTCTGAAACTGGAAAAAGGCAGGGTCATGAGTCCTGGAATAAAGCTGCTCACTGTCACATGGCTCTCCGTCACGTTTGAAACTTTTTATCTGATTCTTTTTTCTTCATTCCCCATTTCAGAATACCAAATCATTCATCGCTGCAATGATCACTGTCAATTTGGGAGAACGCTCACAAGCATGCGAGACACATGGACACTGGAACCCACGAGCTGAGCTGCGCAGCCATTGCGCTGGGGGACTGCGCTACTGGCACATGCAGATCAATTAGCGGGATCACTACTGAGTGAGGAGGCATAGGATTGCTTATTGACTGAAGCACTTCCTCCCTGGGTGAAACTATGGCCAATTATGTATAAATCTGTACGTTTCCTGATCCGGTCTGCACGGACACAGTCAGGATTCAATCCGGACTCAATCCGTGGAGCATATCACTGCACTGAGAGCTAGTGCTTTAGCTGGATACGTCACCAGGAGCCCTGCGTGACACAATAGGCTATTTGATAGGCTATTAATAGGCTTAGCCCAAATATAATACACCAACACACAAAACAAACACTGTTTCCTGTAAGGAATTGATGACACCTAGGCAAAGATCATTAATGTTGGTCAATTTAGTTCAATAACATGTGTAGAACATTATATTAGGCAATAATATACAATAATGTTGCTTTCATTTTAGGGGAAGAACACTTTCTGTAGAAATATTTCTCATTTTGTACATTTGAATCCCACAGAACAGGAAGTGGCAGAGATTTTTAGCCAAAAACAGAACATAGTCTACCATTAGGCGCTTTAGTTTTTGGCTGGGGAAAAAAGGGAAATGGCTGGCTGGCTGTCACTGTGAATGTTGAAAAATGAATCTTGCGTAATGACGAGACCACATTAAAAACCAGACCTGAGATTGTTGTGACATAAATGTGTGTAAATTGTAAGTCGCTCTGGATAAGAGCGTCTGCTAAATGCCTGTAATGTAATGTTATAAATCAATCTGAGGGCTAGATTATTTGATAATATGGTTTTAATTTTGTTGTAAAATTATAAGATTATATAATACAAGATTATATGTATAAAATGTATTTCTAAATGACAGTTCTATGCCTACAAATAAGCCAGTAATAAACTGACAAAAACAAGGAGGCACAGACAAGGACACATACACCACCCCTAAAACACTTCACACAAGTCACATACATTAGGGAATAGCTGTTCAATGCAAACCGTTGGCATTCAAAGCACACCAAACTGTAATGTATTTCGGCCACACTGGAAGAAACTTGCTGAAATTGTAATCTGAAAAATTAATTTCTCATCACTTCGCCCCAACCTCCTGGGAGGAAGGGAGGGGAGAGAAAAAGAGAGCACATCACTAAAGGGAACCACATCACATACAGCCGCTAGAACTGCAGCAGCAGGTAAGACCGCAGACTATTGACCTCCTGAGTCCTCTGTACAACCTCTTTAGGTGTCCAGCGATCTCCACGGTTCGATAACATTCACCTCTTCATAGAAAGCCCCTCCCTCTTCTACACATTGCTATCCACCTCCTGTCTGTTGTTTGGCATCCTTGCTTTAGCCAACCCTCACTGAATTGCCATGCAAAATTAAATACTGAATTATCCAGAAATTCCCAGATGCTTCAGGATTGCCTCCGGAGATAATTCGATTTTTCCACAATTAAAAAAAAAGAAGAAAAAAAAAAGTTATATTATGCAACTGCACTCTCTCCTCCCTGCATGTCATGATCAACATTCAGGACAATTGCATTAAGCATCCTGGGTTCTTATTGTCTCTGTGGGACAGTGCATTAGGGGATGTGGGAACAGGTAGCTGGGGCTTTAATATCAAACCTTGTCTACACAATGAAAGCAACAACGGAGCAACACAAGGAAATATACAGCAACACCCTTGTAGAGGTCGCAAACAACAGAAGATTTCTGGTAGCAGCAATTCCCCCCTTACACGCATAAAGCTTACAGGGGTTGTAATTATCCACTTCAGAACCCAACATCAACTCTACATTGAGTGTGTCCTCCCTGATCATCGAACCAATTGCGCCATTGTGCAAAGAGTGAGTGATTTTTGCAGGGTGCTGCACACCCGCTTTTGTGCTCCTGGAATTGTACAGCACTGAAAACGGTGATGTAATGTTCCTGCAGGTGCTTCTGATTGGCTCATGCTTTTAAATGCCAACTCCGGCAGACCTCGGTATACGTGTGCTGCTCTCCACTAACAGAGCAGGGAAAAATACTGAAATATCCCTCCCCATTACATGCGCACTCTTCTTCTAAATATTGCTTATGGGAGCAGCAAACCCAGGGGCAGATTTTTACATTACAAATCCTTCAAATAATGATATATAAAGGCAGACTCGTACCACAGTTTCAATGCTGCACCTACGACTGTCCAAACAAAGGAAAAAGTAGCCTGCACAAGAATACTCATTCAACAAATTAACTGTCAATAGTCATTCAGAGGACGACAACAACAATAATAATAATGACATAATTCAGCTGTACCATCCAATAGAGATGTGCCATGCAAATGTCAGGTGATTCTGTTTGACAGATCCAACAAGTGTGGAGCCAAAATATAATGCTCAGTCAACAAATGAAGCACTGTCCATTGAATCCTTAGTTTAACAAACTATGCACAACACTTCCACTGTCTATTGACACTTGAACCTCTGCAATATTCATTAGCAAGCTGTAATAATCAACATGCAATGTGTCACTAATGAGGAATCCAGCTTGCAATGCTCTTTCAAAAAGTCGATGCATGACCATTTTCATCCTAATTATTCATGCACTGGCATGAAGCTGAATACTAATGACAATCTTGTTAAGTGATAATGGAACAAGATATGTTTGCATATTACACAAAACCAAGAGTTCGGTTTAAGTTTAATATACATATGAATTATTATTACTGTTGTTTGCATACAGATAGTACATGTAGATGTACATACAAAACTGATACTGCACTTTGAAATTCGCAGCTACTATATGCAGTTACAATCCTTTGTCATCATAAATCACAAATGATGCAAGTTATATAAAGTTTGTTTAAAGAAGCAATCTGTAACGTTGGGCAAAACAGAGAAGTGACACACATAGATGGCCTACGTTTCAGACCTGAAGACAATCTTCACTTCATCTGAATAACAACGCACACATATCCGCCATCAGATTTCTTGTTATAATTTACCACAGCAATCCGTCTGGATAAGAATTCATGCAGATAGTACAATATTAAACACTGCCCACTGATGGTGCAGCATTGGGGAGAGGGGGTGCAACAATGGACATGCGAAACAATCTGGTCTTAGCAGCGCAGTAAATAATGCACGAAAAGCAAAGAAACCTTTATCAGTGTGCTTGTCCCACAAGCATGCTGATCTTTTATAGGGGACTGACTATTTCACATGGGGGGCGAAAAACTGAACCAAAGCGTATTGAAGGAGGACGGATTGAGAGGCGCAACTGCTAAGACAATGCCAGTGTTTATCAACGGAAAATAGCTGTATAGTTTACCATCCTGAACAAGCCAACCCCCAACTTAGTTACTTTGCAAAGGATCTTGTTGGGGCAAGTGCTTTTCGAAAACAAAAAGAATGGCCATCATGCCATTCAGCGCAGTGATTTTAAGAAATCGTACCGACTACCATTCACACAAAACCCACTCGTAGACACACATTTGAAGCTATGTGCACAGGGTCTTAAGAGGAAACCCAATTGAATTAACTATAATCAAGGGAACCTGATCAAATGAAATAAAATCTATCTACAATTGCTTGCTTTCCATGAACAAGAGGACTGACGGCTAGCTAATCAGTGTACATGACTCATCGTGACAGACAAAACATTGTTTTTTTATAGCGATTTTAACTAGCAAGGGAAAATAAAATATAAATGTATACACATATCTTACCTGTGCAAAATACAGATTTAGCAGACACAGTGTGAAAAACTGCAGGCATACAGGGAAACAGTACAAAAGCCAGTAAGGCAAAGGCTGCAATTGGTTCGCCTGAACAACGTTCTTGAAGTAGAAAGAAAATAATGTAGTCCTCAGCGCTGACCACAGCAAACAGAGAAAGAGAAAAACACTCTGATAGCTGAAGCGCTTATGGCCATAGTGCAAAATGAGCCAGAGTTGCAGGTAAACAAACACAAAGAGTAGCGAATACAGGATAGTATACACAACGGTGAGTCCGAGTTCCACTGAAGGAGGGACCGCAGCTCGGATCGGTTCATCAGTTGTGTCCGTTACAGACGTAAAAACACTGAGACTGACCTGGTTATCGGTTAACAACATAGCTGATAGGTAAAATATATCGATAACGGACCGAATACCTACTTATAACGATTAATTTTAAAATGATAAAAGGCCTAAACTTTTCATTTATTTTCCTTTTAAATTGCTAAAATAATAATCATAATACACACCAAACTACATGTAACTAGCTAGCTCTATTTAAAAACAAATAGTCTAGCAAACTAGCTGTCTAGATAGCAAGCTACAAAAAATGGTTACAGCTACGGTTTAAAAAGAGACAAACAAGAAAAGCCCTCCACAGCAGCCCCGCAATCTCTGTTAAGCAGCTCTCTCTGTGCAAAAACAACTCTAGAGAAGGGGAGACGTGATGGGGGGAGCGATCAGCTGAGCGAGACTGCAATTTGAGACCCGCCCCCAAGCCAATAGACAACAACTGTACTCATGTTCACTGCTTACGCCATCTTGGCTCCGAATCTATGAAATGCTGAAACTGCTCTCATTTGAACCAAAATGGAACCAAACATTAGCCCCTTTCCTCGTAATAAACACATAAATCTTAACTCCCCACCCACAATGCTTATGCGGTTATTCATTGGTCTAAAATGCACCATGCCTCCTCTTTTTTGTTACCTTTCAATTGGTTGTAGATGATATCAGCTTCAAGCGCTCAGCCTCCCTATGGCTGCTATTGGTTTTGTCACCACGTGAAACGTCTTCAAAAAACGTTTAAGATTTCATTGGTTTATTTGGACGTCCGGGACTTTCGTGTTACCGGAAGTTAAAATTTAAACAGCAGCGTTTGCTGTCATAAACAAAACGGAGTTTTGTTTGGACATTGCTTATAAGCGAGAACATGAATTCTATGTCCCCCCACAGCAGGCCATAAGGTAATCGCTTATTGTAGGTGAGTGGCAGCTAGCTAGCTAATCTAGACTAGCTAGCTCACGTTAGCTAGGGATGCTTACTTGATAACATTATAGCTACCAAGCCAGCAAGCACAATAATGCACGTTGGAACGTGTTAAAATGTATCGATTCAAATAAAAAGTTAGAAAGCAATACATTTTGTTCCATTTATATAATTACAGGAGCGATTACCATGAGGTGGGCTTGTTGTTTAGTTGTGTTTTTGCTGGTCATACAAGAGAAGCCATGCGCGACAGCAAACACCTTGAAACTGATAGAACATTCAAAAGCTAGCTTTTTTGAGGCCCTGCAGTCTGGGAAGACTTCATTCGTTTATTTTGGAAACGAAGGTAAGCAGCTCGAAATCCCAAACAAGAGAGTCTAAGCATGTACTTCGACATTGCATGAAACGGTTTAAAAAAAACTATTTAACACTGACGCAATTTTCTCAGTCGGCATGTGCAATCTTCACAGCAGCGTCGACATACTCTATCGAGCTATGTAATTCGTCAATCCCTCATTAGGTTGATATTTTTAGCTCATCTTGGCTCAGGCCACATCACCACCCCCAGCCGCCTGTATACATGGATAGAACACATGGCTTCAGTGGCTTATTCCGTATAGATATATACATATCATACATACGTTTTATAAATGAACTTGTTCTTGTCATTGTATAGTGTGTTTTTGTGTTCTTATAGGCAGAAAATGCAACTTTACAAATGATTTTTTTCAGTTAATCCCACCATTGGACTCTTCCTTGAGCACTTGGAGAAGTCTGCCCATGCACTGGAGGATTATGGTATTTTAGTTGCTAAGGTAACCAACAAATATTCTTTCCTTTTTTTCCCCAGAGATGAAAGGTCAACATTTAATCTTTGGTACAGAGAGCATTTGATGCTTTGTTGAATCAATGGACTGCAGTTAGACATTCAAAGCAACATAACATTTTTGCTACTGGCTAGCATGCTGTCATCTGTGTGGAGTCATGCATCTGTGCCAGTCAGTGGGTTGTCCGCTTCTTCAGCTGAGAGACTGTATTTGGCCAGTTGATAAAAATTGACTTCTTCTGATCAGCTTTGTGAGGTTGCTCACACCGCTAGTTACTTGCTTCTAGTCTTCTAGTCTAGAGGTGTGAGGGGTTACACACGTTTTGTTGGGAGCATACACATAGATGATATTGAGAGTAGAGTAGCAAGTTAGTCTACATGCTCAAAGAAAGTTAATGTTACTTCTGAGCTAATAGTGATATTCTTCCATTATTTTGTAGTGAGTCATTGCATGGTCCAGATTGAGTGGCAAGAGAAGGAAATAAAAATGCTTCAAAGCAATATGTTTGCCCTTATTCCTGTATTTCTGTTGCAGTGAGCCCACAACATGACAGTGTTATGCATGTCATGCAGCTGATAAAGTAAACTTGCTACATTTGCAAACAAAAAATGGTGTGAATTATGCTTTATGTGAATTCATGTTTGGAGTAGAGGGCTCAACTTCTGTAGCTGGACTAACCAAATAATTATTAACAATTGATATAGGTTATTGATATAGTGGATATTTTTATCTGTACATGACAAATGGTGGATGTGGCATTTTGCAGTCCATGTACATGGGTAAAACTATTTATTTCCAGTGTATATTTTGCAGGTTAATTGCACCAAAGAAAGAATACCAAAGTACTGCACTGCTGAAAAGTTGATGAAGAAAGTATATTTATTCCGGTATGCATAACAATTTTATTTGATCATGTTAAGCCTTATATTTTTTGTGATGTTGTTTTACTTTACAAATACAAAGGGATAGTATACAGTTGTCAAAGTATGTTGGTTTCCTTTTTGTTTTGTAATGTGTTGGATTTTTTTTTTAAACTACTGTATGTTTTTTCCCTTCCAATACATTTCAAAGATGTGTTTAACATTTTCTGATTTATATTTCTTTCCAGGGGACCTACCGTTCTGAAGAATTTTGACACAGACACTGTGTTTGATGTCAATGCCATTGTGGCTCATGTTTTGTTGTGAGTAGTCCGTATTAAACATTGTTTTTTGTTTTTGTCTTATGAAATGCTGAGCGAAGTTAATTGATGGACATCTTAATTGAACATATTTATTTGCTGAGCAGATTCCCTTAACCAGGGCAACTTGCATGTCTGACATTTTTTCCACATTCATTTAAAATGAATAAGATTTTAGAATCACTGAAGCATTTCAGGATATGCATCTTTCTCAGGAGAACAACAGCAATGCCCCTCTGACATTTTAACCCCGGGGCATTGCTGTCCTTTGTTTAGTTTGTGGATTTAATTAAACAAAAAGGTTTTGAAAATGTTCACTAGCATATGAGTTAGGATTGCATCCATCCAAATTGACAGTGACTAAATATAATAGATTGGTGAAGAAAATGGTGAAGGCTTAGGGTCAGATGAGTCAGTAATTTAAGGCTTGGGATAAACAAAATCAAAACCTGCCTGTTACTTAACTTCTATCACAAAACCAGATTAGCTGCATTTATGGCAGGGACCTACTACACAACTTATTTGTTTGTGCTCCAAGAGTTTTCCCAGTATTAATATTCAGACGTGCTTTGCTTTTTAATCTGTGTTAAACTTGTATGTGTTTCACTGTTGTATATGAATCTGTGTAAGCCTGTGTGTAGTGCTTGTATTTTTGAATGTGACTCTCTCCCACCACAGTGCGGTGCTTTTCAATGAGGTGAAGTATGTGCAGACGCCAGGCGAGCTGCTTGGCATCGAGAGGATAGCAAAGGGCCTGGCTGATGTCGTGCTCGCTTATGTTCAGATCCTGGGATTACCAGGTGTGTGTTTCATGCAAAGGCCTTCACTGGAGGAGCTTCAACATGTCCGTCTTTCTCTTGGCATGCTGTTGTATCTTTATTGCCATCATTGATCTTCATCTGATATTCATCATCATCATCATCATCATTGGTATTTGCATCCTTGCATGTTCAGACTGAGGTTGTATTTTCCTTTAAAACAAAGTTTCACAACAAAGTTTCACAGTGCTACCTTTCAAGTTAGACAATGCCCTTTTTTCCAAGAATCCTAATGATTGTTGCCAGCATCACAAAGCACTAGCTTCAAATGTATTCCTGGGGACCCACTGTGTATACTGGTTCACGTGTCATCCATAAATGCAAGCCTTAAATTGTAACAAGCTGTTAATTGTTCTTAGACACTTTTAATGTCTATTCAAGGATGATTTACCCTCTTAAGAGCGTGTTATGTCAGAAATGGCTGTGAATGCCCAGAAGAAATGTCCCATATTCACATCCTGGGACATTTAATCAGTCAGGTCATTGCTTTCATTTTGTGTAATGTGCCATAAGGCAAATGATTAGTTTAGAAAGAGGTTACAGTTTAATTGAGTAAATTAGTGACAGGTGAAATCAGTGTGGTCACTGAAACTAAACCATTTGTGGAAAACGAATAGTTCCAATGACCGAACAAATAGCAATGAGCCAATCCTGCATTGTGTTAAAGTAAGTTAAGGAAATAATTATGGTAGACCTTAAACACATGTCTTCAACGACCTTTGCTGATCAAGAGATTGTGGTGGTAACAAAAACCAGCATGCACAGTGGGTCCCCAGGACCTCTGCACTTGATCACCACCTCAAAGAGCAGCAGGAAATGAGTGCCTTTTGCAATGCCCTTTGGCTACTTTGTGTCCTCCCAGAGCATCGGGCTGTGATGGAGACCACGTTTGTGTATGGCGCCAAGTATCAATTTGTGCTGACGACAGGAGGCTCTGTGCTGAAGCACATGGGGTGAGTCACTTCCCCCTTCCAACCACGTGTCTCCCGTGCCCTCCAGTGCTCACTCAAAGTCAGGAGCAGTAATACGGCTGCCGTCCAGGGAACAGAATCACTGAAGTGCCTCGCTTGACATGGGAAAACGGCCGTAGTCCTCCCCTACTGTACCCGGCATCATGTATGTCTCACCCTGTATGTCGTGTATATACAGTGATTGACAATAAAGTTGACTTTGACTTTTGACTTTGATTTGTGTTGGGGCTGCTGTAACTGTGTGGCGGTGCTTGTCCCCCTGCAGTGTGGAGGACCCGTCCTCTCTGCAGTCTGGCCTGTGGTTCCTGCACTGCAAGGCGGCGAAGCGTCATTCAGACCCCTGTCAACACACTGCCCTGAAGAGACCCCTCACCACCCTCAACATCTATACCTTCCTACAGCTGATGGAAGCTCCTTTGGTGGTGAGGTGCCCTATATACCTGTGCTGTCAGTTATTGAGTGTTTGAAGAGATTTGCTGCCAGTTTGTAGTGGGAACCCCCTCCACTAATGACTTGGTTATGATTTTATTGATAGATTGGGAGTTAACAGAGCAGAATTTTTTTTATTTGTGAAAATGTATGGGGGGGTGGGATGTTTTGCTACTTGGAAGACTTCACAAAAATCTGCATTCTTTTGCTGCTTTTCCAAACATTTAACTCTGTGATGAATCTGATCTTTTGTGAATGCATGGCACATTTGAAATGTACCTGAGAACTGATTGTCCAGGCTAGGTTTTAAGGAGTAATGATTCTGTGCAATCATATTTAAAATGTAATTCTTCTGTGCATTTCATAGGAAGATACCAATAGAGTACTCAACATGTTTGCACAAAAAACTGTCTATTTCCAGATAATGTATTTACCATATTCCCATACATATATTAGAATCATTTAACATTTTTACCTAGTCATATGACTTTCTGTCAAAATACAGATTTTAGTCATAATAATATTCTTTATTTGCCATGTTACACAAGGTAATTTGAATTGGTCTTTTTTCGCATATCTCTCCTGAGAGAGGACTGAGAGCAGGGTCAGCCATAGTATGGCGCCCCCGGAGCTGTTAGCGGTTCAGTGCCTCGCTCAAGGGCACTTTGGCAGTGCTCCAGAAAGTGAACTAGCATCCCTCTGGTTTCCAGTTCATTGTTTTTTCATTTGGCCTTCCTGGGATTCAAACCAGCAACCCTCCGCTTGCCAGCCCATGTCGCTAACCACTGAGCCACTGCCACCCCAAACGTTTAAGGCTACAATTAATTTAAATGATCACTCGTATATGGTATTGTCAGTTTTGTGTAACGATTACAATTATTACAATATAACTGATCATTTTTTTGTAATATTACCATCCCTCGCCTGCAAGTGTTGCACACGATTCTGATTGAGTGAATCAATATGTCCAACCTCCCAGTCTGTCTGGTATTTCTGGTTTAGTGTGGGGGGGGAAAACAATTGCATGAAGGAGAGGTGTCAAGCAGAGGGGAGGGTATTATGCACTCACCACTGTGAAACATTGTGATGGACTAAATGTTTGTTTTGTGTGTTCTTATCTCATTGGGGTAACAGAACTGACTTTCCCTCCGATAACTATGGTCTTTCTATGTTTTGGAACACGCATTATCTTAAAAACAAAAGCCAACATGAAACCTGCATGCGAGTTCCTCCCAGTGATACGCTGGGCGCCCACAGCCTGCCAGCTGTCAACAATGGGAGACATCTATCCTCCCGATTGTCACAAGGCTGCCTGTGCTACTATGTGACCTGCGGTGTTGGAAAGTCACTGGCTTGTGGCTGAGTGCATCGGTGGATGCACGTGCTTCTGCTGCAGTTCTCCCTGTGCAGGGTGCAGGTGGCACGGTAGTGACTCAGAGGCACAACTGCCACAGGAAAAAATGGGAAGAAAAGCCTGCTAAATAGAAAGAAAAAAAAAAAGGAATGCATATGCTAATATTGCAAAAAATGTTATGTTCTCATGTGCCTACAGCAACTTGGTGGCTAATAAGGCTAGGGTACCACCCACTCATACCCAGGAAAAGTCAGGATAGGAAAATACTGCTTACTCCTGGAACCAAATTGCGGTATTCTTAGAATTCTGCCAGCTCATGCACCAAGGAATAAAAATGAAAGAATGATTGGCATGCTGGCTGGATTTAGAAGGAACTGCAGGGATCTGCCCATTTTGAAGAACCTGAATAAAGCATGCCTCCTCCTCCCCGACAGACCGAGGTACGCGTAGACCCCTCTGAGGTGGAGACGGTCCACAGTCATCTCCGCACGCCCCTGCTCTTCCTCTTCACCCAGGCTGACACCCTGGCCATGGATCGCAGTACCACCGACTCCCTGGCCTGGAAACTTTGTGGTGAGGTGGGCCTGGTCCTCGTCCATAGGTCAGTACCAGCAGGGGGCGCAGTGGAGTACTGAATAGGGCTGCTGCTACTGCTACTTAGTACTGGTATTAGAGGAAACCAAACTAGTGAAGATATAGTAGGAAGTGCTTAACTCCAGTTAATCTTTCGTTAGCATTTTTGTTTTAAAATCACAAGTACGACTGCATTATGTATTTGATCTACTATAAGAATATGTTCTAATCAGTCAAATTAATCATCGTCAAGGTCACTGTCTAAAAATAATTCCATGTGACCGGTAGTCATGATGTACATGATGTACTGCTTTTTGAGCTAGTAGGAAACATGCATAACATTTTTTTTTTTTTTTAACGCTTTCCATGTAAACAACTTTTCATTATTAATTTATTATCTTTATACTTTACAGGTTTTCTTTGGCTAATAATTGTGAGACTTAAAAAAAACAATTTATTTTAGACATTCTCTTTCTGCTTGCCCCACCCCCCACATCTTCTCACAATTTAGTAGCCAATAATACCGTCTTTTACATGTGAATGATCCCCTCCCTCGTATTTGAGAGCTTGCTGCCGTAGTCTTGAAACCGGCAGTGACGTAACTCCGGAATATACACAGGGCCACTCCTATATGCAGTGAGCTCGTATCAGTTTCCCTCCCCCCACCTTGGGGCGGACAGCCAATTGCTGCCCCCTAGTGGCACTCCCAGCCAGAGCCCAAAGTGGCGCGACCTGGTGGAATTGAACGTCAAACGTTCTACCGCTACACCACCTGGGAGGCCCCTAATTGTGAGAATTTTTATAAGAAAATTAAAAGATTAGAATAAAAAGTGCCAGTTAACATCCATTCACTCTCCTGTTTACCTATACCCTAACATACCAAGGGTTATCTGTTATCCCTTACCATGCTTGCCTCTCCTGTTCACCTTTACCGTACAATCCATACACCAACCAAGCCTGCCATACATTTAGGCGGCAGTTCACCACAAACATTCTGGGCTGGTCACTGAATTTCAACACACCTCTGGTTTTTATAAGAAAACAGCTAATGAGACCATTATTCATCTATCTCTGGGGCAGGGACAGCCCAGATGTGAAAACGCCAAAAGAATACAACACAGCTTTCAGACTACCAGGAGAGGTAAGCGATTTGGATCAATTTCATGTTCAAAACCTTCATTGGAACTGATGAGAAAAAAAAAAAAAAAAAAATCAATATATATTCAATACTCAATATTTTTGTGTATCTTAAACAGGGTTCACAGGTGAAGTACTTCACCTTGAAAAACATTAAGGAAGTGGTCAACCTATTCAGAGAAAAATCAGTTGAGGATGAAGAGGAAGACAAGGAAGAGGATGAAGTTGATTGGGCTGTCCTTGGTAAAAACCTTTTTTTAAAGATTTGATGTCTGATGTCATTTCAATTTCCTGGATTTAGTTGGAGAAAAGTGGATTTTAGGATACATTTTTGTGAACTACTTAAACTCTGGGAATCTCAAACGGATCTTAATAAAGCCATAGTGTGAAGTTTTGTTTGAAGAACGAAACCTGTTCTCCTTGGTCCTGAGATGCGGTTGTTGTTTGCCTCAGCAAGGAATGACTCCAGTAAGGAACTCGCTGCATGTGGCATTTCAACGATCGCAATGAGTTTAACAAGATGAGTGCATATTCTTTACGGAATTATAAATATGAACAAACTGACTTCCTCTCTGTTCTAAGATGTCCTGGACGACGAGGTGGCGGAGTCTCTGTACCGGGACAGGGACCACGGACCGGATCTGGATCTGATCTCAGAGTTGACAGCAGACACATTCAGTAGTGCAGTGACAGGATATGGCCACACAGTGGTGCTGTTCTTTGTTAAATGTAGGTTTTCCTCCTGCACCACAATCCTTCCTTTTCCATCACTATCATGGGCAAGATTTGAAGATATAATGGCAGTTAATGGTTGGAGAGCATTCAAATGAGCATTCAGAGAAATCAAATACTAATGGTGGCTGAGCTGTTGTGTTCAGTTTGGAACTAACCCAGAATTAAATATCCAGCTGTAGAAATGGATCCTGTACAAAGTGGGTTGCCCTGGACATTAAGGGCATCTACTAAGCAAATTAACAGGCAATAAAAATACTGAGAAATTATTGAAAATTAACTTGAATATCATATTTGCCCTCAAGGGGATGCTGTGTCCATGGCTTTCATGCAGTCTTACATAGAAGTTGCTGATAAACTGGAAGGTAAGCCTCTCACCCAGATGTGGTGCTATTATGTTTACTTGCTGTAATGTAGAACAAACACAAAAAACACTTTTAGTTCACCAGCATTAGTTAATGTGTTGTAAGTTATGATAAATGCAGTGTTCACAGCAGTACTCTCCACTTAATCTATTGAAATGGGAAAAGGGTTAAATCACGCTAAAATATATGTATAAAAAGCATAAATTAAATAATATTTTCAAAGTTAAGTTTCAAAAAGTTGTTTTTCTTTTCTCTAAAATAAAACAAACTCTGGTTACCATGATGCGGTGATCAACCCAATCCAGTGGTTGATTGCAGGGATTGTTCAGCATGCAGAGTACAATACATGGGACAGCCTATGTATTAGCTTTGGCCACTGAGTGAATTAAGGGGAAAGAAATGACCGAACATGGGTTTTCAATTTTTTTGTAAAATCTACGAGAAAGACATTTGCAAATTCATTCGGGAGAAATCATTTCTGACCGCAGTTCAATCTTCACATTGTTTCACAGGAATTTTACTATTACTGGAATGTAGATCAGTATGTCCTTAAAGTGTAATTGAAAAACCCTGGAGAATATTGATCTGATTACTCAGAATTCCTGATTAGGAAACCTTAAACTGAAAGATGGGAAACTTTGTTTCCCAAAAACGAAATTGCACTGAGCTATTTGTAAAGAGATGTATAATTTTTCTTGCATTAAGGGAAATGCTGTTTAGATCTGGTGTGTTGCAATACATCTGTATCTGTTCACATTCTGATCTGCCCAACTCGTTTTGATGTACTGTACATGCAATTGTATCACTTACCAACTCCACCTTAAGAGATTTAAGCCTTTTTCTTACTTGCTTATTACTTCAATCTCTTGCTTATTCTTATTTAAAATGGTATTTGTTTCTCATGAGTTCACAAATGGTGAGATACCTTTCTGTGAGATGACCAAGAGTTATGAGAGTTGGTGTACCGATCACGTTTTTACTTTTCTAAGAGTTCTTCAGATGGAAATCTTCCTAGCATACTGTATATGTGCGTAAAACCGTTCATTTAAGTTTCCAAACAAGTAGTTTATAAACATAAAATACACATTGGATCTTTCTTATCCACATTTGTTTCTTACTGTGCTGACTTTAAATGATTGTGCATTCATTCCGTGAGTGTAATAAGATGGCTGCTGCTTTGTGTCTGCAGGTGTGGTCGACGTCCAGCTGACCTGTGTGGACTGTGGCGAGTGGACAGACGTGTGCAGCAATGAGCTGATCTCTGCCTTTCCCACGGTGAGGGTCTACCGGCCCGGGGAGCCTCCCCAGTCCTACAAGGGCATGCTGGGAGCTGAAGGCCTGAGCAGGTTCATCATGCTGTAAGTGAAGACCCCTCGATCCCAATGTCTGTCGTTTTCTATTTCTCATTTAATATAGCGTGATACTGGACAGCCATCTTGATTCTGCTGCTTCCTTGTGCAGTTTCGAACATTCTTTTTGAGAAGATGAAAAATCAGTTCCCTTATCATGTTGTGTTCTCGTATTTTGTTTCAGGGCACGCACTATGGCCTACGTTGTAACCGCAGTACCTCGAATTAAACCCAGCTGTTTATTTTAGAGGAAGTAGATGGAAAGGCATTTTGCAATGTCTGCATTATTAATAGCTTTCAACTAAGTAGTGTTGGACAAATTTCAAAGAACGTTTTGCATTGAGTTTGTTTAATATTTATTATTTTCTAGCCATTCTTATACAGGATTACTTACAAAATATAGAATTGTATGCACAAATAGAAATGTCAGTGGAGAGTAGTGTGGGGCGACCACCTTGTGTTGAACATTGTGGGGGTTTCGGGGTTCTCCCCTAGGAAACATTTCCAGGATACATCTGCAGCATTCTAGTGATTTCTGAGCAGTAAAACAGAGAAAATAAAACCTTATCTTATGAGCAAGAGTTTATCATTTTATGTCAGTGCATGATTTAATTGAGATTTCAATCTTGAGAACTGATTTGCTGAGCCACATACTGCTCTGCTCTAAGAGTGCTAGCTGTTTGTAAATGATGAGCTGCTATTGTCAAGAGAATTCCGATTAGACAAATAGGATAACCGAGCCTGCCACATCATTAGATGAAATACATTAAAAGACATTGCATCATATAAGGTAAATACTTATTTTTTAGTACACACTATTTCATTTCACCCATTTATGTGGCATCACAGCCTCAATAACAGTTTGTGACTCGCGCTCGTAACCGCATAACTGTTCATACTGTTATTACCCTGTAGAGCAGCTTAAGACCAAGAAGGAGACCGTGGAAACTGTCTCCTGTCCTGCCCCTGAGTCTGTACTGAGCTGGTACCTCATCTTCCTACATTCATGAAAAAGGAATGCATTTATTTATCAATATCACAGAATGAGGTGATCACTGGCTCATTCTACATTACTGTATTTCTCAATCTTGTTGTGTTTAATGTGAACATGGACACACGCTGTAAAGTCCCTATCGTATTGCAAATTTGAGGTTATACTAATGCTTAAAAAGGAAAATGCAATTTGAGGTTTGGGCCCCCCGCCCGTAAATGACGCCTATCGGTCTGAGCTTGGCTTCACCACCAAAGAAGGGCAAACCAGGGAAGAGTTCTGTGAATGGTATGTGACCAGTATGGGGAAGACTGCTTTCACATGTGGCCTATGAGCTCAGATTTGCATAATTCCTAAGAATTTGTTGAGAAATGGGTTTGACAAAACCAGAAAAATTGAGAAATCACCCTAAGTCATGCCTTTGTCACACTCTGTCACACGCTGTGGTCAATGACGCCAAGTTACAGTCTTGTGCTGCCAAAGCCAAAATAAGTTGTTAATTTAGAAATGAGAGGCTGTAAACCTCTAGCAAGCGAACAAGCAAGAACAAGCAGAGCTGGCTAACTAGCGAAGTCTTTCTTTTATACAAGCTTGGCAGCTGCCGTATAAAATAAATTGCAGCTACCGAGCTTGCAGGAACTTCAGTGGGTGAATTCACCTTGCCAATAGCCTCTCTTGTATGCAGTGCGGATTGTCGCCTCCACTAGCTTTGCCAGTCACTTCTCTCAGTCACCTATGCTCTATTCTCTTTGCACAGGCATATCAGTGACCTGCCTAGGAATTCCAGTAGGTGACTGGCCTAGGAGTGTCAGTGACTTGCCTAGGAATCCCAGTGGGTGACTAGCCTGCAAGTGTCAGTGAGGCGTAACAGGTACTTAGCTATTGTTCTCCCTACACTAAGCAAGTTTGCTCAGTTTAATTGTATGGTGGTCATCGACAAGTGTAATCGATTGATCCAGACTGAATGGGTGGTCTCGGATGCTTTAAGGAAAGCATTATTATTTGTTTACAGATCTACATATGCAGTAGAAATGTTGACTGAAATACCATTTTTACGTTTACAAATAGAATGATGCGTTTTCAGTACGTTAGTTGAGTATATATGAAATTCTAGCTATCGCCAGATGATGTGATTTGCCAGAGCCCAGTCCCAGACCATGCCAACACCAGTGGGTCAGCACTGTGTTTTTTGAAGAGGCTTTTAAACCCTATTCAGACTGCAGTGCTGTGACCAGTTCAGATCTGAAGTTCTAGCTGCAGTGGGACAGCCAAACTCAATTAACATGCTGAAAAGGTTCCAAACTGGGTGTAGCAAAATAAATGGTTTCAAGATTTACAACTCTTAAAGAATTGTGTTGCTTACATTCAGAGTAACTTCTATACGTTTCTATTTGTATTTACTCTGTTAGCATTGCACAGTTAGCCATCTCATTGTCTTTAACACCAAGCAAGTACCAGTATTCCTCATTCAGCCTAATTCATTATTACAAACTGTTGTTTTAATGATACAATAAACATTCATTTAAATATTTAGTCATTGTGACAGTTTTTCTCATTCTTATTTTGTAAGTCTTTCTAGACCAGGGTTTGCTTTTAATACTTGGAAATTCACCCCTGCTCTAGGCATTTCAATTTGACCTACACTTCTTCTGTTCAGGGTTCAGACCTAAACTCAAATTAGAGCATTGCTCTCTGGAGTTGGCATTCCACCCACTTTCTCTTGGGTATGCTTGTAGAACTATTCTCTTTACTTTTACAGGGTTGCATGCATACAGCGTAAATATTTATTTCAGTTGTAGTACTGCACTTATTTAACGCACATTGCTCTGTTTTTCTGACAGTAAAATCTCCAAATTGCTTGCGGTCTATAACTCAGATTAACATTGGATGCTAATAATTCCAATGGCTAGTAAAGCTATGCAAGACTTGATATTTGAACAATCTAATTTGTTTAAAACCTTTAATTTGCTCACATCTTCCTTTTTTTCCTGCTTTGTTGTATTTATTTTACCATTTAAGGCAATTGCTGTAGCGAACAGTCGAAGCAAAGCCTCACGGGAAAAGAGATTGCCTGCGCATATTGGCTGTGCCGTGATGATCCCTTCTTTGTTGTAGTCACTTTAGATCAGGGGTGTCCAACCTACGGCCCGCGGTCCATTTATAATTGGCCCGCGGCCGCATTCCAATATAATGGAATATGGCCCGCGCATGAAACTTGCACTTGACTGAGTTGTAATTCTTAGTTTCACCACTAGTGGAGCCACCCGTATTCATTGAACACTCCGCGAAATAAACGAACTGGTCTCAGCTTTTTTCGCGTAGCACCCCCCCCCGTCGACAGATGGAGCGCTCTAATAGTGGCCCAGCCTTTCGTATATTTTTCTGTATTTGGCCCTCAGTGGAAAAAGTTTGGACACCCCTGCTTTAGATGATCACATGGCACAGAAAGGACTGTACAGGTTCTTTACACATTGCATTTGACAGACTTTGGTGTTGGTTTCTCCTGGCTTTTCAGTTCCAGGTGACTGTCGGTTAGAACACTGAGGCAGTCATGCTGTGTTTAGTTGTCTGAACCAGTAACATTGTGACCTCAGTGGGATGTGTGAGCTGGTAGGTGGTTAATATTGTCTCATACATGATTGTACATTCATGGCCTATCTGTACATCACATGATGCTGTTTTATTGTTGCCATGGGTATCCTGTCTCATGCTAATAGCCAAGAAATGAGACCATAATCCTGCCTCCCACAAAGTGATTGTTTTAATGGGCAATTGATCGTTGATAATGGGTCGACTGTCTATAAATATACCCTTTGCCAGTCTTTGGGCTATGCCCTGAAGAAGGCTTCTTGCCGTAACAAGTAGGTGTAGACTGTTTTGTCCTCACTTAACTCCTTTTTGGATATGCCATCACAATAAAGGGATTTTTAAACTAGTTATGCCTAATATTATCATTAGTGCCTTGGATTCCTGTTGACGCTGAAGGAAAACTGTTTTGTTGCTAACTTCTTTTATGTTAATATTGTTGTTCACTACATTGGTCTGTACCCACATCCAAAGAGCACTTGAATAAAAAGTTTTGACTCATTTATTATTTTTCTTCTTTCATGAGCACTCCTGTGTTCAGTTTTCGTGATGCTCAGGGTCCTACCTGACAGCAGTATGGTCACGAGTCCTTAGCCCTGACCACCACTGTTCTCTCCTGTTCACATGTTTGCTCTCTGGTCTACTCCACAGAATAGCTTATTGTCCCTGCACTTCCCCTGATTGGCAGGTCTCGTGTCTCAACCCCTGTCCTCCTGTCCTCCGAGGATGAAGTGCGGTCCTTCCTGGGCGGGGAGTTATACCAGCAACATGCTGACCTGTCCCCTGTCAGAGTGCTGGGCCTGTTCAGCTCCAGTCAGGACCCAGGTATGCAATCTCACTCTTTCCTGGGGAGCTCTGATTTCTGGAAATTACTCTTTTAATTACAATGATTGATGGATGCTGCCCCACCCCCTCCCTGACCAAGGAATCCTCAGAGAAATGTTTTGATTTTGTTCTCTGTTGTTTGATTGAATGTCTAATTTTGAAATGTTAACTAAATTGTGGTAATGAGGAAGCGCGCTTTGTTTTCATGTCACGCAGGGAGGGACATATTTGAGGAAGCTGCGAGGCTCTTGAGGGGTGAGGCGGTCCTGGGCCTCTTTGCAGACACGCACACGGAAAGATGGTATGCTTTTTGTACTTTGGAACCTTGTTTGTGTACTTTTTATTGTCTAGAAAAATGTGTTTAGCCTCATGCTCTACTTGGTTTTGAAAATGCTTTTCACGTCTGGATGTTGATACTCAATAAAATTGCATTTTGCCCTTTGTCTGAAAGACAGATGTGGACACATACAAAGGCTTTCACAACTGATGTAGCACAGTGATGACAGATGACATAAATCTACAGAGATTTATGTCCTGTGTTCCAGTGGGTTCTCCTTTGTTTCTCCTTTGGGAATACATTCATAGGTTTTGCCCCCAGATAGAAATTCATGGGAAGTGTGTGGTTTGCTTTAGTGCAACATGTGCATGAACATATTTTGAACCTTTGGATTGAGTTTGAACATTTGGATTGTCTCTCTGATCTCAGGGCTGAAGATTACTCTGTGAAGCTCCCAGCCATGCTTGTATCCAGGGGTCCCGGCACCCATATTGAGCCCCATTCACTTCATGTGTCCGCAGTGGAAGAACTGGTTTCAGACATCCAGAAGGCTATGCTGGACAGCTTCGTAAGTGGCTCTCCTTATACCTAACATGCATGATGGAAAGTTTATCATGGTTATCAAGGTGTCAGTACCCAATACATTTTAATATTTTTTTGCACCAGTTGCAACCCCCCACAGCCCACCCATAAAAGGTTAACTGCTGCATTACTTGTTCATAGATGATGAACACAGAGAATGGAAACATTTCCTCTTGGTTTGCTCAAACAGGTCCTACAGGCAGGTTTTTTTTGTTAAAAGCATTGCTTTGAACTTTGTGTAAAATCGGAATTAAATTACTGTACTCTCTCCATTCCCAGTGAAGTGGCAATCTATTACAAAGTAAACCAGATTAATTCACAGATAGCTAGTCTTGCAAGAGTAAGACCACCTTAATTTAGCAGTTGTCAATCAGTATAGCTTGGTAAATGATTTCATTTGAACAGTAATGGGGAAAAGAAAATTATTATTAAATATATATTTGTGCTGTGTCCGCAAGGGGTTCCTCCGGGTACTCCGGTTTCCTCCCACAATCCAAACCCATGCACGTTAAGCTAATTGGAGAGTCTAAATTGCCTGTAGGTGTGAATGGTGTATGCCCCCTGCGATGGATTGGTGACCTGTCCAGGATGTATTCCTGCCTCTCGCCCAATGCATGCTGGGATAGTCTACAACCCTCTCGCGATCCTGACCAGGAATAAGCGGGTTAGAGAATGAATGAATGGATATTTGTGGCATAAAATCTCCACATTAGGTTGAATATTACAGGCCCATTCATTTTTCAGTACGATGCCTTGAAAAGATGGCTTATGTAAAGTGTGAAACTTGTAAGAAGCTAGACTAAACAGCAAGTAAGAGCTGGAAATTGGATACTTGTACCATTGGGTAAGTTGAAGAAGTCTTTATTGGGCTGGTAATTTCTGTATATGCAGCATTCAAATGAATAGTTTGAGTGTAACTTATTTAATGATGATATTTATTTTACTTTTAAACATTTTTACTTTTAAAATATTTTCCATGGTGCCCTGTGAAATGTGGCTTTTCCAAAATGCCATAACAATTGAAAAATGATAGGAGTGCATAACTTTAATTTTGAAAAGTGATTTTCAGATTGTTTTGCCTACAATTTAGTTGTAATCCACTGTGTCTCCATAGCCTCACTTGTTGAATACATTTTACATTTTTATATTTTAAGCATTTAGCAGACGCTCTTATCCAGAGTGACTTACCAGATGTGCATTAATACATGGTAAGAACAATCATAGTTCGCGGAAGAGATCAGTGCAATAATACAGAGATAGACAGTGTTGTAGGCAGCTGCATACCATACCTTTAACACTGGGAAGGAAAAGGTTAGAGGAGCGGCTGCAGCTGAATACATAGCAAGGTATGATCAAGTAAGATCAGTTTTAAAGCATTTAAAAAATAAAATAAAACATTAAAAATATTTTTAAACATTTATTTCTGATGTTTCCCTGTTTTTATCCCAATTTGGTGGTCAATTGCACCCTCTATTGCAGGGGTCACTAGCAGGCGGACCGCGGTCCGGGTCCGGACCCAGAAGCCGTCCTATCCGGACCGCGTCCAAAAACCGATAAATTATTGAGAATTACTACATTTTGACGGAGCATTTCAATTTTAACCGGCGCAGCTTTTCTAGTATTTACGGCACTGGTTTATCATTGCACCAGGCGCAAAATTCCGAGGGGCGCAAAATTTAAGAAAACGTAAAAAAAAACCTTTTTGCACCACGGACCGGTTCCGAGGGGCGCATTATTTCCTCGCGCACCCCCCGTGCAGCTTTTTTTTCGCGTAGCACCCCCCCCGACAGAAAATGGGGCGCCGTTACGTGCCTCGCACCACCGGACCTTGGCTTGAGGCCATTTTATCTAACTGGACCTCTTTGAATTTTACTTGAAGACCCCTGCTCTATTGAATCAATTCCCCCCCATGGGCTCACCACCCGTAACTATAGGACTAGCCACTATGGGACTGGCAGTGACAAAGACACTGCACCACCTCTTTCAAGACATAACTCGCACAACTGTCAATTGTGATTTTGATAGACACGGAGAAGCGTTCTGTGCATGCAGCGAGGTCATGCCAGCTTCCCCCCTCCCCCTCCACTGTGGGCAGACAGCCAATCGCTGCCTCCGAACCAGTCACCAGCTGACAAATCAAATAAGCATTCCTGCTTTAATGACACATCAGGAATACTGACAAATACATAAGCATATGTGCTGTGATACGAACACTACTCAGCCAATGTCTGTCATTTGTAACCATTAAATGAATAAACGAAATTAAATGACTTAATTTAGTCGTTAAATGATGAACGTAACAAAATGGGATGATGAATGGTCAACAGGTGGCTTCATGCAGACACTGGATTGTCCTATTGCTATTGGAGGACTGAATTGCAGGCTTTGAAAGGAATGGATGATTCTCTGGTTGCAGAAAATTCAAGGCCCGATTTATATAGGGGAGAGTGCAGTTAACAACATTCAGGACATGCATATGATACATTGCACCCAAGTTGGCCAGCAGGCTACTTTTCTTTGGTAGTCCCAGAGAAGATGGCTTGCATACAACAATGCACAATACGTCACCAAACCAGAATGCAAGTAAGTAAGTAGGTAATATAAGTAATAAATACATTAAGCATATGACGGAAGGCCCATTTGAAGTTCATTAGCTATATTATAGGGGAATATTAAATATCTAATGCTAAAAATCAAATGGAAGACTTTGGAGCATATACGATACGTAATACTGAAATGGCATACCTCAATAAATACCTAAATGTTAGGTTATAAATCATTACTTTAAAAACTATTAATGGATGCAAATCTATTATTTTTTTCTTTTTCTTTTTTTACTTTGAAGAAAACCTGTTGATATCCTCCGGTAATGCGTTCTAAAACAAACTGTTGTATCCTTGATTTAAAAAGGTGTCTATGAAAACTTGGCGTACATTGCCGTTGCACAATACAGACGCCTGTCCTTGAACTCCGCTCTGTGTGTCTTCAATGAATGTGTGTACCACAGGCATTTGGCAGATTTTCATGTTTCTGGTCTACAGACCTCAAATTATATCAAACCTTTCATTAATCAAATGAATGAAAATGCATCAGATACTATTTACGAACATTCACATGAACTGGAAGCTATTTCCCCTAAATTGTTCTGGGAAACTTTCATGGATTGTATGTTTCTTGTGCTGAATTCTGAGCATCACACAAAGTGCCCATAAAGCTTATTCTGGGAAGGTGACTCAGAGCTCAGTTTAGCGGGGAAATGCACAAATGATTTCAAATGAAAAGCACACTGGGAGATGAAAGACCACATGCTTTATTCCATAGACCATAGACCATATGTTCTTATCAAGAGTGACTTGCAGGACCTTCAAGGTATGATACTACATGGGTGCATATAACAAGAACTGCACGCAACAACGGCATGCAGACAGATTAGGAAATTATAATAACCATAAAGCAGAAGCTAAATAGTGGCAATAGGTATGCAATAAACAAAATCATTCTTATTACTGGAAAAAACCTTATTAATTACACAGTTGCACAAAATGAGCACTTCTCAGAGCTACAGTTTATATTGAAATGAAGAACCTTTCTTAGTTGGGTAAAGAAAATGAGAAGTTATTGAATAAAAGCAATCATATCACACTAATCCATAACAGCATACTGCCACACAATATGGAGTATGCTGAACTCTGGTGTTTAATAGGTTGGAACAAAATGTCCTTAAAACAGATGGTACACAGCTTGTGGATAGCACCTCAAATAATATATAAATTCCTTGTTTAATTTCTGCTGATAATGTCAAAGAAACCTTTTAATTGCATACAAATTTGTTAATCCACATGACCAGATGGATGCAACAGCATTGCACTTTAAATATGCAGTGTTTGATTGAGTCTGGTGCTTACAATCTTTTTTCTTCTCAAATGTCAGACAACTTTTTAATCATGGTTTTACTTTTTATCCTGATTTGGAATTGCCAGTTGTATTTGTATACTGTTTACATCACTATAACATCTGCCCGCTTCAGATACACATGAAGTGTGAAATTTGATTGAGGTTTTTAAATTCCTAAAAGGGATTAACAAAGTGAACTACCAAATATGTTTTAAGATAAGTGGGGTCAGTAGAACAAGAGGCCACAGGTGGAAATTAATTAAAGGCAAATTGTGCATGGATATTAGGAAGTTTTTCTTTACACAGAGAGTTGTCATTGCCTGGAACAGCCTGCCAGGTTGGGTAGTAGAGGCAGAAACACTTGGGCTATTCATGTCTAGGCTAGATGCAGTACTAGATAGATTAGAGCCAAGATGGGCAGAACGGCCCATTCTCGTCATTATATATTCTTATGTTCTTAATCAATCAATCTTTATTTTTGTATAGCGCCATTTACAAACAGGTTGTCACACAGCGCTTCACAATTGGCATTTTCCAGAGGGAATCAAAAAAACAGAAAACCATTGGAACCAATGTGGGAGACTGGAAATTTTTTCCCTGACCCCTTAAAAGGCGGTCGAGATGAACTCCTGGAAAATTGTGGGTTACAGAGAAAAACGAAACAAATAGTCCTTGAGGCTCATGAGGCTTAACAGACCACCGGAAGGGCATTCTAAGTGTAGGGGTGGGGTGGACCTCATCCCTCCAGATACCAGGGCAGGGCGGGGGATGGAACCAGCAGCTAGGGTCTGGGCCAGCGGCATCCGGCTAACACATGGCAGGGGTGGGGGGTTGACTCTGGGGCAGGTGAGCTCCGGGCAGGTGCCACGAAGTCGGGGAGAAAAGAGGAAAGGTGCAATTATGACTATGATAAATATCACACCGGATCAGGGGAAAGAGTAGTGATAACACTTTTGCACCAGCAGAAGTAATCTAGGGCAGCATAACTAATTAGGTGAGTGGCACAGGGAGCACGCAGCCATGAGGGCACTCAGAGACCATCCCACCACATCATCAGCAGTCCTGATTGGGGCGGATCATCACTTATGATTGGTGACAGTAAGGATAGCTCATTGCACCAGAAGGCTCTATTGCTACGCCCCCTCCACATCTGCACCTAATGACTATAAGAGAGACTAAAGAGATGTGTTTTTAACCTAGACTTGAAAATTGAGACCGTGTCTGACTCCTTCACAGAGATGGGTAGACTGTTCCACAGTAAAGGAGCTCTATAGGAGAAAGCTCTGCCACCTGCTGTATTTTTTGATATTCTAGGGACTACCAAGTTGCCTGCATCTTGTGAGCGAAGCGAACGTGGGGGATTGTATGGATGAAGTAGATCCGTCAAGTAAGAGGGTGCCTTATAAGTTAAGAGGAGTACCTTATAGTCTACACGATAGTTTATAGGAAGCCAGTGAAGTGACGCTAACACAGGACTAATGTGCTCATAATTCTTTGTTCTAGTCAGGATCCTTGCAGCAGCATTCTGTACAAGTTGTAGGCTCCTGAGTGAGGTATTGGAACCTGGTATTAAGTGTCCGATGCACTGACTACGCAGCTCAGTTGGTAGACTGGAGAATGAAATTAAGTGGCGGCTGGCAGTGAGCAGTTTGGAGGAGAAAGCGTATTTGTCCCCTTCTCTTACCAGTTGAAGTACATAAGAACATGACGTCTGGTCATAATGTTGATTTATTTCAGGATTTCCATTAAAAAAAATACATTCATTTGTTTGTTTTTAAAATGACTATGTTGGTTATTGAAATTGATGTGATGTGACCTGTTATATGAATCCTTTTTTAAGTTATGGGATTAGAGAGACTGCATGCAAAATGGATTCCTGAAAACACAAAGTTCAAAAGACCACACATCCGTATTGCATGAGTCAAGTACCTCGTTCACAACCACAATGTGTACACTAACGAGAAATGTTCTCATGAAAAATCTGATACTGTGTTCGTGGTGCAGTCAATTCAATTTTAAAGTTAATTTCCTGTTACCCATATTCTTTCCCCATCATTACTTAGGAAAACTCTTTATTGTGATTGTCTGATTAGCACCAGATGTAGGTCAGGCATTAAGGCCATTTCCTGTAAATGTTGTGTGTGTTTTTAAACTGGATCCCCCATGGGATGTCGGATCCAAAACCATCCCTCCCATCATTTGATTCACCTTCATAAATATCTCTAAAAATATATTCTAAATGGTTGTAAACACCTGTAAGTACAGGTTCTTCAGTTAGGCCCAGATGAGTGTTGTTATGGTGTATGTTTGAAACGGAATTGTGACGGACACCAAAGTATATTCAGCAGACGCCGGTTGTGCTCAGCATGGCTCTAGCCACTAGGTGGCAGTGTGTTCTAAATAAAGTCATTGCTTCCATACTTGTACTTCTTTCAGAAAAATACTGTAGTGAAAGGAGGTAGTACCTTACTCCACTGGCCACATGTTTAATGTACAGCTGCTTTGTTTATATTAAATAAAATTAAATATATTAAATGCTAAATAATGCAGGCTGTTTGTTTCTTGGCAGTAGAGTGGAGTTAATGATCTGGTTGGTTGGTTGCTTTGCTTTGACTCTTCTGTTCAGTTCATCCCATACAAGTGTTATGGCATTGAGGTTTTGGCACTGAGATTTGGACACTCGGCAGGCCAAGTCATTAGTTTGAGTTGTCCTACATGTTCCTCCTTCACCAGATAGTTCTTGCACAACTTGTGTGTTACAGGTCTATATTTTGCTGGAGAATGTAGGAGTGCCCGATGAGCCATAATCCAGATGGTGTAGTCAAACTTTTGACTGGTACTGTATATATACTTACCTATATATGTATATATATACTGTATATATATATATATATATATATATATATATATATATATATGAATTGGGATTTCTTGCCACTGATCAACACAAAATACCGTATAATGCCAAATAAAAAATAAATAAAGCTTTTTCTTAATTACAAATAAAAAACGGACAATAATTGATTCACCCTTTTTTCCAAGACATACCTAAAAAAACTGGTGCAATCAATTGTCTTCTGAGGTCACACCATTATTTGATTGGAGCCCACCTGTGTACAATTAAGGTGTTTCATATGATTTCAAATGAAATACACCTGTGAGAGGTCCCAGGGTTGTTTAGTGCATTTCCAAACAAGAACTTCATCATGAAGACCAAAGAACATAGCAAATCCTAGAAAAGGTTTTTCAAAAGCACCAATCAAGGAAAAGATATACGAACATTTCATAGACTTATATTCCCCGGAGCACTGGGATTTGGGAGAAGATTTATATTCCAGCAGGACAATGATCCAAAGCATATAGGAAAAACCACATTGGAGTGGTTTAAAAACAAAAACATCAATGTCCTAGAGTGGCCCACAACAGACATTTCCTGAAGCCGGCAGTGACGTGCGGCGGAGCACTGCCTCTTCCGAGCCGGAACCCGCCAAGCCGTCATCATAACTCCAGTATGGACACAGGGTCATTCCTATACGCAGCAAGCTCATATCGGCTTCCCTCCTCCCACCCTGGGGCAGACAGCCCCCTAGTGGCATTCCAGGCCAGAGCCGAAACTGGCGCGACCTAGTGGAATCGAACCCCGGTCGCAGTGGGCAGTGTCGGACGTTCTACCGCTACACCACCCGGGAGGCCACGAAACTCTCATATTAAAGTGTTGATTTAAAACCATATTTTATGGCAGAAACATATTGGTAATTAGTATTGCCATTAATATGAAATGCATGTGTAGACTCCTTTTTAATTGCAATTTCCAATTGGTGTTTCCATTATTTCGTCTCAGGGTTCCCACGCGTCTTGGAAAAACTTGAAAATGATTGTCATGGAAATTGGAAATGTCATGGAAATGTCTGATTCCATATAACGTTATATATGTATATTTTTTCTTTTCCGATAACGTTACTGCAAAATGTCTGTTCCCCTGCCACCGTTGTTGCCACCTGCCACAGCTGTTCTCTCTCACACACAATGAGATGCTTTTTTGCCAGTGAAAGTACACATGTTAAGTTGTGAAAGTGAAGTCCATTTTTGTGTCAGTCGCAAGAAAAATGTCATAGAAAACCTTAAATTTGTCATGGAAGTGTCATTGAAAATTTAAATTTGATTTCAGTGGGGACCCTGTTGTCTACGCTCTGGATATATCCATGTATTTTCAAAGCATGTGCACAAATTATGAATACGACAACAGATGGAAGAAAACCATATTCAAATAGGAAACCATACAGGACTGTTCAATGAGGGTAGAATGTTCCAGAGGTTCCATCATTTTTTTATTGCCGTGCTGTGAGCTGACTTTGTCTCACTGACTCGCGGTCAGACTGTTATGGGTAGCAGTAAATACCAGACAATGCCACAGACTATCCCCCGTATGACGATAGGAACATCATGTATTTCTGATCCAGCTATGCTGTCTAAATTGGTTTTGTTTTTTGTTTTTGGCTTGACATTTTACTGCTAATTATCTCCTTGTGGAGGGGGGGTCTGCTGTTGTGACCGAGTGTTGCTCCCTCGGTCACACTTCATATTTAGTCTAGTTTTAGAGGGTCCTCATATGCATGCATAAGAATTTATCAAGAATGGTGTTACCATGTTATAATACAGTTATAAACAGTGATAGGCCACGTTTTCATGAAGAGACTAACATATCTTTGCCAACTGCACAGTACAGCACGTGATGCAGGTAAACCAGCCTTACCTATGACAACTGCAATTATAAAACGCAACTCTGAAGTGCAAAATGAAATAAACCATACAGAAATTAATTTAAAATGCATTGATGGCCTCCCGCGTGGCCCAGTGGTTACAACGTTCGACGCTGGCCACGGAGACCGGGGTTCCATTCCCTGTCTCACCAGAGTCTGCTGTGGCCGGGAGCGCCACCAGGGGCGGCGATTGGCCGTCTGCCCCAGGGAGGGGGGAGGGAAGCTGACATGACGTTCGCTGCGCATAAGAGTGGTCCTGTAGTACCGGGTTATGGTCGACACTTGGTGAGTGCAGTCTCGGAAGAGGCGTCAGGTCGCCTTCGTCACTACTGGTCGCAGGACTACGGCAGCAAAGTCACATTACTAGGGGGGGGATTGACATAGAAATAGCAGATCTGATTGGCTACCAAATTGGGAGAAAAATGGGTGAAAAATCAGAAACAAAAATTATTAAAATGCATTGATGGTTCTCAATAAATATACATTTGTTTTACTGTTCATCTATGTTTAACATTCCAAGATTTCCTGGGACCTGGTGTGGCCCAAATTAATGAAACAAGCTTTAGAATCCCTAGAAATCCCTAGAAAAGACATACAGTCCATCCACTAAATCATCCATTCATGCAAGTTGTGACTTCAAATGAAACCAGTTTACTTTTAAGGGTACACTGCTGTATATCACTGCGCCATGCATCAGCTGTGGTTGTTTTAGTTAACGCCATTTTTGTGATATTGTTGGTTCATTTGACAATTTGTTTTTATACCTACTCACACATTCATTGAGAATGCTTAGTTCCATAAATATGCTGCCTCTTCTCTGTGTGATTCGGGGCTCATGAAGTTATGCTTAGCTTTAAATGGGATAATCTCTCTCTTCCAGCCAGAGCTGACCGTGGAGAACCTTCCAGTGTATTTGGATCTCCAGAAGCCCCTGTTGCTGGTTTTCCTGGGGGAGGAGGAGGAGGAGGAGGAGATGGAGGAGGAAGGGGGGAGGCAGAGTGAGGGTGTAAGGGCAGAGCTACGAAGCCTGCAGGGCACAGGGAGACTGGACTCCTACCTGCCCTGCTGGATACACTTGTGAGTACCTCAACAGTTTCCTGTACAAGGTCTCCAACAGGCGGTTTTGTTTCCATCAGTGAAGTCCTGTGTGGATCGTTGCAGTTGGAGCCAAAGGACCCAGCTGGCGGGCAGTTACAGCTACAACTATATGCCTTAGCAATGCATTTGTTTGAGCTTAGCGGGGTAAGAAACCTACTTTAGTGATGGGCTTCAGCATACTGGTTTAATTGATCTAATCTCAGAGCATCTCAGCCCCCAGACTTGAACCTGATCAGCAAATTGTGGTTTTAATTGAAGAGGACAGTCTGCAAGCGAAGGCCAAAGGATCTTGAAAGATACTGTGTGGGGGCCTCAGGTAGCATAACATTCAAAGCCTTCGCCCTGAATGCAAGTTGCCTACTGCATCTGCGGTTCAAAGCCTGACTGCGCTAGTCCGTCCCCGGCCAGGGGCCCCGATTGGGAGCAGTGATTGGCTGTCTGCCCCAGGGGGAGGGGGAGGGGAAGGGGGAGGGTGAGCCGGCACGAACTCGCCGAGAAGCGCGGAGGGTGTCTCTAGAAAGTGGGTGGGCAAGTTCTGTCTCGGAGGAGGTGGATTATTTCCGGCCTCTGGAATTAGTACTGAAAAAGTACTGAAAACAGGAGTTTGAATAATTGTGAAGCATTTCATTCTGGGGGAAATTACTTGTTAAACAAAATCTTTTTCTGAAAGCAATTTTATTAGGATACAAAATATATAATTTTGAGCATAAAATATAGGTCATTACCTGTGTTGTTTTATGCAGCCATTTTTGCTTATCTTTGTCAAGGGTGTGAATAATTGTGAAGTCTGAAGACTTTGTGTGCATGCGTACGTATATACACACAGAGTGGTTTTATATATATATACTTCATGGAATCAAAATGTATTTAATTGGGATTTCTTGCCACTGATCAGCACAAAATACTCTAGAATGCAAATAAAAAAGACATGTCTTGCACCATCCATTTTGCCCTCTATTTTGACAGGTTTTCCAGTACCTGAAGCAGGGAAGCATTCCCATAGCATTAGGTTCCTGCTACCATATTTCACGGTAGGGATAGTGTTCTTGGGATGATGCACAGCAGGGACTGGAAAACTTAAAATAGTGGACAAAGTGGATGGCGTAAGATGCAGACAAATCTTGGAGGAAAACCTGCTGCAGTTTGCAAGAACCCTGTGACTTGGAGGAAGATTTATATTCCAGTAGGACAATGACTCAAAGCATACAGCACAATCCCCATTGGAGTGGTTTAAAAACAATCAAAACAAATCAATGTTCTGGAGTGGCCCACTCAAAACCCAGACCTCAATCCCATTGAGAATCTGTGGAAAAATGTGAAATTTGCTCTCAGTCCCCATCCAACTTGATGGAGCTCAAGCTATTTTGTAAAGAATGGGCAAAAAATGCACATTTTCAGATGTGCAAAGCTGGTAGAGACTTACGCAAATAGACTCTCAGATGTAATTGCAGCTAAAGGTGCTTCTACCAAGTATTATGGCAAGGGTAATTGAAGTAATCAACTCCCTTTTTTATTTTTTATTTTATTTGTATTTACTCTATAATTTGACATTATAGAGTATTTTGTATTTAAATCCATTTTGGTTCCATAAAGTAAGAAAAAAAGTGTGTGTGTGCGTGCATGCAAATAAGTAAAGAATCTCCTGAAATGACAGATCCTTTATACCGTAATTATAGAAAAGTGACAAAGGCCCTGCTGGATGCTTCAACAAAGCAAATGATATGAAATACCCTGTACCGCCAAAAAAAAAAGTTTCATCTGCATTGATTACACGGGATTAGCCTGCACACATAAATATTTCAAGACCAGCTTCCTGTTTGAAAACCTGGCAGTGTCTGGAATAACGAGGTGGTAGGTACTGACTGTGTAATTCTCCCTTCCCAGGGGGAAAGAGTTGGAATCTTGGAATTGGAATACAAAGCCATTCTGAGTGATCACCTTCATCCTAGGGTGATGCATTTCTATCCTGATGGGAATGGTCTGGATGGCAATGTCTCATCCACAGGTCATGAGTGGTCACTGAATGGTTTGATGAGCATGAAAATGATGTAAACCATATGCCATGGCCAGTTATTATATCTCAACCCAACTGAAAACTTATGGGAGATTCTGGACTGGCACCTGAGGCTGTGTTTTTCACCACCACCATCAACAAAATGCCAAATGATGGAATTTCTCATGGAAGAATGGTGTTGCAATCCTCTAATAGAGTTCCAGACACTTAGAATTCATGCCAAGGTGCATTGAAGCTGTTCTGGCAGCTCGCGGTGGCCCTATTAAGACATGTTACGTTGATGTTTCTTTTATTTTGGCAGTTACCTGTATATAAATGTGATTTAGGTCTCCTGGGTGGTGTAGTGGTAGAATGTCCGACACTGCCCACAGTTTCGGCTTTGGCCCGGAGTGCCACTCGGAGGCAGCAATTGGCTGTCCGCCCCAGGGAGGGGGGAGGGAAGCCGATACGAGCTTGCTGCGTATAGGAGTGGCCTTGTGTCCATACCGGAGTTACGGTGACAGCTTGGCCAGTTCCGGCTTGAAAGAGGCGGTGCTCCGCCGCATGCCACTGTTGGCTTCAGGACTACGGCAGCAAATTCTCAATATGAGGGAGGGGAAAATTGACATGAAACAAGAGGGTACAATTGGCTGCTAAATTGGGAGATAAATGGGGAAAAACAGCAGAAAGAGAAAATAGAAGAAAAAAAAATCAATATAAAATAAATGTGAATGAAACAGTTAATTGCAATAGTACACTTCTCATTGAAGAGCCCAGAGAGCTTTTTTTCTGAGAACACGATGTACAAAATTGATTCCTGCAGAAGATAAAAGGAGCAGAATGCAAGATAAAAATGCTAAAATCCTGTTTGAGTTGAGCCCCTGCTCATATGTGCTTTCTGTTCCAGAGGTCGGACTCCCACAGGCAGAGCAGTTCTGGAATCTTACCTGGGCACAGTGCCTCCACTGCCCGCCCTGGTGCTGTCTCAGCTGGGAACTGGGGGGGAGGTGTTCCACTACCCTCCAGAACAGCCCCTGATGTCTGAGGCCGTCCTACTGTGGCTGCAGAGAGTGGAGAACAAGGAGGAACAGCCTGCAGGTCAGGATCAATCCTTTACCTTCTCTCCAAGGAGGGCCACATCTGTTTCTGGATTTCATGCCAACTCCAGCTCGTAATGATTTAGTTGTCCCAATGGTTTACGTGATCTGACATTTTAGCCATATTTTTGCTAAATTTCTTGTTAAATAACCATCTCTGCCATGGTTGCCAGTTCACTGGAATTGCTCTGGTTCTATTTTTCCATTCTTGTTAAGGAAGTCCAAACCAAATAAACAATGGCAGTCTGTCATGGGGAACATGCATGGAATGACATTAGTGCCTAGGTTTACTTTGAGTGTTTATGTAAGTGAGGCAGCTGAGATGTGGTGATTGTGCCTTCTGCTTGTGATGATTGGAGTCCCCTTGTTCACCTCCCTATTTGAAATTAATTGCATGCAGGAAAACTACCAGCTCTCCATGAAGAATTGAAGGCTCTTTTGAGAAAAACATTTTTTCAGGAAAACAAAACAACTATGCTTTGTTTCTGGCGGGAAGAAATTGAAGGCAGTTGCGATGCCACCAGGCAGACGTAACACTTTCTAGATACCTGAATCGTAGTTTTAACAGTAGGTTAAGTACAGTGGTATAGTTGTAGTTGTATATAGTTCAAGTTTGAAGCCACTGTGTATCTTTATTCAAAGGTAGGATTTGTTACTTGAGATGGCCGTGGGTAATCAGTCATCCGAGTAAAGCTTAGAGCATGCATTACTGGAATAATAAAACTGCTGCTTGATTATGAAGATTTTGCGAATTATTTAGGCCACACGCAAGTTGGGTCGGTTTCACGGGAACAGGCAGTTATGAAATATATTGATGTGCATCAATAGTGCTGATACCACAAACGGACTCACCCGTGTGGAAAAAGCTGCGCCTCTAAAAAGATATATATACACAGTGGGTATAAAAATATTTGCCCCTTTGGCATTTTTCCTTTTATTTTTCTTACTTCATGGATTTAATTGGGATTCCTTGCCACTGATCAACACAAAATACTCAAAAATGTCAAATAAAAAACAACAACTCTAAAGCTTTTTCTTAATTACAAATAAAAAAGACAATTTATTGGCTGTAACTCTGTCAGAGTTGCCATAGGCCTCTTGGTGGCCTCCCTAACAAGTGCCCTTCTCGCACGGATGCTCAGGTTTGGAGGACAGCTTGTTCTTGGCAAATTCACAATTGTGCCATATTCTTCTTAATTTCTGTATGATGGACTTAACAGTGCTCCGGGGATATTCAAACTTTTAGAAATCTTGTTATCTTTCCCCTGATTGGTGTTCTAGAAAAACCTTTTCTCAGATTTTCTTTGAATGTATTTTGGTCTTCACGATGAAGCTCTTGAAAATGCATGAACCAACTGTGGGACCTCTCACAGACAGGTGTACTTAATTTAAAATCATTTGAAACACCTTAATTGTACACGTGGACTCTAATCAAGTAATTATGTGACCTCTAAAGATTTATTTAGGTGTGTCTTAGAAAAAGGGGTGAATAATTATGATATTAATTATTGTCTGTTTATTTGTAATTAATGAACAAAAAGCTTTAGACTTATTTTTATTTGATATTATAGAGTATTTTGTGTTGATCAGTGGCTAGAAATCCCAAATAAATACTTTTGTTTCCATGACATAAGAAAATACAAATGTGAAAAATGCCAAAGGGCTTTTATATATATATTCAAAGTATATTTGAATTTAAATTTTAGTTTTTCATTTGTATTTTTATTTTGTCTTGCTGCACTAGCAGTTGGCTATTGCTAATGTATAGCTAAAAGCCAAGCAGGGATGATTTTTTTCTATTTGTTTGACCCTCATAATTTGCTAAATTGTGAGCACAGATGTTTGGGTATCTTGCAAGTAATTAATTTTCACAGTGTTAGAAATACAAAGATTTTTGGCTACATTAACTAGTAAATTAGGCTTATTAGTTATTTGGTGTAATATGCCAATGATTTAAATGTAGGTAAAACAATCGATTTGAAATACAGTTTTGTCATAAACAAGCTTCTTTGAGCTCATATTTGAGTCTGTTTTAACTTTAAGCTTCTAAAAGTTAGTTTTTTAATTTACATGGTTAGTGCTCATATTGTTTGTAACACCAAACAAGTGCTACCTCAGTCTCACGTTATGTTTAAAAACAGACATCTTTTGTTCTACGTGGACTGTTGTAGAACCATTTGTTTTGCTTTGCATGTTGTGGTGCTTTTCACAGCAGTGTGTCTGAACTCTGAAGTTTGTGAAGACAGAGTAAGTAATCTTCACAGGGTTGGATTTGGCGTTGTCATTAGTCATCTTGTAGTAAGAGGTTTTGGCCTCTAGAGGGAGAGCAATCCCTGATATTTCTCTTATGGTTGTCCACTCTGGTCTTCACTTCCTTATAGTCACACATTTCTACATTTGTTTCTGTTTCTATTGTCAGATATTTTAAATTATGTGTTATCTGTGTGCAAAATATGTTTGATTCAATGTTTTGATGAAAAAGCATCCCCACTGGTTGTCAGTAGTTGAATAGCACTTTCTTTCAGATTTTGTGCAATCAGAGTTCAATCTGAGTTCAATCAGCTTCAGCCCCTGTTTTGGCCTGCTGAATTATTTGGATCTCTGCTAATGTGTGTGAGATCATGTCCCTACCATTCAACCCACTTCTATGCATTTGGCCTAATACAATTGTTCCCTCTGTGTTCATGAGTGCTGTAAAAAATCACCACTGCTTTGATGCCTCTCTGGGCCTGCTCCAGTGCACTCTTTGAGTGAAATTCCCTTAAGGCACCCCATCATTTCCCTGATAGTGCGATGAAGAAGACGTGTATTTGTCTGTGTTAAAAACCTCGGTTTTCCCCTTTCATCTCCCATCTGCTTCCTATGATTTCAGTGTAATAGTACGCCATAATAGTGTTCAATTCAGAGGCAGTTCTTTCTTTCTAGTGAATGGTGTTGAAATTCTGAGGTTTTAAGTTCTCGTATTGGCCATGCCTGTTTTTTTTTTTGGGGGGTTTCCTTTGGGCGTTGTTTTCACCTACCCGTGTCTCTTGAAGCAAGTGTCTTGTTGGGACATGAATAACAGCAATCTTTGTCCATTTAAGCTTAAAATGTTTAAACATGGGTACCAACTCGCAAAACTTTTTTTTTTTTTTTTTTTCACCAGATAAATTTGTTAGATGGCTTGCCATTCAAACCGAACCCACAGGAATGGGTGCGTTCAGTTGTCAGCGGAAATATCAATCTATTTCATCAAGTGCCGGTCGGCAGTCTGAGCTGTAGCGATGGCTTTTATAATATAATTAAGTGGATTTTGACTGCAAAATTTAGTAAAACATCATACATTTTAAAGTTTTTACTAGTGTTTACTAAACCTTACAAGCTAACATTGACTGTGTTGAGAAAACAAACCTGTTAATAGCTTGTTAGCCAGCTATGTCCAGTCTACAATGACAATGAGAGTTACTGACTCTATCTGACTGTTACTGAAATTATTACTGGACAACTATTACAAGTATTAAATTGCTATATTTTGATTGGCTGACTGCACAATGGACTTTCAACTGTGGCAAAGATGCACAGAACTTTTTTTGCAAATGTAGATCCATCCATCATAGTGAAAACAAGTCATCAGTAAATCCTTGACCCTGCGCAAGGGTGACAACTGCGACTAAACATAGCCATATGCCAATGTTTACTGCCCCGTCAGGCTTGTGTGCATGTCCTTCACACTTCTGGCTGCCGGAGAATTCCCCACAGTGCAGATTCAAAAGCAAGCCAAGTCAGATGTAATATATCTGGTCACGATTTATTTTACTCACATCATGTTCATAAAAACACTAAGGACCATATTTACTGAAGGACTGCGTGTGCATCACCGGCAGTGAAAATTGGGATACACTAGCCAGTCATAGTGGGTACAACTCACAAGTAAGAACAATCTCAGGAATGGGGAAACGTTTTTCATATGCACCGGGATATGCATATGTTTTTCATATGCATATGTATAACTAGGATGAATGTACTAAAACTGGGAGGGGACTTTGAAGCTTGAGCTGCTTCAGTTTTCCATAAACTTGACTAATGCCAGTATTATGTGCCGGCCCCATATTTACATGACAACCTTTCAATAGCTTGTGTAGAAGCTTTCTCTGTGTCTTCAATGCACTGGGGCCACATATACTGTAAGTCGCTTTGGATAAAAGCGTCTGCTAAATGGCGTATATTTATTTATTTATTTATTTTATTTAATGCACAGATTTGTATAAGCAGAGCACCATGAAGCTCAGTAACTCATTTTGGAAGGCTAGTGGAGCTGTTGTGCACTTACCTTTAATCTTGTCCATAAAAGATTCCTCATCATAGATTGCAGACCATGAGTCATAGATTGCAGCAACAACGCCGCTGGTCTTGTGCCCACTTGCGTCCTGCTTTTGCAAGCTGCACAATATGCGCAGCAGGTCGACTGCAGAAGTGAAAAGCTGGCCGCTTGTGCTTCAGAGAACACCCCTGCGAGTCTGCATCTTGGGTAAATAATGAAAAAAAGTTTACCTTTCAAAAGTAAATTAATAAAAAACTAATCGCCTAAAGTTGGCAGCATCGGTGATTACGCCTAATGACTTGAGAGTGCATTTAGAAAACTGATCTTAAGTTCAGAGAGCTGAGAATTTGAAGAGCTCAACAGTTGTGCTGCCTCAGGTCATGAATAACCTCAGCATGCATACTTGTTCCAAGATGTAACGTCTTTGAGCTGCATGGTGACAAAGTAACAATATATTAATTAGTCTGGGCAAGCACTGTGAAATTTTGCCAAACAGGATGTGGGTTCATTATTGTATTGTCCTTTGTGAAATATAAATGTTAATATAAAGTTTATAAATAAATATATTTATTATCAGTGTGTATTTATGTCATCAATTTTACTGAAAATCTCTGAATACACAGTTTGCTTCACCCGTGCCACTAACAATTCGCTTGCGTGCACGTATATCCTATGTGTCTGTAGCTCCAAGCACTGGATTTCAAGGCTTAAGCCCATTCTTCAGAGATTCACAGCTTGTGGTTTTTGGGATGGAGCCAGCTTTCACTTTGTTTTAGCTCTTATCTTTGTACCCATGTTGCTTTGTGAATCATGTCTCAACATGACAGAGGAGCTTCCTTACCCTTACCTGCACTCTGTCGAGACTGTCCTGTATTATCCATCAGAACGGTGTGTGTTTTAGGGTTGTTTCTGTACTCATTGCAAGTTGGCTTGTCCAATATAAATTATTTGTGATTCATTGCTCTGGTTAAGAGCATGTTTTTGCAAGAACACACATTTGAAGTATTCACCAGGCAAGAGAGATCCTGTTCATCGGTAGGTGCTCCTGGTGGCATCCTGTACACTCCTTAAAACTTGCATGGATGCATGACTCATTCCCAATATGATGGAACCGCTCAGTGTATGTATTGCCCCATTCCATCCAACCCGATTTGGGCACTTTTTTTTTTCTTATCGGTTTTGTTTTGCAAAGATGTTTTTTGTTGTTGAGGTGTGGATAATGGGTCCAGATGTGAGGACTTGACTGATGACCAGGTGACCTCTGGTCTGGTTTCAGCACTGCGGAGCGAACTTTCACCTGCTCATGCCTGCTGTCGCCTTTTCCCTTCTTAGGCTTTCTACTGCTGGATGTGTAAACCCATTCCAGTTTTTTTTCTGAACAGGAAGTTTTGACGTTCTTTGGAGAATTCATGCGAACTTTGTAACAGATGATTCTGTACTAGTATATATTTTTATTTTCATTAAAATATTTGTGTCTGGGAAGATTACCACATTTTCCCTTGAGAAACAGTGAAAATTACAACCTACTAAAATTTCAGCTAACAGGTTAAGTGGGGGGTTTGTGGGGTTTTTTGCCTTTCAATGTTTACACTGTTTTGGTGTAAATTTGTCGACCTGTAGATCGTCCTACTATACCTAGTAGGCCCTTCTGCTTGCATTAGTAGTTGTTTATATTCTAATTTCATATGGATTTGACAATAAATAGTTTGCTATAACATCTATTTGTTAATAGAAACATTTTCGAATGCTGATGATATTACCTTATAAGTACTTGTTAATTTTTCAAGATATACAAGATTAATATGGTGTTTTTCTGCGTAACAACAAAACATTAATTTTCCATATCTCACAGTTTGATATTGAACTGTTTTCTTTTCTTTTTTCCGATTCATCATTGAGAAATGTTTCTTGATTGCTGATGGTCGATTTCCACCATGGTTATTCTCGCTTTGTTTTAATGCCACTGGACATGTACTATTTTTGAGCATGTGAAGTCTTTTCCATGGTGGATCAGGTTCTATTAACACACTGTGGTTTTCTCTGGACTGGTAGCTTCTGTTACTGAATTTGTATTTTATTGGGGGTCCAAGCAGTGAAGCTGTTTGTTCCGATTATTATTGAAAAGTAATAATAATTATTTTCTAAAAGTGTCTGGCATTCAAACTGTAAGGCCTACAGCAACCAAATTTGGCAGATAGGCTCCTGAATATTTTTTTCCCCTGAATCCTTGGCTCAAGGCAAATATATTTGTTATAATGTATACTACATATAATTTTTTCTGCCATTTTGAATATTGTCAAAAACATAACATTTTTTGCTTCTTCTTCTGATCCAATCTTCACCAAATGTCACTCAAAGTATGCCTGGAGTAACCCAGAAAAAGGATACTACTTTTTTTATGCTTCGAACCGTTATGGCTGTTATGCGCCAATGAAATTGACAGTGAAGACACTTAAACTGGATGTGAGGCATGAGTGAAGTGAGTGTAGCTCAGAAATGTTAAGGCCTACAGCAACCAAACTTGCCAGAATGGTTCCAAATCTTACCCACTACTCAGGAACACAAAATGATTGTCATCAGCCAGATGCTGGCGCTACTACAAGCCAGTTTATATTTTGGCCTGGAGCTCAAGAACATTTTCGGCTAGAATCAAAATTCCCCCCCCCCCCACCCCCGCCGAATCCTTATCTCAAGGCAAGTCTATCACATGTAATGTGTTCACCTTCTGCAGTTCTTTGAAGTTGATGGCGATAACACATAAACAGGATGTGAGGCATATGTCAGGATTTGTTTGGCCTATGATTATGGGACTTTCATTGCAATGAGCAATACGATAACTTAACATATTGCTAATATCTTCCTGAGCTTGTAGGCTGAATGTTTGTCACCATTTATCCAATCAGCAATGATTGGAACCGTGATGTCAATCTTGCTTAGTTTAAAATTTGATATGAGTTTGAGTTGTCTCAGGACATTGATTATTACTGTTTTTTAACATAGACAAAGCTTCTCTGAAGTCCCTGGAGAGTTTAGCCTCTGAGTCACATGATCTCCCTTGCTTTCTCTCAGGTGTAATTTCAGATGAGAAGTGGGGTCCCCCAGTGCCTTTTTATGACTTCCTGTCAATCATGGACCAGGAGGCACCAGGATATGCTGCTCAGAAGACCCACAAGCTGAAGACGAGAGGAAGGGAGCAGGGGGAAGAGGACGGATGTGAGCAAGGGAGTTCTAGTGAGAGAACGCTCAACCGCAAACCCCCAAAGGACCGCATGGGGCCCCTGACACCTCATCAGCATTCTGAACTCTGACCTCCAGAGTGCACCTTCTCTCACTCATGGGAAGGAGAATCTTACAGGCCACTAAGATGGCCTCACACAGGCTCCAACAGTGTCTTGTTTCATTTGTAAAGCTTCCGTAACTTCTACTGAAACTTGTATCTCCTATCCGTCCGACTAGGATAGGAACATATTTACCAACTAGTGTAACTTATTTTATTCATGAGTATGTATATTTGTATAATGTATATATTGCTCTTTGTTTCCATTTTGTGTGTCCTGTGGGCTTGGATGCGTTGTTTCAATGGTGCTGTGTGAGAGTGTTGGTTCTTGTACTTTCTGTCAGGCGCCTCCCACTGTCTTTTTCAAACATTGGCACAGCCCTACCCCGCTTCTTTTTCCATGACATATTGCTTCCTTTATGGGGAATGTATGTAATCATCTGGTGTAAATTGCAAGCAGGAATCACTCAATTTATTTATTTTCTCGTGTTGTTAAAATAAATTACTATCATGTGAGAAAAGGAGACCGCATCGTTGCCACTGATTTAAAAAGCAATTGTAATTGAGTGCATTTGGCCTCTTCAAAAAGGTCTGGTAGTCACTGTGAAAGTATGCAGCTTTTCACAAGGGTGAAACCCGAATCTGTTTTGAATCTGCATTGAACAGAATATCTGAACAGACATTTGGAAATTGCCTACTATTGTGGGATTTTAAACAGACAAAAACTGTAATGCAAAACGGCACTATAGATATGGGTCATCCCACATGAGATCAGAAGTTAATTGGTATGGCGGTTTCAGATTTTCCTGACATTTAGTATAAAAAAACAACTTTTAGGGAAAGATTTTTATAGAGATGTTTGTCAAAAATGTTACATTTGTGTGCATAGTATTGTTTCAGGGGTCATCATGAAAGGCAATGCAAAGTGTGTTTGTAGCGACTCTGATCATATCACCATCTTTCCTCTAGAGCTTTCTTTGTGCCAAATGTCACGGTCATGGCAATTTTCCGTCGATTTCACATGAAAGTTTTCATATGGCCAAAGTTTGTGTTGTGATTTAAGCCTTAATCTGTGTCCACATGGCCCTTGGCATAGTTGCAGCGGTGGAAGTGGACATTTCTGTAAACACAAACACAGGCACACTCGCTGTCATACGCAGGCTTCCTCCAACAGCCCCTGCGCTGATAAGCAGCTCGGTTCTGGACGGAGGCCTGGTGCATTGGGGGCCATTCCAAACACCCCGCAGCAAGCCTGAAAACTGTGGCACAAAGGCATTTGTCCTGACCCAAGATGAGAAAAATTCCCTATCGATCGACCGTTTCCTGCCACTGCTGTGTTGCGCTGGCAATGCTCACTCAATAAAGGCGCTCAGCCAGCCTGACCTTTATGGCTTTCAACTTTTTCTCAGAATCATTCTGTTTGATCACTTTTAATTTTCTAATGGACCCTGCAATAAACCCATCAGGTTTTTTGTGTGTGTTTTTTTCCTCTTTTGTATTTTTCACCCTGTGCCATAGAAGATCCATCTCTGCCAATATGCAATTACTTTTGTACGCCTAGATTATAACCCCATTACTTTGATTCAAAACCCTTGTATTTTTTCCATTATGCTGGCCCCACATTCTTATCAGAATTGAAATCACTTTAAGCTGGAACCTGTAATATCTTTTCTGTTGCGCAATGCCCTTTTTTGTGAAACTGCACCTTGATTAAAAAAAAGAGTTTCAAAGTCAGTTCCTTTCCCCTCTGCTTTGCACTCATAATCCAGACCGTCTGGAACCAGTTCTGTGAGGCTGGAGTAGACCGTGGCCAAAGTTGACACTGGCAGTGGCAGGCCCTGGTGTTCGTGAGGAATGTGGTACATTATACACACATTGCACACAGTGCACGATTCCCACTTCCTGTGTCAACCAAGAGACATCCTGCTCTCATATGGATTTTTGCAATAAGGAAAATCAAACCCTTGCATCAAGGATGACCAAACTTTTTAAAGTTAGTAATGCATTCATTTTTATGAATACATTTTTCTAGGATACATTTTTCTCCAATGTGTCCATTTGTCAACAATACAGAAATCATTTTTTTAGTCATGGGCCACATACTGTTTTATATAGACATACAGTAGCCTCCAAATGTATTCAAAAAACGTAATTGTGATTTTTTATGCTTAAAAGTAAAGCTATTAAAACCGCACACAGAAACAGCATGTTGTGTGTGTGCCTGTGTGATGTCATTCATGTATGAGCATGACACATAAACAAGTATATGCAGAGATGTACACATTGGGGCATTCTTTGGTTTCTCTTTGACCATTAACCATGCATCATTTTATATGTATTTCATTGGTGTCCATTTAATGATATATATATATTTTTTTTTCTTTCTGCCGGCCTGATTAAATCTGGCAGTGGGCATCCTATTTCACATCGGGCCTTAGTTTGCCCCCTAGTTTGTTAGTTAAAAACCTGGGAGCAACTTGTGCGGTGCGGTGATATAGAGACTCTTGATTGCCAATGTTGGCCTCATAAGTGAATACATATCTGGATGCAGGATGAGGCTCTCAACAAGCTTATGTAATACAAATCAATTAATTTCTCAATGCACATGGGAGTGTGGGTGATGTCGTATGGGAACTTTAGCAAGATTTCCAGGAAATCTATACGTGGAGGGCAGTCAGTTAAGTCATAGGGAAAACCACAGGAAATACGGGAGTATGTGATCATTGTAACGGAACTGCAAAGTCCTATTAATCATAATGTCTTGCATTCAAGGTTTTGTCCATTTTTTTTTTTTGTCTGATACCCTGAAGATTTTAGTCACTGCTGCATTTCCGGCTTCACAAAGAATATACGTATGCCATTGTTTTCCTTCTTTCTGGCAAAGCAGGAAGATAAATGCCCAGATGAAATCCATTCATACAGTTTAATATAGAAAATCAACATTTCAACACATATTGATATGAGTAAAGATTTCCCTCTGAGTCATGGTTTTTTAATAATAGGTGAAATTGTTTGATTCTGGTTTGGGCCATTGCCTACTGTCTGGCTCACTGAAAATGACCAGACGTAATACCTGCTTCATTAGTCTTGATTTCCTGTCCATTTATTTCAGCCTATCGTGTGTCACCTGGGGAGTTGAGGCAGCACGGAGTTCTCTGGTCTTTTCCGAGCATGATTCAAACTGCGGCCGTAGAGTGGCGTGGTCTGTTTTCTCGTGAGCGTATGTCACTGTCAGTAAATTGTGACACGTACAATGCAGGGAAGAGAACTGCACTATCCGTGATGACGGGAAGAGATTCAGCCCCATGATTTCTGTAAAATCAATGACTGCTTCAAGTCCCACAAAGCTCTTCAATCAATGCGTCAAAGGGCTGAGAGGAGAGCGAATGACTTGACAAAGGGACAGCAGGGTTATGTTAGGAGAAGTACCATGCTTAGACAGACTTACTTTCCCAGACTGGCTTTGGCACGCTTTTGTGCTCGCTAGGTGTCGGGCAGGAAAGCTGTTCGGGATCATCTTGACATAATCAGCTTGCACATAGTAGAAGGGCTAGAAAGGAAGCTCCTCGAAGGGAGAACAGGAGGCATCCGCTGCAGACCACATGATGAGCCTTCTAGTATAAACTCTGATAATGGGTTATCTGACCACTCCCCTGGGAATATAAGTGTTTCCAACTGCTGTCCCTTTTCTAGAGCTTGTCCAAGAAATGGTATGGCTGAATTTCACTCTTGAGGCTCTGGTTTATGTTTTAAGATTACCCCATTGTTTAGAAGGTAAAGTACACAGCAATTATCATTATTTTAGTCTGCCTGGCATTTTAGTCTCTGTGTATTCTTTGTGTAAATATTCCTTCCTTTTTTAGAGTTTTTTTGTTTTGTTTTGGGTATTTTTTCTAATGGCAGTGGCGTGTAACCTACTTGGTTTTTTATTTAAGCATTGCCTCGGTGAGCTCTGAGCTAAGACAGCAGTGTTTGTTTTCATAAAGGTTTCTAATAAGTGCATGTCTGTGGGAGGGCTCTGAGTTAACATTTCTTAATCCTTAATGCGCCTTTGAAAGTTTAGGAACTGAGAGGATGAGTTATTAAGGCCATACACTGACCCGAGCAATTGGTAAATTGAAACTATTCACCCTTCATAATTAATTCCTTGTCGAACCACCCTGTTTTCAGCGCCTCTTAGCACATTATTAAAATGAAAGGATCACTACTCCTACATGGTGTGGAATTTCTACTCCCAGAGAGACAGGCCAGGGTGAGGTAGTTTGTGCCAGTGGTTTCCTGGGAGCTGTTTTGTACCAACCAGTCAAAGCAAAGTCACCCATTATCACCTTTTGCTATTTATAAGCTCATAACATTTATGTTTTTTTGAGAAAAGGCACAACACACACATATATATATATTTGTTTTATCTGGTCAGTGTGATATCCTGCTTCTCTGTCCAGAAGCCAGTGAGTATTTGTGAAGATGGCTTCTCTCTGTAGATTTCAGTTTAATGGTGAAGTGGTGAAAAGCTGAGACAGGATGAGTACAGAGTCAAGCGCAGAACCTTGCAGATCAGAAGATGGACGCCACCTGTAAACTCAGCGTCAGAGCAGTTGTGTTAGAATTGCCATGTGCAGTATGACTCTGCTCAGTAGCCTAATTAATTAATCACTTGCATCTTAACATTTGTAGTGTATCCTGCTTCTGCCCTTGGCTTACCGTCTCATTAAATTAGCTGACAAAATGGTGATAGATTTTGATTTCCACTGTAGGATTTTCTCTTTTCATTGGATGGTTGTTAGAGCACTCATCTCCATGACATTGTGATTTGTCATATTATTTATTTGATGTATGGGAGCGGTGGGGGGGGAACTTGTGTTAGAATTCCTGTGGGGACTATGACTCAGTAGCCCAATGAGTTCATCACTTGCATTTTCAAGTTGTAACATATCCTGCCTCTGTAATGAATGATCTCTTAATGAAATATTTTTACCAAAACCTCAAGTGGATTTTGAGGTTCAGTGACTTGCCTGCTCAAACGTCAAACCTGACGTTTGTAACAAAAATTGAATATTAACTCTTTGCGTGTCCAAAGAAATGTGCTTGCTCTGTCAAGCAAGCTAAAGACATCACAACATGGTAGGGGAGTCTTGAGCTTTGCTGGTGTATTCCACCCTAATGCCCTGCAGGTCCTGTTGTCCTGTATCAATGGCAGTTTGTATTATTATTTCTGTTGAAAATTCAAGCTGGACCATTGACATGTTGCAATCAGTCTGAGAAAGCAGGAAGTATTGTGAAACACCAAACCACCCAACTAATGTGACGCCTTGAGATGGGACGTAGTTAGCAGGCCAAATTACTCCTTTTGGTATTTCTTTTGAATACTTGAGCTTTTTTATTCAGCGTGCCGAATACTCACGCAGGTGCCATTTACCAGAATAATGTGTTTGAATTCTCAGTGGGGGGAGAAAAGATTTTAATCTGCTGCTGAGGTAAACATTTTCTCAAGCCCTGGAAATGGGCATACAACCAGACGTTCATGGATATGGTACTTTATGTGAGCTACGTGTGGCTTTTACGCTTGAAAGGTCATCTTAACCATCTCACAATGGCACATTATCCAAAAATACCAAGTGCATAAATATAGAAATAACAGTGATGGAGACTTTCGGTAATTCATTGAGGTAGGCGTAGTGTAAGTGCTGAGTAAAACTGTCTTGGTGAACTTTTGTTTGGATTGGGGTGGGTCATCCTTATTAGACCGAAAATAGATTACTAGGAGACTCCCCTTTGACAGAAAGCCATGGCACTATTGTGTATGGCCACTCCCCTGAACGGTGAACATTTTAAGAAAAAAGAATGTCTATATTATTATTATATATATTATATATAAAATATAATATATATACTGAAAATAACTGTTGTAGAGGGACTGAGCTCAAGCACAGGAAGCCACCTAATAAAACCACACTGGTTTTCTATCCTGCAGTTTTGCAGGTTATATGCATTGATTATTTGTACTTGCCTCTCAAGAGCTAGGAAGCATCAACTGACATTTTACTTCTGTAATAGAATTCCAGATACCTGTAGAATCTATGTCACGGCACATTAAAGCTGTTCTGATGGCTTGTGGTGGCCCAATGCCCTATTAAGACACTTTATGTTGGCATTTCCTTTATTTCCGCAGTTACCTGTACATGGACATGCAAAATATGACAATGCAAATGAGAAACCAGTTTAAGACTCAGTTTAAATGGCTGTTGTTCTAGCTTCTCTGCCTTTCCCCAGACATGCACACAAATAATAGAGTTATGGTGAGTCCTTGATGAAATTCTGAAAAATCACTCATTGAATTTATCTGTGTATTAATACTAAACATGTTACAAATTGAGTTTTTAATATTTGGAGATTATTAAACAGGATTGTACATAATGCTTGAATTATCTGCTTGCAATTCACATTATAAGATGTCATTTTTCATATTTTTCCATATTTACAATATCTGTAAAAAATGTTCTTTATTTAAATAAATACAGGGATGTTTTATTCCATATCCTTAGCTACAAAATATCCAGGAACTGTGATTCATTGCTTGGTCCATCAGCACCAACCTAATTATTTCACCCCTGTAGGATTGGCATACAAGTAACACTGTTAACTTATAAAAATAGCAGTCTTATTGTTTCAAGTATCCAACCATGCATCAATGATTATAGCCATATGCCCCGGCTCAAGACATCAGTCAAACCTCCTTTTAAATTGATTCATTCCTGTTGATTTGGCATAGGGAGAGTACAATGTGCCACGTGTTAAACAATGCAGAAGGAAACCCGAAAGCCTGCAGCCTCTTTGAGCTAACTTTGGCCTTACCCATGGGAATCAGGTGAGAGGTTTTCCTGTCAGGAAAACAGTGTAAATTGGAAAAACACAGCTGGGGCACTGGGTGAAGAGTGACATCCTCTCAGTCACTCTGGAAGTACTGGACGAGGTGGTGGGTTATCACAGTGGCTTTCTTGAACTCCACAGTAGAAAACATCCTATGCTGTGTCTTCCGAATAGAAAAAGAACAAGTACGCTTTGACAGAACGCAGCCCGGAGTATGAAGGAATTGCAGTCTGAAGTGTGAGATACGGATCCAGAGACCATAATCCTTGTCTTATCGCAGACTGCCAAGCAGGCCTTTCTGTTTGACTGAGGAAACTTTTTATTTGTGAGACAACGATTCCACGTCTGAAAAAACAGAGGCATGCGTGGAGATGTTCAGCCTGCCCAATATTTCTAATTGAGCCAGGAAGCGTCAGATAGGCCAGAGCTCCAGCAACTAAGTGGAAGGCCTGGAGACACTGGCCAGCTGTCAGGTCTTTAGTTGTTTCCCAACTCTGTCTGTTTCCATCCATCCTTTTTTGTTGTTGTTATAAAACAGGCTTGACATAATAGGCTGACATTTGTCTGCTTCTGAGAGTCTTATGGTTCTTATTAACTCCTCAGCATGTCTGCTTGTATAACTTACTTGAAGTTTTTGTCTATTAGCTCACACTAAGGCGCAGCTTGCCAGGCTCTTGGCAAACTCAGATCAGACATCAAGAGAAAGCTGAAGATCCTCATTATTCTGAAAAGCAGTGATTGGAATGTTGTTTGTCTGCGGCGTTAGGCTCGCATTTTTGAGGAAAAACCAATGCCTCTGAAGTGAACTTCTGTATATACTCCAGAGGATGAACATTCAGCAGTCATTTCAGCCTGATTTGAAGTGACTATTTATTTTAGTGCGTAGTGTACTAAATGTATTACATTTACATTTTTACATTTTAGCCATTTGGCAGACGCTCTTATCCGGAGCGACTTACACGATGTGCATTTATAATGTATTATGTGTACTAGTTACCCACAGAGGCATCGAGTTAAACTTAATGAGACTGACAGCTCTTTTTAAGTCATTTCTAATAACGATGATGATAATATTTTAGCTCATTGGTTGCAGTTACATGTGTGATTGGCACCAAATAATACACGCACCACACTGCTGCCCTGTTTACTGCTTCTGCCTTCACCACTACTTCAGCCCCTGCTGTTGTTGCTCAGTCCCTGAACTGCATTGGCTTTGCCAAGGGACGGGAAAAAACCCTCACTCTTATTGTATTGCTGTGCAAACACACAATTCAGCACCACTATGTCATCTTGTTTCCTGTTTGGGGGGAAATAAATCAAATGCAAAATGCAAAAATGGTGCAACACTTTGATGAATTTGAAAAATACATCAGCCCCACTCCTGCAGTGTACCATACTGTACTGTGTAAACAATATATGTGGGAGAGCTACAAATCACATTGAGCCAAGGACATAAGCTTGTGTACTCTGAGTTGGGCTGTGTTGTGAATTATGCATGTTAAACGCATGTAACTACATAACAACATATGCACATATGTGTGGGTATCTACAGTATGTCTGACTGGTGCAATTAATAAGGAACACAAATTGTACAGGAAATCCTCAGCATAATATAAATAATCATGTTATCATCTGTACCATAATGTATTTGCCACATGTACTGTAAAGGTTTGTCAATGCTTTAATCTGCTTAATGCACACACAGAAATTTTAGCGGAACCAAACAGAAATAATTTAGTTTACTCTGCCTGTCTCATCTGGCTCTGTAATTGAGAAATGATGGCTGTTTAGCATGTAGCCACCAGCCGTTAGTAATCACATTGCTGGCCCCCGAGAGAAGAAAATATTTTCACAACATGATGTGGTTCCTGAATTCAAAAACGTTCTAAGGCTTCTGTCGTTGTCACAGCACTGGGAGTTCCCATAAAAGTGGAGACACTGCTGTTCTCTCTCCGGAGGTCAGTGTTGCAATTCTGGGTATTTCTGAACCAGTCTATTTTAAAGTGGGAACCTGCAGAGTATGCCTTTACTCCAGTGCAGAAAACCCATCTTTGATTGAATCACACTTTGTTTGTACATTGCAGTGTGTTTGTGCAATCCTGAGGGACCTTTTATCTCTGTTATTATTAGTAACTGCTTTTATTAACGTCATCGCACTTCCTCCCTGCTTATCGAAAGCACGAGAACATATCAATTGTTTCATTAATTCTAAAGATTTGGTACCCTTGATTGGTTTTAGTGTTTGGTGTTATTAACCAACTAGTGTCTAACTAGTGTCAGTATTTGTTATTACAATGTCAAAGTGCCTTACAAATCAATGAAACTGAACAAGAAGTTATTTGAGCTCAAAGGCACACATATTGAGAGGCACTGAATGAGTTCTCTTTGCCATGCATAATCTGCTCTCTTTTCCACAATAGTTTGCTGCTATTGTAATGCTGCGTTTCACATTTGAACTTCTGTACATGTCAAATGAACATGCTATATGCCTTGGAGTTCGGCCAATGGATACTTTTCAGAAGGCAATCGTATTTGACATGATGAACATTTATTTTCAAAACAATACAATTTTGAAGAGGGCTTGGGGGCAAGGAATTTGGGAATAGCTAAAAACCTGAGCAATGTTCTGTTGTTCTTCTTTTTGCTTCGTGAGCTAAAATAATTTTGGATCCTGTCCAAATGATTCTGATTATTTTTGCTTTTCCCAGGCTTTGAGGCAGTTGACGAACGGCTTTGTAAACACTCATAACAGGCTTGTCTAGTAAGAACTACAGCCCCCCAGATAAACATGGCTGAGAAAGAGTTTCCAATCTGTATTGATGTCAGAAAAGTGTGAGCCATGAGCAAGTATTGAAGATGTCATTATTGTGCTATATTTTCATCACCTGCAAACACATGAGCACTCATACAAACGCATGCTGAATCCAATTTATATTAGTCAATATTTCAAATACATGTCAAGGGGCAGTGTCAGTTCTGAGAAATTGCCCTGGTCTCTATAATCAGTTTAATGCCTTTCTGGAACTGTCATGCTGTTGGTGCATGTTGTCAGGGGAATATGGTAATTCTATTTATTGAGACCAGTAGCCAGTGTGTTTCCTTTTGGCTTTGTAAAAAAAATCTCACAAGAATATAATGCACTTTAGAATATAGACACAAATTATTAGGGTAATACAGTTTTTAATAATATACCAAAATATGTACATTTTCTTTTTCTTTTTTTAAATTAGAAAATTGATATTTTTTCAGCAGTACTATAAGGGATGTTATACACTACATTTTCAAAATGTAAATGTAAAAAAGAAACAGCACTGTTTGCAAAGACATTCCTCATGCTTTGACATTTGAGATATAGCACCACTTAAACATAGCTGAAATATCATTTTTGGCAACAGAACCAAACCGTTGCTATTTGTGAAATCAGCTAAGTGGATTTATTTCAAATATTCATTGGGTCGGATTTCTCTATTCAAATTGCATTGCTGAGTTGAAAAGACAGGAATACATTACTTCACTCTGGGCGAATAGCTTTTTGCAGTCTAGCTTGTATCGATTTTTTGTTAGTAAATGGTGAGTCCGTTTCTGGGATCTAGATGCAACAGGCTGCCACGAGAGTCTGATCCAACAATTTCCAAACAATTCTTCCAAACTTTTCTGAATCATCAAGAGAAATCCCCTGATCAATCCCCTGATCAATTTGTGAAAGCAGTAGCACACCACAGTTCCCACACCCACAACATACCATTTGAAGACTTTGGAAAGCCTGGGTGTGAGGTTGAAAAGCCTACCAGATGAGGCAGGGGGGAGAATTGAACAACGTGGTTCTCTTGTATCTCTTGCTATATGTTAATGAGACCAGTGAAAAGTAAAGTGTTTCCCCACAACCAACTCTGTGTCATACTACTGCACACCACCCAATAGCCTATCTATGGCCTCTGGTGTGCTGTCTGTGTGTGTGTGTGTGTGTACGTGTTTGTGTATGCGTTTGCGTATGTGCCTGCTCTGCCTTTGTGGCCATGCTATCTCCCCATATAGAGTACAGCTGTTTCCTGTCCATGCTTACGAAAGCCCTGAATAAAATGGGCTGGGTCAATGCAATAAACACACAGTCACAGGAAAGCGCTTCCGCCAACAGCGCGAATTGCCCCTCATACTGTAAGATAATCCAATTAGTCAACGCTGATAAACCCTTCTGAATTGAATTAACGTGGAGGAACAGAGCACTCCCATTGCACATACATATTGTTCTGCTTTTCTGAAGGCTGATTATTAGCATGAGAAATCACAAACAATGGATACGTAGTAAGACAGAAAGCAAAGTATGCATGATATATATTTCATGACCATCGCATTTTAACTTGTATTAAGGCTAGAGCTCCATACAAAATAAGCATTGAACATATATGTGTGTTGACATAAATGGTTATTTGGTCAAGTATAAAAAAACATGTCATAGCAAGGCCACAAGAAGCTGATACTACCATGGCATTATGTTCAAGCCTGCAATTCAGACTTGCGGTGCATTACATGAACAATGAACAATGATTGATCATACCATGCATTAATGCACATCTGTGGTGGTTCTCTGAGGCTCAGTTGGTAGAGCACAGCGTTGGCAATGCTTAGGTTGTGGGTTCAATCCCCACTGGGGCCACATATACTGAAAATGTATGCATTCACTACTGTAAGTCGCTTTGGATATAAGCGTCTGCTAAATGGCATATATTATATTATTATTATATTATCTTGTAAATCCCTCTGGATTAGAGCGTCTGCTAAATGCTTAAAATGAAAAGTGTAAATGTTACATTATTTCCACATGTAGCATAGTGTACACATCTCAGGCAACAAACGTAATGGCACTGAGGGTACAAATCATCTAAATACATGGGACATATTATAACAGACAGGTCGAAAATTAGCTGAATCACTGCAGACTCGCAATGACTGTTGCTCCTGGCGATGAGTTTTTTTACACTCTGAAATGAGAGTCCTACTGAATATGCCATTTGAATCCTACATCAGCCTCCATCACTCTACAAAGAACCAATTCTTGCATATTGTGTCTTCTGCTCAGGTGAGGCCAGGCTGCCCTTTGAAATAAATCCAACTTACGCAGAGTGATTATGAAATCAGAGGGTGGAGGGAGAATAAGAAAGCAGGACAAGCATTTCCCTCTCCCTGTGAGTAAGCTGACAGGAGATATGGTAAAAAATTTAGAGAACAACATGCCAGGTCTCCAGCTTTCTCGTCTTTAGTAACGATAGTGGGGCTCATCCAAACAACCAAGCTTTTGCACTTCTTATGAAATGGATTGCCTTATGATCAGACTTATTTGGGCATAGTCATGGGACTTGTGTGGTCTTGGGGGATAGGAAGCGCAATGGAAGAGCATATCTTGTTTTTAAGACATTTGTATTTTTGGAGAGGACTTCAAATGATTCTCGAGCACCATTTCTATATGTGGGCAATGGTTCAAAAGTTACTTTGAAGGTAAATTGTTAATGTTGATATGAAATCATGTAAATAGAAGGTAAATTGTTAATGTTGATATGAAATCATGTAAATAGTCAAGTCAGGGAATCCCATGGCCATAGACTATGTGTCTGAACTTCAGCAACAAAAATGTTGTGGTAGGAGGCTGCATTGGGCTGGGTTTGTATCACTCCCAAACTCCCTGGAGAATTGTATGCATGCTTCACTGAACTTCCTGTGTAGGAGGAGGCCTTATCATAACACAAGCTAACTCGGGCAGTTGTGTATGCAGGGTTCCCACCATAACTCTATACTATACACTGCCGTTTAGCTATCTTAACAAGTGTTTCCTCCTAATGATTTGTGTTATAATTCATTTTTCACAATCAAGTAGAAACTAGGCCATAATAGCATACTAGAAAATCGAATACGCTTTTCAAAAGGCTGCCTCCATGAAATGAATGTGTATCTTTCGTGAAGCATTTCTCACAGTGAATGACCAAATTTCCGTTTGAAATTTGAGCCTTATTTGCCATACAAATGTCAGTTGTTCAGACTGATTTGATTAAACATCCTGGATTGTTTTCAAAGGAAATATCTGTGACATGTAAAATGAACTCTCTTCAGGTTTTTAATCTATCAGAACCTCTTCCATGGAATACACACTGACCGAAGGTGGAGCTCAACAGCTGGTTTGACAGATGAGAAGCCACGGATAACACACACACACACACACATTTATGGTTTACATTGTTTCATAGTTCAGTGCAAAAAAATATACTTGAGAACTTCAGTACAGAATAACTGCCATAACAATTAATAACAACAACCATAACAGTTTACCATCACAGATAATAACATTACCTTATTATTATTATTATTATTATTATTACATGATATTGTTCCTTATTCAGGGTGACTTACAGATCAAGGTTACTTCATGTTACACGGTTACATCATAACATCATTTAACATGGCATAGCAGACAACACAACGTAACACAACACATGAAACATTGCAACAAATGTTTACCAGAAAGGTTTGGAGGTTTTTGACATTGCATAATTTCAGTTGTCTTTTTTATTCGCTCAGAGCTTTAAAATTTCAGTTTAATCCACAGCAATATATTATACATTTTCTTTACAGTGCTAAAGACAGTATGGACGTCTGCTACAACCGTAAGCTCCAACAGAGGCACCTGTCATTTCTGTCTTAGTGTTTTGCATCTAAATCTGAGTAGACACAATACACCCTTGTTGTCTCTTGTTGATGGAAATCAAAGGCAAGTGCAGGCTAAGGCAACATTCTCACAGCATAGTCGTATAATCCCACTAGACACCCAGTTGGGTCTTAGCGGAAAAATCCCTCGCCATGCCCACTCGGTCCCAGGGAACCTCCAGTAGTGATGTAAAACCTGGCAGGCATGGTGCTGAAGAGGTCTAGGCACAAGGCACAAGGCGAGTGCTCGTAATACTGAAGGACAGCACAGATAAAGTCTGTCTGCACAGAGGTCTGCTCTCTATATGACTCTACTCAGCCATATCAAAGCCACACAAAGAGCTCACGAAACCCTCTTTCACATGTCCCACGGCCTACAAGAGACACGTGACCGTGAACTAAATCATGTGTTCCATCTGGAACAGGTTCAAGTAATCTATATTGAAAAGGGGAAATGTGTCTGGTTTTCCATTTAAGAAATGTTGTGACTGAAAAAGTATCTTGATATTGTTATCATCAAAACATTTCTACGGACCTTTCTAGAACCTCTTACACTCTGTGCTTTGTGTCCAATTGACACTACGCGTCAAAAGTCACTGCCTTGAGCAAGTTCAATGAGCTAGCCACTAATAAAATAAATGAACCAAATTGGCCTATCGGCCTACACTTAGTGGAGAATGTAGAGAACTTTAATGTAGGGAACAACTGGTTTGGTTCTGAGGGTCTCACTCCAATAGCTTGACAGACCCTCACATAGACCTAAACCACTCGGCAGACTCATGACGGCCGCTCGGCTTCCTACGAGACCACTTCCTGTGACCTGTTACGAGTGGTTAGCATGACCAGGTCAGATCACACCAGCTGACCGTGGCTCTGGAGCTTCGTGATCTCTGTGGAGGCGGTGCGGTGGCAGAGTTCATGCTGGGTGTGCGTCTCCTTCCCCAGGGAGGAAACGAACACATCCCCTCTGTAGGGCAGGGCTGAGCTTTTGCACAGCGCCCCCCAGAGGAAGCGCTGGACAGACGGGCTGAGGATGATGAAGACCCATGGGTCAATGATTGAGTTTACGGACAAGAAGCGCAGGGCGATGAGGTCAGTGTTGTGGCTCTCCTTCCTTTTCCCAGTTGAGTTGATGTACACACGGACCTGCAAGGAGATGAAAGCAAACAACCAATCAACGGCACTGCTATCAAAACAAGGACTTTTGTAAGCAATTGATGATTAAAACACATTAAAGAAAGTTGGCTTGGGCTTATGGAGGATGGTTTATGTAACACATTCCAAATTGAGTTAATTATATTACAGTTCACCGGAACTCTCCTGTCAAGTTTTTCTTACAACTGTACTGTATGTTGGTATGCATATAATAATATGTTATATACAGTATATAATAACATTTAAATAAAACAAGCTTGATAGTAAATGTTGTTGATGTGGACATTTGATCACATAAAATGTATATCTGAAATATTTATAAGGATCTCATGTAAGCAATAAGCACATCTTAGCAATTAAGACTGTGGTCATCTGAGAAAACTATTCAGTGCTCCATGAATATTACATCAATCTTCTGTTATATGCAGTTAATTTCCATCCCATTCATTCCACAGTGAGGACCGAAAATGTCTCTCTCTCACTGATTTTTATTACGCCATACACACGTGACACATACATATTCTCCTAATACACTCGCCCCCAGTTTTACTTTGGTTTTCAGCTGTGGTGCTAGATTTCCCAGTATGACACACAGATGTTGGGCACTAAACTATCTCTGGCTAATTTCCCAAAACAACCAGAATATTACCAATGTCCTCTGGGCATTCGTGTGAGTGGGACTCTCAGTTCACAAGCTAAAAGCATTTATTAACCTCAAACCACCTCAACACTGCCAATGGAAAAGCTCATGGTGCAGTGATTAAGACAATGACTAGAGCATGACTAGAGTTTGGACTCTAATGCCGCTTGAGAAATTCACTCTGAATTGTTCCAAGCCAAATGCAGCTATAAAACAGAGGCTACAAAATATAAATAGTAAATTAAAGCTACGGGAGGCAGGAGTATAGAGTTTGTGGCTGAAAAACACTGAAACACTGAAACTATTTACTATCTTGCTAACAATGAGACATGTGGTAGATGCCGGCATCATTAGTACATGAGATCAGTAATTATACAAAAACATCATAAACTGACACTAATTTCCTTCCTCGGCTCCAATTAATCTAATACTGTTGACGTCTGTTGGGAGTTATATGCACCCCCAAATGCCCATTCCATCTGTTTCATGTTGTTAAGATCACACGCATTTTACAAACACGGATTTACAAATGGAAGAGATCCAACAGAGGGAAAATATGGTCAGTTAAGCTTCACAATTCTTGCTTGGCTGAAAAACTTTTGATTCTAGACTATAGAGAACATGATGTGCAATCCCAGGACATGACTACGATAAGATGTTTGTCCAAATGTTTTAACGAAGGAATTGTACACTTAACTGACAAAATAAAGGAAACCGCAATATAAAGTGTCTTAAGAGAGCATTGGGCGATGGACTGTTCTTGATTAAACTGCCTGCTTACTCCCTAGATTGATAGTTGCACTCAATTGATTCAAAGTTCCCTCTGTCTGTTTTGCTTTGCATCTTGAACCAATGCATGGACATAATGGTCAAAGAATATGCTCTTTCGACCAGTTACCCCTAGTTGATGATGTCTTTCCCACAGACTTGTATGCCAACATCACCTTAGCCACTATTCCTAGTGAAATATCAGCAAGTTGAGCGGTCTTCATCACTGAATCTCCTGCCAAATATGCCCCAACAATCACCCATTTTTCAGAGTCACTGAGATCTCTTCTTCTAGCTATGTTAGCCAAAATAATGGGAAACTGGGCCTGCCCAGCATTTTTATACATGACCCTGAGCATGATGGGATGTTAATTGCTTAATTAACTCAGGAACTACACCTGTGTGGAAGCACCTGCTTTCAATATACTATTTTGTTTTGCTTTCAATTTGTATCCCTCATTTACTCAAATGTTTCCTTTATTTTGGCAGTAACCTGTACCTCTCATACTTTCCGTAATCTTGCAGTGGGATACTTTAACTCGGTTTCTTGTGTTGTGGTTTCAAGGTGGTACACCTGAGATGCCATACATTCTGTAATCCTGAGGTATTGTATTTAACATTGACATAACATCATTGAATGGTTTGATGAGCATGAAAACTATGTAAACCATATGCCATGGCCATCTCAGTCATCAGATTTCAACACAATTTAACATTTATGGGAGATTCTAGAGCGGCGCCTGAGAAAGCATTTTCCACCACCATTAACAAAACACCAAATTATGGAATTTCTCAAGGAAGAATGGTGTTGCATCCCTCCAATAAGGTTCCAGACATGTGTAGAATCTATGCCAAGATGCACTGAAGCTGTTCTGGTGACTTGTGGTGGCCCAACGCCTTATTAAGACACTTTATGTTGGTGTTTCCTTTATTTTGGCATTCACTTGTAGATGTGTATATATAATATTGCTCTTAGATATGCACCATATTCTTTATGAGATGGAAGGCGCTACATTAATGCAATCCATTCATATTTGGGTGCTTTAATTCTGGTCAGTCACAACACTGTTTTACTTAAGGGCTTCTGGCGAATCAGAGTCAATAGCAGGTAACCACATCTGTCCCAGAGTGGCTGAAATGTGTTGCTTGTCATTTCCTTTCCTCCTTTGAAGGAGAATGTGAACCCCAGATTGATTGAAATTGATACAGGCATGCTGGTGGGACATCCTAGGATCCGATCTTTTAAAACCATATGTCAGCGCTGCTTTAAGAGACGTTGCCAAAATGCATTTTGGTGAGGGTATCTGTTTGCAGTTTTAAACTATTGATCAGGCGATGCATTTATTTGTTCTGATGTTTTATTTAATTTTAAAAGAAACTGAAGATACAATCTCCACCACCCCCCGACCCCCCCACCCCTCCACCCCAGAGACACCTCAATATAATCGCCTCCTTTCAATATCAAGGCTGCTCCCATTTTTCTTTTGGATATCCTAGTCCCACTGTATAAAGACGTGTTCTGTGCTATTGATAATGATCACATCTCACACAAACACACTGAATATTTGATCATACTGAGTGGTCCTTTAATTATTAATCTAATCATCATTATGTGGTGGCGCTAAAAGGAGAAATGTGTATATTGAGGGAACAGACAAGATCAGGTTTCATCAGGAGACAGCAGCTCGTGGATTGATTCAAACAGCCCCTGTGACACTATCCCACAGGTGACCTGTCACCGCCACAGAGATGCTGTATGTGCAAGAAACACGTGTGCCAAGTCTTTCTGTTTCGCTGCCAGACCAACTCAATTTCCACACAAACACATTAGAGCCCTTTTAAATTTGTATTATTTTGAGAATTATTTTCATCTACGTTCAACTACTTTCATCTCATAAGTTGACAGAAAGTAATGTGTGCAAATAATTATGCACTACATGTTGTGACTTCCTGTTTTGGTGTCCATTTTGTTTTTCATGGCGGCTTTTGACAGAGAATATGTATCAAGCTATTGAACATTTCAGATAATGAAGACAATTCCTGCAGTCTTCTAGTCTCGCTTGCAGTACCGACATTCAATCAGGTGGTACTTTTCATCCCTCAGTTTGTTAATCAATTAGATGTCCTTTTTCCGGTGTGTGGTGTCCTGCCTAGGGGTTAAACTCCTGAACTCCTCTCCTCCACCCGATGGACTGCCATCTTACACCAGGGCATGAGCAAGCAGAAGAAAATCCCCAATGACAACTAAACACGAGCCATGACATTGGTACATATCATTTTATATGGAAGGGGTTTGCGCTCTCTTTTCAGTCTGTAGGCAAAAAACAGATGTGTTTCGATCTAAATAATTGGAGAGGAAATGGCAATCAGTGCCTGTATTTCCAGTAAGGTATTAATTCGTTTTTCATTTGTGACAACAAATCCAAAAAGGAATACCCAAGTGTGGTTATTTTGATAAACACCTCACTGTTTTAAGTTAAAGGCTGAAATAGTGCAATTCACTTGCATTTATACTATATATTCCTTTTGGACTTGCTGCCATGAGTTAAGGCCCCATTAATACCCTCATTTTGTTAAACAAGTTCTGGTTGTACATTCCTCTCTAATTAACGTTTATAAGGTTTCCATTAGCACGCAACACCATTTCACAGACAAAGGCAGTATACCGAAATGTTTGAAACAGTAGCCTCTTCTTAACTGAAAGACATTGAGTGTTCTTTTATGAATATCATTACACCTTATGAAATCTATATTGTGGACAGCAGAGATGGTCTTGGTCTTCTTAAAGTACACCTTAAATGCTCTCCTCTGGTTGGCATTCAACTTCCTGCCCATAGACACAAAGAGACATGGGCATAGGCTTAGAGAGGACCACTTTGCCAGTTACATTGTGCTGTCAGCTTCCTTCCTTCTCAAGTAACTCCTTAAAGTGACAACATTTACTTGGTGTTTCCGGTAATTGTCATGAAGACAAATTCATTTTGAAACTATCCATGTCACCTTTCCTCTATTCGGACAGCAATAACAGCCATACATTTTCATAAGAAGCATGACCTCTCTCTATTTTGAGAGTCAAGGGAAAGGGGAAAGGTGAGAGGTACTGGATTGCATGTTGCCTGTCAGCTTGGTACTCAGCGTTACAGATGTACAGGGGAGATCATACTGTATGCACACGACACTGCTGTAAGACAGAGAAATCGGGACGAGTGCCAACCCTACCGGAAAGCTAGTATCGGACAAGATTTAAATCTCTACTTGAATCAAAGCCAACGTGCCCTAATGACCAGCGTCAATGTAATTCAGCCACTGATGATTTATGATACAATTTACAGGACAGCGACACTCCTATTAAGTAATATAATACATTATTTATAACAAATAATTATATTTGTATTTTGGTTCTAGAATTGTGATGTTCCCGGCAGTTTGGGCTTGTTAAAATTGCTGTTGCAGTCAAAAATATTCAGTTTGATGTAATTTAAAATGATTGGAACTGATTAATGTTAAATGGTGGCTCGCAATGTGGAGTAGGATCTATGCAAGATTCAAGTTGTCTTGAGAGTTTTTACACTAGTCAATAGATTCTGGCTAATCTGAATAGAAATATAAATGGCTATCATATAAACATAGAGATATGATGATTTATGTTCTGCTTGTAATTAGTTATTCTTGCAAGAATGCAGATAAGAGTATTACAAATGAATATCATGTGAAGTATACTGTGCACAAGGTTTCTATGCCTTTCTGTCCCAAGCTGTTCCCCCTAAAATCGTGTAAAATCGTATTCAACGCCGTGTTTTGTTGCACGCCTATCACCACGGTACAATCTCACTTTATGTTTTCTAAACTCTTAACTCCAAATTTGCAATACATTGACATTTCAAGATGTTTTCCGATTTTTGTCGGAGCTTCGATTGCAGAGTGGTTAGCAGGTGAGAGAGGAAAGAAGTTTGGGCAACAACCGTTGTGGAACAATGTATTTTAGTGTGGTCTGACTGAAATATAAACTGCCTGATAATGTCAGACTATGGCTAAACCGAAAATCCACACTATTTCAAACAAATGTATCGCATAGATTTAACTAATCTGATATTACGGTTGACGATGTCAAAAAAGAAATGCATTTGTGGCAATTGTATTTATGTCTTCCTATAAGAGACGTGTTTCTGTTCACTGTTTCTAGGTGATAAAAGGTATTTCTCCCCTGAGAGCGAGCATTAATGGATGATTGTGCAAGATGTTATGAAGGCCTATATTTTCTGAAGTGTGTGATTACAACCCATCTTTCAAAAACCGTTCTAGCTAGACTAAATTAGATAAGGCTCATTCATAGACCCCAAAAAGGTATCTTAGTAACATAAAATGACATCAGTGCCATCACTGAAGGCAGCACACAGAGGGTTCTGAGGTCTTTCAACGGTAATTCCAACCCATTCGTCAATGAGTTGTTGTGGGAGTTAGTGTCCAAATTGCGCTTGAATTGGGTGAGACACTCACTAGCGCAACATTTCATTGACGAATGGGGTGGAATCACCATTGAAAAGCCCCAGAACCCTCTGTGCGCTTTGTTGGGTGCCACATAGGACCACACGAATGGGGTGATTAACCTAAGGAAGTGCTCCATTTAGTAGAGTGCTTGTGGTCGAATCTGGTGTTGGTACACAGCAGCCGAGCTTCTTCAATTATATGTAGAAATCTGACAAATATTCATTTGAACAAGAAAAAAGACCATTTAGATGCCTCTTCCATCGCAGTCACTACACAAGTTAGGGTGTATTCCACCGTTCGTTTTTGTCAACGGTTAGAATGGTATCATTCTCATCACTGATTTTAAGTAGGCTATAGCCCATCAATTTGAATCATTCGAATGAGCGTGACAGAACCTATATAAGAGAGAGAGAGACAACGTGGCCTATATTAAACTAAACATTATGTAAATATTTAGAGCTTAGAATTTTGTCATCATTTCATTCTGGTATAGCCTAACTTCTGTGAAAATATTTCCTTGGGTGCGAGACTATATACAGTAGGCTAAATGTATGTTAAATAAAACTAAAGCCACTTTAATTGTGAAAAACTAAAAATAACTGCAAGGTAAAATTATTTGCCTGATGTCTACTGCAATTCCGTAAGTAGTAAAATGTAAAAATGCAAAACAAATGCAAAAGCCAATGCTTTGTTTAACAATGTTTGCCCCCACATATTTTAAATAGTCCTTAGATGTGCTGTGCAGTGTAATTTAATGATGTAAAGGTGAAAATTAAAGTAAATGAATAGGTATGGACTTTTATCAGACCAAATACCTTAATAACTATTTGATTTGACATTTATTTCCCTAGAGGTCAACTGTCCATACAGCAAACCAACGGCCAGCGATGGACTAACAATCAGTTTATATTATATATATGTAGGCTATGTATACACACACACATGGAATGGCAAAATAAAACAATGTGTCTTACCATTAGTGGAAGCGAGCAAATCATGAATGCCACCGTCATGAAGACCAGGAGAATAAGGTGCTCGACCTCTTCAGCCATGGAGAAATACCGTCGGTCCCTTTTGCTCCGGGTAGATCCTCGGTTCATTTTGCGCCTCCGGTACATGAGGACCAGGTGATAGACTACAAACGCGTTGCAAACTGCTTCGGAGGCGATCATCACAAGCATCACAGTGGCATACACGTTGGCATATACTTTGTCCTCGAGCTTGTGTGGGTTCATGTCAATGAAACACCACGTTCCCGGGCAGTATTGTACGTAGTCCCCGAAACCGGCGAAGGGCAACAGGCAGAAAACGACACAAATTAAGTAAATGAAGGAGATGGAGATGTATCCTAAACGCTTGGTGATGTGCCGCCCGTAAAAGTACGGGCATCCTATGGAGAAACATCGCTCCAAAGCCATGGCGAGAAGTATGGACAAAGTGGCCAGACTAAAAAAAGTCATACTAAAACCAAAGTATTTACATACAGAGCGAGTCCTATCCATACCCACCATTGTCAAGTTTGTCGCATACGAGGACATCACGATAGGGCTGATGAGACACGTGCCCATAAGATCCGTAACAACCAGGGCAGTCACCAGCACATGGAACAGGGACAGGCGCTGCCGACTTTGATTCTTTCTTCGACGGATTTCCAACAGAATCAAAGCAATGACATTTCCCATTACTCCTGCAGAGAACATGAGGGCACTGAGAGTCGGGCTCCCTGACTCGATATTTTCCCTGCGATGGCAAGTGTCATTTATTGTGTCCGTTATTGCCATAGGCATATTTTTGCCAGTCACAGAATTCGCCTTTTTATTTTATTTTGTCATACAGTTACCTTTTAACGGTTTCCTTATCACATTAAGCAATCGTAACATATAGATAGGAACCTTCCGTTTTCCATTTCGCTGAGAAGTTCAGTGTTGGTTAGAGGAACTCAGTCAGTCAATGGGTTCACCTTTGCGTCCTGGTGCTGTGGGCAAAAGTGAATTAATCTCCGAATGAAATATGGGCCGAAGTTCTGTAATCAATGCTGAACATAATCTTCCGTCGAGCGTCGCAACTCCTCCTTCACGTACAATGACAAAAAATCCCGCCCACAACTTCTTCAGATATGCCGTATAGCTACTATAGAAGTATCGAAGTAAATATTTCCCTGTTCTGAAGATGCTTTTTTGCGAGAGTGGATAGGTTTTTCGTGTCCGTTGCGCAGTTCATGTCTCAATGACCTATTCTCAGGTTGCTTGACTAACTCGAGCGGGGAGACCGCGAGTAAGCCAGTGGTTTCTCTGAATGAGCCGTCCAAACTAGCGATGCCATGACGTCACCAGCTGATGACACACCCTCTCCTCAAAAAGTGGAAGTGGAAAATGTTCAATATGCTTTTTACGTACTGTATTAATACGTTTATTAAAACATCAATAACAAAATTATTATTATTATTTTGTTGTTGTTTTATTATTACTGTGCTAGAAATAACTGGAAAAATAAGTACTTGAAGAAAGTTTGTGAAGTGAGAGTGTGTAATATAGGCTAATGTGTAGGTGAATGTGGGTGTATGCGTATTTGTACGATGGGCCTCAATTATCAAGCAACATACGAACGAAATCTATCGTAATTCCTTCGTACCAACATGTACACGTGAAAATTGAGATTTATCAAAGTTTTCGGAGTTCAACTTGTTCTGACGTGCGAAAGAAATTTACGAAAACCTGAGACCACAAGTAGAGTGGTCTATAAACACAGAGTGTGTGTAAACTCCGCAGTTCGTCGTTTAACTCGAATCTTTCACTTCTATTGATGAAACTGCATTTACATTTACATTACAGTTTAAGCATTTAGCAGACGCTCTTAAACTGGTAATTAAATAGGCTTTTTTGTCTACGTATTTTGTCCTGAAATATCATAAAGAAAGATACATGATAAAGAAACTAACATAAATTATTTGCGAACACTATTTTCATTAAGTAAAACAAAAATGTTTGAAATGAGTAATAGCATTACAAAGAGTTACTATGATTTCATAATTGCAGTATTGTTTTTTAAATAATTAATTGATGAGAAATATTATTTAAAGGGCCAACATGCTGTAAAGTCCAAGCTTGCAACGGCGGATCTTGCGCTATTAGAGGAAATGGCGAGAGCGCTTCGGCGAGATCGCATTTTCTGGGACCGGTCTGACTTTTTTGCCGAGGATGACGAGTGGCTCATGAGCCGGTTCCGATTGCCTAGAACCCTTTTCTTGAGGCTGTGCAACATCTTAGAGTCAGACTTAACGAGGCAACCAGAAGATGCCATTCCAACACATGTCCAAGTGCTGTCAGTGCTTGGCTTTTTGGCCACGGGCACTTTCCAAAGGGAGATTGGCGAATATCCCAACTCTCCATGAGCCATGATACTGCCCGGTGTGCTTCATTCTATTGTTTAACTAGCTCCGGAGTATATTCGATTTTCCCTATAGTGCGCAGAGACAAATTGGTGTCAAACAGACCTTTTTCAATCTGGCTGGCCTTCCTAATACGATCGGTGCCATAGATTGTATACCCATGTGCGCATTAAAGCTCCATTCACCGACACCTTTTCCTATTTTAAAAGGAAAGGATATCATTCCACCATGGGCGGCAGTGTTAGCATAATGGTTAAGGAACTGGGCTTGTAACACAAAGTTTCAGGTTCGATCCCAGGTAGGGGCACTGCCGTTGTACCCTTGAGCAAGGTACTTAACCTGAATTGCTGCAGTAAAAATACCCAGCTGTATAAATGGATTGTATGTAAAGAAATGTGAACTGTGTAAGTCGCTCTGGATAAGAGCGTCTGCTAAATGCCTAAAATGTCAAATGCATTCCATCAACGTCCAATTGATATCTGACGCAGCTTGTCATCTCCTCAATGTTATTGCTCGTTGGCCTGGAGGAACACATGATTCATTTGTTCTGCAAAACTGCTCTGTGGCGCATGGAGCTGTTGAGGATGCAGACTATCTCCTCCACAGCCTCCTGGATACCCTCCTCCCTCTTCAAAACTTCGTCCGTGAGGACCTTTGGAGAAGCGCGCGTTTGGACCGGTGATTTAGGGGCCCTCTTGCTGGTTACCGAGGGTCCTGGCGCCTGGCTTTCAGCTGCAATGAACAAAAACGTGTTAATTGTGATTCAGTTAGGCATATAAATGCTGAGCGATTTATACTTGGTATGTTTTAATTTGCCTACCTTCCAACACCAAATCTGAAGATGACTGTTCTTTGGTGTGCAGGTCAGTCGTTTCGTTTAACTGGGATCAGGGTTCGGATTATGTCGTTCACCTTCTGGAATAATACCGGACAGCGACACCTCACCGATGCGCTCTTCCGTTTGAGAGAGCTTGTCTTGGCCTCCTCCGGTGGCTTGAATTGTTTGCCTGCATGCGGTTATTCGTTTTTTCGTTTCTAGTTTCATATCAAACCATTTTTGTTTGACTTCTTGTACACTTCGTTCAACAGATGAAACGCTATTAACTTGTCTTGTGACTTGCCAAAGTTTGACCTTTTGTGGAGGAGAAACCCCACTGCTTCAGCTACTGAATAATACATTTTTGTTCTGTTGAACAGTATTCAGTATTACCTCCGCGTCCGCGAAATTCTTCTTCTTCTTCTGCCTCTGACGCCATTTCTCACCTGAGAATAATCTTTGTGGGTTTCCTGCTTTGCCATATATAGTAGCCTATTTCTGAGGCGGTTTCATTGTGTTAATTAACGGACAGTGAACGCGCAACAAGACATCTGCTCCTTATCTCATCGATTAGGAGTAGCTGTTGCGGATCTAATGCAGTTCTGTGGTCTAGTGGTTCAAACAACTGGTGTTTAAACTCCTGCTAAGTACACTGCAATCCAGCCTATATATTCGATTATTGGTGTGTGCATCTTTGTGGTTTTGTTAGTTTGTGTTTGTGAGAGTGTGATATGCTGAATGTGGGAATATGCATGTACATGTGTATGTGTTCTACAGCATTAGTTGGACTGTACCAGTTTAACTATGCCTTTGGTGGAGATTCTCCGCTGAATCCGGGCTTTAAGATCAAAGTCATCCCAGTACAAGTGAGGGCACCATCACTTGGATGTGTAAGACTTCTGTGGTGTATGGGTCGTATAACTGCTTCTGACAATGCAGACTCCAGGATTGATTGCTGGATTGAGTCACCCATCCATCCATCCATTATCTAAGCCGCTTATTCCTGGTCGGGGTCGCGGGGGGGGGGCTGGAGCCTATCCCAGCATGCGTTCCGGGCAAGAGGCAGGAATACACCCTGGACAGGTCGCCAATCCATCGCAGGGCACACACACCATTCACTCACACACTCATACCTACGGGCAATTTAGACTCTCCAATTAGCCTAACGTGCATGTCTTTGGACTGTGGGAAGAAACCGGAGTACCCGGAGGAAACCCACGCGGACACGGGAGAACATGCAAACTCACACAGAAAGGCCCCGGCCTGGATTCGAACCCGAGACCTTCTTACTGTGAGGCGACAGTGCTATCCACTGCACCACCGTGCCGCCAGGATTGAGTCACCTTGAGGTATAAATAACAGTTCGCAACCCAGGTGGGTTCCAAACCATCAGAGCAGCTCTCTGTTAGGAGATAGCTGTTCTTTCATCCTTGGCTTCATACAAATCTGGACTGTTTGCACAGGTATGTGTGAAATCTCAAAAGCATTCAAAATGATTTCATTGCCCAGGCCAGTGTTTCATCACATTTGACTTGCAGGATACTTATTTTAACATTTTGCCTCCCTAAAAGCTACTCACACCCCAGAGCTACTGAATGTAGAGCAAACAATGTGTCCAGTGGCGAACTGCTATCGGGTGTGGAGACTGAAGGTGAAAAGGCAAGCACTCACTTGTTTGAATAAGGATGTATGTAGGTTTAATAATCACAATTCAAAGCAATGATCCATCACACACTGTTGCTTTAAAATTAGATTCTGAAGCCTACATTATTATTCACACAAGTGCGTGCTTGCCCTCTCACCTTTATTCTTCGATATCTTTCCATTGGCCGAAGCACCCTCATAAACTGGCACTTTGCAAGTATTTTTTGAGTTGAGCACATTCCTCACATTTTTTTTGTGGAGACAGTTCTGCAGTTCTGGGCTTCATACATGGCGTGGGTAGTTTTTATTTTTGGTGTCAGCAGAGGATGCACACCACCCCCTGTCGTTCTGAAAGACCTGGTAAAATTGGGTGGCCACACTTCTGTACACATTTTCATCTCTGGCACTGATTCCACTGCCAATGGATATAGTCTGGTCAAGGGGCCATTAGTTCAGCCTGGCTCCCCATTCTGTTAGACCAGCCTGGTACACCAGCTATGGAAAGTGCTGATGGCACACTGTGTCATGCCCAACCCTCTGATAATTTGGGGTGGACAACGGTGCAGATTGTTTAAGTTGGACCAGCCAGCAGGTCCTTCTTTCTATGGATGAGTATAGATGCTGTGCATATTTTTGTAGATGCACCGAATGTATGGTGATTCCTCTGGAGTTAAAGAAGTCCAGTACCTGTTTGGGAAACCTGTCTCTTCTACATAAGAATATAAGAACATAAGAGTACACTACCGGTCAAAAGTTTTAGAACACTTCCATTTTTCGAGTTTTTATTGAAATTTACGCAGTTTAATGTTTCAATGTACTCTGAAATTAAAGCATAGAAAAAATAAACAATTGGAGATAAAAAAGAAATCATGTAATCATTTTTTTTAACAAAATTTAATCTAAATTTTTGATTTCATCAAAGTAGCCAACTTTTGCAGATATAACAGCCAAACATACTCGTGGCATTCTTCCTACAATGGAAATAAAATATTGTTTGGAAAATTCTTCCCAACACTGTTGCAGAAGTTCCCACAAATGTGTTGCACTTGTAGGTTGCTTTGCTTTCACCCTTCTGTCCAGTTAATCCCAAACCAGCTCGATGGGGTTTAAGTCTGGAGACTGTGCTGGCCATTCCATGGCTTGAAGCCTACCGTCTTGTTCTTTTCTTCTAAGGTAGTTCTGACATAGCCTGGAGGTATGTTTTGGGTCATTATCTTGCTGTAGGATGAACCCCTGACCAACTAGACGTAGACCAGAGGGTATTGCATGGTGCTGCAAAATGCTGTGGTAGCCCTTTTGGTTCAGGGTGCCAGTCACTCTGTGCAAGTCGCTGACTCTGGATCCAACAAAAGAGCCCCAGACCATCATGCTTCCTCCTCCATGTTTGACAGTTGGTGTCACACACTGAGGAACCATCCTTTCCCCTACTCGATGGTGTACAAAAACTCTATGTGATGAACTAAAGATTTTGGTCCATAAGACCTTCTTCCAGTCTTCAGTAGTCCACTGGCGGTGCTTCATGGCCCAGGCAAGCCTCTTTTTCTTATTTATCCATCTTAGCAATGGCTTTCTTACTGCCACTCGACCTGTCAAATCTGCAGCTCAAAGTCTCCTCTTCACAGTTGAAACTGAGACTTCCTTACTTAGACCAGTGTTAAGCTGTGCTTGAAGCTGTTGTCCTGTGAGCCACCTATCACGCAAGCTGTTGACTCTCAGAAACTTGTCTTCTGATTTTGTTGTGGCTTTGGGTCTGCCAGACCTCTTCCTGTCAGAGTTTCTTCCAGTTTCCAAGTGCCTTTTGATGGTGTAGGAAACTGTACTCACTGATACCTTGGCCTTCTTTGCAATTTCTCTAAAGAAAATACCTACACTTTTAAGGGTTATAATGGTCTGTCTGTCTTCCTTTGTTAATTGCCTTTTTCTCGCCATTATATAGCAATATACTGCTTCCTGCAGTGCAATGTTGTCCAAATAATGCTTCAGAGGGTCTAGTAACACAGTCTGTTCCAACACTGCTTTTATACAGACAGAGGGTTTGTAAGTAATCAACAAAAGTTGGGACACCTGTAGGAATTATTTGCATCAACTTTCAAGGCTTAATTTACTTCCATTGCTGCAGAACCGCTGCAAGTTGTTAACCCATTACTTGTTCCCCAAAAAGGGCCTTTTTTATAACTCTGAAATGTACATTATTTTTCAGTTTTTGGTAGCCTCTGGCAGTTTACCTTTTGTACCATTTCAGGTTATTCATTGGACTTGAACTGTTTAAATTTCAGTAAAAAATGGAAAAATGGGGGTTTTCTAAAACTTTTGACCGGTAGTGTATATGATAATGAGAATGTTAGGTTCCCGAATTCAGAGCCATGTAGCCCTTCTAGGCTTTTCATTTGCATATCAAAACACCTGATTAATCTAATCAAGGTCTTCCCTGCTTGGATGACCTGGACCCAAAGAGTCTCTGCCTCTATTACATGACCTGGCAAGCCATCAACCCTTGCCAAAAGCCATTTTAACTTGCTGTGATGAGGTAGACAAGCATCCTTTGGAGTCCCATTCACTTCTCTGCAGATTTTAATAGGGTGTGAGATGTTATCTACATGAACCCTGGATGTAATGGTTTGGGCTCTTTTGATACCTCCCTTCAAGCCTCTGTCTGCCTCTAGCATTAAACCCCTTTCTCTGAAGACTTCTTTCTTGTTACTGATCTCATCTGTCAAAGGAACGAGCTCCCTACATTTTCAGTCAGACTGAACTGGTTTAACTTTACCTCAGAGGGTTAGACATAAATTCTGGCCTTTTTCAAGTTGTCTGGCATCAATTACTGCATTAATCCAAGTTGGTCTTATTCCATTTTAAGACACCTGTTTAAGATTAATATGTTCACGCTAAGTCAGTGTAACTAATTGGAGATTAAAGGAAACACATGTATATATTTGATCAAAATTGTCCACTGCCTGTAAGAATATTGGAGAAAATGTAGGATAGGCTATGTAAATAACCACTCACAGTGTCATAATGGAACATGTGTGACCAGTTGGAATTTAAACTTGTGTGTGTCTATTAAATAAAAACATAGACTATTCTTGCAACTCATGCACCAGAATGGTACCTCTGTTCAAACATTTTCCTTAATTCCACAGTTACAATGGTAATTGAAAACATAACACCACATTGTTTGCAGATGACTGCAGAAAATGTAGCAATATAATAAATACAGAAAATAACCAAAGAAATTAAGTCTCCAGAGTACCAAAGAACGCAAATTGCTATATTATCCCCTGTTGATTTCAGCAGTAGGCATGTTTGTTTTTTGTTTGTTTGTTTTTAAATCGATTTTCACCTTAATAAGTCATACATTGTTGTGGCATAAAAGCATCTACATACCCATTGCATGACTTTATTTAGATCCAATCATAACATTACATTTCACATTTATAATGTTCAAATTTCTGCCTCAATATCCTACAGCCCCAGTGTCATTGACCAGTGTTTCTGAACAGAGATGAACTGATTTCAGTGGTAGGGATGACATCATTTTAAACTCACAGCCAGAATAATGTAGCGTTACCCTGCTATAGAGCAGGTTTAGGATCCTGGATACGTTGCCATGGAAATTAACCTAACTCAATGTAAGTGTCATAAAAGCAGAACTCATTAATTCTGCAAATCCATTAATCCTACTATGTGAATTAACCCCAGTTCCACTATATCAAATTAATTTGCATGTATCACAGTCACCAAAGGTCACTTAGACACATTCTTGGCAAAAAACATTAGCATCTAAAATGTACAATTTATTTTGCTAAAAATATACACGCATAAAGGAAAGTAATATGTTGCTTTCAACGTTCATCATATAATAATTTATGAAGATTATTTTGCAATTCATTCATTATTTAAAAACGATTCACATTTTTTAGCGTCATTGCTGACTTTTAAAAATTACATACAAGGTTTTGTGAAGACACCATTGTCTGTTCAGCACTTATTCCCTGCATCTCCCAGTCTTCTAGTTCAATCCTACCACCCCCATGTTAACGGACTCTTTTCCCAATACGCTTGCTGTCTGCCACCAACTTGCATTGTAACATGCATCACGTGTACCTCCATTAACTCTGGCCCTTCTAGAAACAACTGTTTTAGAGACATCAGCAGTTTCAGACAAACATTGAAAGCTCCCTCTGTTAGCCTTCTGAAAGAGCTGGTGATCCCAGGGCAGAACACAACTGCTGTATTTGCATGACTTTGATCTGAAAAGGGGGAGCAGAGGACTGTGTGCGGGGAGGCTGGTGTGGACCTTTCAGAGAGCAGTGGATTTATTGTATATCATATCATTGGTGCCACAGTTGTAGCATTGCAGGAGCTAGTATTCCCAGTATGTAGACATTATAATAAAATTATGGAATTACATTTTATTTGTATAGGGACTGTCATAGGATCCGTGGGTTTCGTGTTTCATATTGCGGCTAACTCCACCCAGACAGTATGTATGCATAGCCCTTTCTGTAGCTGACAGGTCATTACATACAGAACTAGTTATGATGTAGAGATGGAAAGTTACCACTCTAAACCATAATTTTTTTTTTCTTCCCATTATTATTATTATTTAGTCCATTAAGAGGTGACCACAGTGCTGTGTTTTTGTTGTTGTTTTTTGTTTGGCTGATGCTTTTGTTCAATGTGACATTGAAAATCCAGAAATCTATGATTCATGAGTGTGCTGGAACAGTCCAATGAACTAGGACTCAGTGTCCTGTTTGTATCTACAACCATATGACCTGTTGAACCGATGAAGATCCAGGTCTTACGAAGTAGGATGCAAAGTATATTTTATTTTATATGGGTACTGTTGAAGCAAGAACGACTGTATCATTCTCTCGCAATACATTCAGCTACACTCATTTTGATACGTTGTATGCCACATGTTCCTTATAGATAAGGGGGTGTGGGACCTCACCCAAGCTGTGCTGACCCAAGTCTTGTTCCTCATGTCTTTCCAGCACCGACAGCTGGCGCAGTATTTGTTTTCTTACTTATTTAATATACTTATTTGCATCTACTTACATCTATTGCATTTACTTATGTTTTAGAATTGTACACAATCTATGTATTTTGCTTTACTATACCCCTGTTTTTGTAACTATACGTATATACATGTTGCGACAGAACACTATGTACACAGCATGTTCCATGGCACACAGCACCTATATTTGCTGTTTCTCTTGTTCATTTTTGTCACCTGAATAGCCTGCATAGCTTTATTTTTCCATGTTTTACCCCAATATGGAATTCCCAATTGTAACTGTAGGCCCATCCTATCACTGGAACATCTCAATTTTTAAGGGCGTACACTGGCGAACGCATCATCAAAAATGTGTGCAGCCGGGATACTCTGTCCCTGGATGATGCAATGGCAACTATGTGCCGCCCCTTGGGACCTCCAGCAACAGTTGGCACTGGCACAGTCTCATGTTGAACATTGCTTTTTGGTACAATATGTACAACTGCCCATGGACATCAGCATTGTCCTGTCACTGCACAGCCTGTAGGGCCTGATCAGTCCTCAGCTTGGCTGGGTAACGGCGTATGATACTGAACAATCTAAAAGATCTATTGACCCCCAAGCACATGACAGATGACGTGTCTGAGAGTGGCTTACATATGTATGTAGAATCAGTTTTCTATTACATCTCCATCATCTTGGAAGCAAGTGCGGAGTAATAAAACAACAACAACAACAACAACCAACAGTTTAACCCTCCTTGAGACTAAACAGGCTGCAGAGTATGTCGGAGCAGCAAGTCCTGAAGCTCGCCTCACTTTTGTTTTCTCTCTCGCCCTCTAGTGCCCATTATTGGGAATCACATGCATGTATTTCCTTCAAGTGAGTGGAGCCACAGAGCCAACTCTGTGTAAGTAAGGCATGCCAGTGTGCTGGAGGTTTGTGTAGATATTTACAGTGTGCAGAACTCAGTCTGTGGTAAAGTTCCATTGTAGGGCTAACTCCATTGGGAATACGGTTCTGTTTGTGACGTCTTAGTATGGTCACCATCATCATGGTAGTGACAGCTCTGTGGTGAACAATTCCAGTGGAGAAATCAAAGTTGGAAGCTCGGGGCTTTGCTCACATTACACAGTTGAATCACTTGCAGTTGGAACACAAGCCTGTTGTCGTAAGCGATTATGTGTTTCAGCGTTTCCCTCTCACAACCACTATCAGCAGAATGCCATGCCAGGAGTGCTGTCACAAAGGCTGCCCGTGGACAATCAAGGCTTATCAAGTCCCACATGCATAAATGCAGCTACATTACAGCGTTGAAAGTCACAAATGGCTGAGCGCCTGATGGAGGTGTGGCTTGTCGATCACCCTGATAGAGGCTGGTCTTCTCCCAGTCAGCTCACCTGTACAGCTGAAGGTGAATTGAAGGAATGGAAAAACCTACATCAACACTTTATTTAAAAAATGAGTGACACATTGGTCAGTGTCAGCTGCAGAATTAAATGATCTATGCTGCATGCCCTATTTTTGATGGCTCTGGTTTATAGTTCACTGTATACCACTCTATGGTGAGTTATTAATATACATTCTTTGATATCGAAATTACAGGGAAGAGGATGTTTTGGAAGAATGGACCTGGATTTTATTTGTTTACCTGTGCCATGGTGTCACAGCAATCATTTAAATGGTTCAATTGATTTACAAATTCACATTCAGCCCTGCCATTTTAAGTTCAAACAAATATACTGTATATTTCAATGCTGAAAGACATCTTCTGATATATCTAATTACCAGAGTAGTTGAATTTTACAAATAATACGAAGGTAAAAACACTGTGTTATAATTGTTTTGTGCTGCATGTTGTGTTAGTCAAGTCTAATGGTTAACCACATTCAAGTTTCAGCACCTCAGGTAAAAAGATTGTCTCCAATGTTATCAACTCCTCTCTTTCCTCTGGCTCTGTCCCCTCTTCCCTCAAATGCGCTCATGTCGTCCCCCTCCTCAAAAAACCCTCTCTGAATCCTGCTGTCATTTCCAACTACCGACTTCTCTCTCCTCCCATTCCTCTCCAAAACACTAGAGCAGGCTGTCTATAACCAACTGTTTGCTCATCTCCTACAGAATGACCTGCTTGATCCTAACCAATCTGGGTTCAAGGCAGGCCACTCCACAGAGAATGCTCTCCTTGCGGTCACTGAGGCTCTTCATGTGGCTAAGTCCCAATCCCTTAGCTCCGTCCTCCTCCTCCTCGACCTGTCAGCTGCATTCGACACCGTGGACCACCAGATCCTGCTCTCATCTCTCACTGAGATGGGAATCTCTGGATCCTACCTGGCTGACCGGTCCTACCAGGTGGCCTGGAGAGGATCCCTCTCCTCTCCCCACACCCTCTCTACCGGAGTCCCGCAGGGCTCGGTTCTAGGCCCCGTCCTATTCTCCCTGTACACAAAGTCACTTGGTTCTGTTATCTTTGCTCACTGTTATCTTTGCTCACAGCTCACAGATGGCCAGTGATTCTGTGGTCCTGACCGAGTGAAGATCATTCCACCACTGGGAGGTCAGGACAGGGAAGAGGCAAGACCGCAAGGAACGGCTGCCAGGCACCCGAAGGGATGGGACAGTCAGTCTGCCAGAGGAGGCAGAGTGGAGGGATCTGGCTGGGGTGTAGGTTGTGATGAGTGTCTGGAGGTAGGAGGGAGCGGTTCCTCTAGCGGCCTGATATTCCAGTACCAGTGATTTAAATTTGATATGTGCTGCAATAGGGAGCCAGTGCAGAGAGGTGAGTAGTGGAGTGACATGTGCATGTGTGTATGTGTATGGGGGGGGTTCTTTTTAGTGAATAATGAAACAAACTTTAAACCATATCAAAATGAAAGCCGTCAGGGAAGCCATGAAATACATGAGAAGCTCTGTAATTATTATTTGCGGAGATTAATCCCAATTTTGCAGTAACCACATTTTTGTTCATTATATTCTCTTGTGATTTGTAGGACCAACAATGGTTACAAGAGCCCAATTAATTATAATGTACAGCAAGACAGGTGCATTTGCTGGAACTGTAACAAGCAGGTTAACATGTACACCATGGAAACTTTGATGTATCTCAGATTGTATTCGTCATAGTGTTCAAGAACCAGGGGCCGGTTTTTCTGATCGGATTACGGCTATCAGATTGGATCAAATCTTGAAAATGGGTTTTTCAAAAGAAAAAAAGGATTCAGAAATTGGATTGGATCACGTAATCCAATCTTGTTGTTGATCCAGATTAAAACTTTTGAAAAACCGGCCCCAGGAGTGCTTTGAATGCACTGATTGGGACTTGTTTAAGGACACTTGTGAAGATTTTGACAGACTGGAGGACACCAGTCAAACTAAATTACAGGTAATCTGTGGAGCAAAACTTTACTACTGGCTGTGTCATGTCTGCTTGGAAAGGAATTAAGACCATGGCAGGGGTGCAATGCAAAACAAACAAAATTATTTATTTTGGATCATTTGCTAGAAACAGAGACTCAAAACCCACCTCTTCAGACTCCACTACCCCTGATCTCTGTCCATCTAGCTAAATTGTCTTCACCACTGTCTACTTGTTCAACACTATACTCTTTATTTAAAAAAAAAAAAAAAAAAAAAAAAATTGTAAATTTTGTAAACATTGTAAAATACCTTTTCCTTCCCGGTGTTACAGGTATGGTATGCCTGCAATGATGTCTATTGCTGTATTCCTGCACTGATCTCGTGCGCTAACTGTGATTGTTCCTACCATGTATTGATGCACATCTTGTAAGTCGCTCTGGATAAGAGCGTCTGCTAAATGCTTAAAATGTAAATGTAAATGTAAATGTAGAAACAAGGAGATGGCGAATGAGCTAAATGGTTTTTATATGAGATTTAATATCCATGATTTTAAACAGGAATGTGATCTGCGATCTGATATTAGCACACAGGTTGCCACTAGTGATCATATGGTTATTGAAAAACAGACAGTTAGGAGAGTTTTGCAGACCACTCAGCTAGTAGAACTAGCTTAAAGAACTGAATGACTTCAGACCTGTTGCCCACCTTGTGAGGTCCCTCATCGTGAACAAAATTATGGATGAAATAGATCCATAACAGTTTGCATATAGAAGCAATAGTAGGGATCAAAGATGCTATCATAACCCTTCTTAACCTAATCTACAAGCATTTTGATGAGGGGAAGACCCATGCCTGGTTAATTTTAATTGGAAACAGAGCATGGTGGATGTGACACTGGGAGAGGTGGAGGTAGGAGTAGAGGGCTGCGCCTCCCTTTTGGCTGCTGTCAAGTGTTCCTGTTCCCTCCCACAGCCTGGAGAGGACTACAGGGCCTTGGACAGCAGCGGCCTCACTTACAGGCAGGCTCACCTGAGGCTAATGAGCAATCAACTCAGCTGTGAGCCATTGCCTTTGTTAGGCCATTATAAAAACACAGCCTGCCATGCCTGATTGAGGGTTTTTGGAGCATGGAGGCAGAAGTGCAGGTTTGGTTACGGTTTCCCTCAATTGTATGATTTTGGATTTTTACTGCTTTATTTTTGTTAATTGTTTAACAAGAGCAATAAATTGGCCGTTGGCCTATCAAACCTTAATTCTTGTTTGGTCTTTCATCCACTCACCACCTGGCATGGTGGCCACCCCTGCCATTGTGCTACAGTGGAGTCTTTGGCTGTGTCCGAAACCGCTCACTCGTTCTCTATTCCCTATTCCCTATATAGTATATACTATATAGTGTACTATTTAGAGAACGAAAGTAGTGTTTTCGGAGACTACAACTGAACGTCATTTGCGTCAAAAAAAAAAAAAAGTGCAGGATATTCAGGTGACGCAAGCGGATGTGCTCAGTATCATAAACAAACCGAGCACTCATGGCGGCAGGTTTAAATGTGCTAAAGTTTTGATTTTCAAAGACGGGCAAAATTTTGTGTATATGTAAATGAATGTAAGTAACGTTAAGCTAGCTACCTTTTCTGTATTTAACACGTTAATAGCCTGGCTTTTGTACGTAAGTTACCTCGAGAATAGCCTGGCTTTTGTACAAAAGCCAGGCTATTAACGTGTTAAATACAGAAAAGGTAGCTAGCTTAACGTTACTTACATTTATACACAAAATTTGCGGCGGTAGACATTCCGGTCATTTCTGTCGCCGTCGCTGTATTTCTTTCTGTCGCCATTCTTTCCTTTGTCTACTTCGGTATGACACGACCGCATTGCATTGTGGTAGACGGGATCAATTCTAGGGTAAAGTAGGGTACAGTCGATGTACACTACAAATCACGGTGAATTGTGGGTATTTTCTCGTTCCCTATTTAGTGTACGAAATTCACATTTTAGAATTCGTCGCACTCTACAAAATGGCGTCCACACAAAATAGTGTACTAAATAGGGAATAGGGAGTGGTTTCGGACACGGCCTTCGATTAATTCATCAATTGGTGCAATTCCTCTTTCTTACAAATGAATGTGGACAAAACCAAAGACATGCTAATAGATTTTAGGAAACAGCAGAACAGTCATTATAAGAGGAGGTACTGTATCTTGAGATTGTCCTGTAAATATCTAGGCACTTGGCTTGACGATAAGCTAGAGTAGAATGAGAATGCAGGTGTGGAAATTCTTGATGTGGACAGAACTCTCTTTTACCAATCTTTTACGGAATCCGTTTAAACTTTTGTAGTGATTTGTTGGTTTTCAAACCTCACAAAAGTGCAAAAGGTAGTTCTCACCTGCAATAAAATGACAGGGTCAACACAACAGAGCCTTTCTAGCCAATTTCAGAAAAATATTTTATGCAAGGCACTCTCCGACCTAGATGGCCCCTCTCACAGCTTGTAAATGAAAACCAGCATACACAGTGGGTCCTCAGGACCAAGTTTGAGAACCACTGGCCTACAGAACTTGAATGACTTCCCTCTGGACGTCGGTACAGGGTACCCTGGTTTAGGTCTGTGACAGCACAAGCTCTTTTAGCCCAAAGGCTATTTCTGCAGTTAATGCAGAATTAAATAGCCTGGAGCATAGCCATTGTAGTAGCATCTGTGTTCTATAATGTAAGAATGGGACATGGAGTGGGGGCAGGGTGCAATGTTCTGCTCATTCAGACAGTGAATGGAAATAATCTACCAGAGTGATACCGTAGGCATAATGAAAAACAGGTGCATTTATGATGATGTCATTCTCTGACACAGTGGCTAGTTAATGAAGAATATTATATTAAGAATATTATTGTCACGATTTCACGTATTCATGCCATGTTTTATGTTTCATTCATGTCACGTTTCATTTCATGTCTTGATTCTGTTTTCATGTTACGTTTCTGTTCATAGTTAAGTCATACACTTTTCCATGTTCTTTCTGCAGATCTTGCGTTCATGCTTTCTCTCTCTCTCTCTCTCGCTGTCGCTCACGTTTCCTTATTGTTTCCCCTCCTTGTCTGATTACTAATTTACTAACGATTAGATAGGTTTATTGTTTCTGCTAGCACGATTGGCAATTTGGTAACTCTAATTGCCAATGTGCTGGAGATTTACTAACTCACTAACCATGTGTGTTCATGTCAATTTACTAATCTACTAACGCTAGGTCAGGATAGGATAATTACTAACTACGACTAATTATCTTGTTACCTTGTCATGCTCTCCTCAGCTGTTTTCTGTTTCGCTCTGTTCTCAAGCTAAGTGTCTGCACCTGTCTACACCTCCATATAAGCTCAGTGTTTTTGTCATGTCCTTGCGAAATTGTTGCCTATATCTCTATAGCACCTTTGAGCATTACCCAAGTCTGATTTCTTTGTTACGATCCAAGCCTGTTTTCTGACCATTGTTACTGCCTGCCGTTTTGTTACCACTGCCTGTTTTGACCACGAGTTTTTGCCTGCTGTCTTTTGTGCCTTTGCCCCGTGGAGCAGACTTCGGTCTTGACTCTTGCACCGTCCCTGACTACGAGCCTGCCTACCGTCCTCCTGTACCTCTGCCCCGCTGACAGCTACTCTGGTTTATTTTGATTCTTTGCATGGTTTACCGAGTTCGAGACTGCCTTCTCCCTCGGTACTGTATTTTGTTATTGGCTTGATTTTTCGGTTATCAGACTTTGCTTTTGTTTGACTACGTCTCCTGAACAATCCTCTAATAAAGCCCTTGCGGGTCTTTATTTTATGTCATTTTGTCTGAGTCGTGCATTTCGGGTCCAACCCTCACGTACCCGTCTCAGAACAATTTCGCCAACATGGACCCTGCTGACTCAACCGCCATGTTCCACGCTCTCCAGCATCAAGGCGCCATCGTTCAGCAGCATGCCCAGGGATCTCCGACCTTCGCCAGGAGATGAGGGAGCTGTGCGCGGAGATGAGGAGACTCGCCATCGCGGTTCAGCCACGCCTCTTGGAAGAACCTGCTAAGCCGCCTGCACCTCCACCTTCCAACCCCATGGGAATCTGGCAATTCGGGAGCCACAACAACCCCCCCCGGAGAGATTCGGCGGAGAACCGGAGAGATGCAAGGCGTTCCTGTTACAGTGTGACTTTGTGTTCCGGCAGCAACCGCAGACCTATCACGATGACGAGCGCCGGATTGGCTACGTGATGGGGCTGCTCAAGGGAGAGCCTTGGACTGGGCTACTGCTGTGTGGTCCGGGGTTCACTCCTTCTCGTTACCCTGCCTTCGCCGAGGAGATCCGAAAAGTGTTCCAGCACGCATCCAGCGACCAAGAACCTTCCAAGCGTCTGATCGTCCTTCGCCAAGGCAGTAGAAGCGCCGCGGACCATTCGATCGACTTCCGCACTATCGCTGCTGCTACCCACTGGAATGATGAGGCTCTAGCGGACCTGTTCCTGGCCAGTCTAAACGAGGCACTCCAGGATGAGCTGGCGCATCAGGAACCTATCACTCAGCTCGACCCACTCGTTCGTGCCGCTATTCGTTTGGACAACCGTTCCAGACAACGCCGGATCGAGAGGCAGGTTTCGTCCGGTCAGCCATACCCCAGGCGAGGTCAAGTTCACGACCAGAGGAGATACAAGCTGGAGGAGTTGAGTCCATGGATCTTTCTCGTGCTGGAATAAGAGTCTCACCCGAAGAACGGAAACGTCGGAGAGAGACCGGTTCATGTTTCTACTGCGGGAGGTTGGGACATTCTCTAAAACAGTGTACCTACCGGTCCAAGAAATCTGAATCATCCGTGGAGGTGAGGTCCTTATCCAATCCGGGAGAGGGCTGCCAGGAATGACCCTCGTCCCACCCTTACTGCCTTAATCTTTCTTCCAGGAAGAGAGATCCAGGTGAACGTCTTAGTGGACTCCGGAGCTGATGCCAATCTCATCGACGAAGTCATGGTCAAGGAACTGGACATTCCCACCCTTCCACTGCCTCACCCCCGAGAATGCTCGATCTTTGGATGGCAAGACGTTCTGCCGCATGACCCACATCACGGAACCTATCCAGGTGGTCATTTCGGGCAACCATCATGAAATAATTCAGTTTCACATCATCCGCTCTCCCAACGATCCTCTCATTCTTGGATTACCCTGGCTAAAGAAACACAATCCCATCATTGATTGGAATTCTAGTCGTATTCAAGCCTGGAGCCGTGAGTGTCACCAGTCCTGCCTACGATCCGCACCTGCACCAGCTGAGGGCGCATCCACTCCACCCCAAGTCTCCAAGCCTTCTCTTGAGAATGTGCCCACCCTTACCACGACCTGGGAATAGTCTTTTCCCAAGACACAGGCACAGATGCTTCCTCCTCACAGACCCTATGACTGCGCGATCGAGCTGCTACCCGGTTCCACACTCCCCTCAAGCCGCCTCTACAATGTTTCCAGACCGGAGAGGAGGCCATGGAGAAATACATTCGGGACTGCCTAGCCAATGGTCTTATTCGTCCCTCTTCTTCACCCGTGGGCGCTGGATTTTTTTTTTGTCCAGAAGAAAGACGGCTCTTTGCGTCCCTGCATCGATTACAGAGAACTAAACAACATCACGGTCAAAAACAAGTATCCACTGCCATTGATTGACTCCGCTTTTCACCCCTGCACGATGCCACCATCTTTTCCAAATTGGATCTACGCAACGCTTATCATCTGGTCCGCATTCGAGAAGGGGACGAATGGAAGACAGCATTCAACACTCCCCTTGGACACTTTGAATATCTTGTCATGCCTTTCGGCCTCACTAACGCACCTGCTGTCTTCCAGGCGTTAGTCAATGACGCCCTGCGGGACTTACTGGGCCGACACGTGTTCGTCTACCTGGATGACATTTTGATCTACTCCACCAGTGTCAAGGAACACGAGTCCCATGTACAGCAGGTTCTCCAAAGACTGTTGGAGAACAAACTGTTTGTTAAAGCGGAGAAATGTGTTTTCCACACGGACACTGTTGAGTTTCTGGGCTTCATCTTGGAGAAGGGACAAATCAGGGCGATCCCAAGAAGATTCAGGCGGTCACTGACTGGCCCACACCTACTACTCGAAAACATCTTCAACGCTTCTTGGGATTCGCCAACTTTTATCGGAGGTTCATAAGGAACTACAGCCAAGTTGTCTCTCCTCTCACCAAGCTCACGTCCACTGCCATGCCATTTCGATGGAGTTCCGAAGCAGAGGGGGCATTTTCTAGGATCAAGAAGCTGTTCTCCTCCGCACCTATCCTGGTGCACCCCGATCCTACCCGCCAGTTTGTTGTGGAGACTGATGCTTCCGACTCTGGGGTGGGAGCCGTGCTCTCTCAGGTTTCCTCCTTCGACAATCGTCTTCACCCGTGCGCTTTTTTCTCTCGGAAGCTTTCACCAGCTGAGAGATTACGACGTGGGTAACCGAGAACTCCTTGCAGTCAAGTTGGCATTGGAGGAGTGGAGGCATTGGCTGGAGGGGTCCGAAAAACCTTTTGTCGTTTGGACTGATCATAAGAACCTAGCTTACCTTCAGACTGCTAAGAGACTGAATTCTCGCCAAGCTAGGTGGGCGTTGTTCTTTGGAAGATTCAATTTTTCGCTCACCTATCGCCCTGGTTCAAGAATGTCAAGCCGGATGCTCTGTCCCGCAGTTTGACACCAGCTTTGAGCGAGAGGCGCCGAGAACATCCTCCCTTTGTCCTGCACTGTAGCGTCGGTGACGTGGAAAATCGAGGCCGTGATCCAAAGGGCTCTGCGAGGGGAGCCCGATCCCAGGGCCATTCCCGGCAGACGCCTTTACGTTCCCTCAGCTGCTCGGACACAGGTTCTCCAATGGGCTCATTCCTCCCTCATGTCTTGCCATCCCGGTTTCACCCGTACCTGGCGGTTCTTAAAAGAAAGTTCTGGTGGAACTCCATGATTTCTGACACCAGATGCTTCATCAAGGCGTGCACCACCTGCGCCAGGAGCAAGGCCTCCCACCAGGCCCCAGCTGGACTGCTCCAGCCTCTGCCTGTGCCCAGCCGACCTTGGAGCCACATTGGGGTGGATTTCGTCACCGGACTTCCCCTTCTGAGGGTAACACCACCATCCTCACTGTTGTGGACCGGTTCAGCAAGGCGGCACATTTCATCCCCTGCCCGGATTACCCACCGCCCAAGAGACCGCAGATGTCCTGGTCAAAGAGGTTTTCCGCATCCACGGCATCCCTCGGACATCGTCTCTGACCGAGGTCCTCAGTTCATCTCACAAGTCTGGAAAGCTTTTGCTCGGCCCTCGGGGCCACTGCTAGCCTCTCGTCAGGTTACCACCCTCAGTCTAATGGTCAGACCGAGAGGGCCAACCAGGATCTAGGAGCGGCACTTCGTTGTGTTTCTGCAAAGAACCCCACTTCATGGAGCAAGATGCTTACCTGGGTTGAATACGCACACAACGCCCTGCCCTGCGCGCCACCGGAAGATCTCCATTTGAGATCTCCTCGGCTACCAGCCACCATTGTTTCCTGACCAAGAAGCAGAGATTGCTGTTCCCTCCTCGCCACCCACATGCGACGATGTGTCAAGATCTGGAAGGACGCCAGGGCTGCGCTGTTACGCACGGCAGACCGGAATCGCCGTCGCAGATCGCCACCGCACACCAGCCCCAGTTTATAAGCCAGGTGACTCCGTCTGGCTTTCCACTAAGGACATCCCGTTAAAATCCACTTCCCACAAACTACAACCCGATTCATTGGACCCTTCAAGATTCACAGCATCATCAACCCGTCTTCTGTTAAATTGTCACTACCTGCTTCCCTTAAGATTCATCCTACGTTCCATGTTTCATGTATTAAGCCTGTTTCCACTCACCCTTTGTCCCCCGATCCCCCACCCCTCCTCCCCGTATCATTGATAACCACCCTGCATACACAGTCAAGAAACTTTTGGACATTCGCAAGAGGGGTCGTGGTGTCCAATACCTAGTTGATTGGGAGGGTTATGGCCCAGAGGAGCGTTCCTGGTCGCCCCCAGTCTCATTTTGGACCCTGATTTGATCAAGGACTTTCACCGTGACCACCCAGATAAGCTCGCTAGACCGCCAGGAGTCGGTCGTTAAGGGGGTACTGTCACGATTTCACGTATTCATGCCATGTTTTATGTTTCATTCATGTCACGTTTCATTTCATGTCTTGATTCTGTTTTCATGTTACGTTTCTGTTCATAGTTAAGTCATACACTTTTCCATGTTCTTTCTGCAGATCTTGCGTTCATGCTTTCTCTCTCTCTCTCTCGCTGTCGCTCACGTTCCTTATTGTTTCCCTCTTTGTCTGATTACTAATTTACTAACGATTAGATAGGTTTATTGTTTCTGCTAGCACGATTGGCAATTTGGTAACTCTAATTGCCAATGTGCTGAGATTTACTAACTCACTAACCATGTGTGTTCATGTCAATTTACTAATCTACTAACGCTAGGTCAGGATAGGATAATTACTAACTACGACTAATTATCTTGTTACCTTGTCATGCTCTCCTCAGCTGTTTTCTGTTTCGCTCTGTTCTCAAGCTAAGTGTCTGCACCTGTCTACACCTCCATATAAGCTCAGTGTTTTTGTCATGTCCTTGCAAATTGTTGCCTATATCTCTATAGCACCTTGAGCATTACCCAAGTCTGATTTCTTTGTTACGATCCAAGCCTGTTTTCTGACCATTGTTACTGCCTGCCGTTTTGTTACCACTGCCTGTTTTGACCACGAGTTTTTGCCTGCTGTCTTTTGTGCCTTTGCCCGCTGGAGCAGACTTCGGTCTTGACTCTTGCACCGTCCCTGACTACGAGCCTGCCTACCGTCCTCCTGTACCTCTGCCCCGCTGACAGCTACTCTGGTTTATTTTGATTCTTTGCATGGTTTACCGAGTTCGAGACTGCCTTCTCCCTCGGTACTGTATTTTGGTTATTGGCTTGATTTTTCGGTTATCAGACTTTGCTTTTGTTTTGACTACGTCTCCTGAACAATCCTCTAATAAAGCCCTTGCGGGTCTTTATTTTATGTCATTTTGTCTGAGTCGTGCATTTCGGGTCCAACCCTCACGTACCCGTCTCAATTATTAAGAATAATATTAATGAAACATTAAGACATTGCATTGTCTGGGACTCAAATTGCCCACTGCAACCGCAGTTCGATACCCAGCTGCATCAGCCCAGCCCTGACTGGGAGTGCCGCTAGGGGGGGCAATTGGCTGTCCGGGGAGGGAGAGCCAGCACAAGCTCATCGAGGAGTGGTAAGGCAACCTGATAAACAGTTGGGCGAGTCCATTCTCGAAGAAGGCAGATCATTGCCTCGAGGTATTAGCTTGTCCCATGGGGGTGGGCGGCGAGTTCGTGGGGGAGGGTAAATCGAGAGAAATAGAGGGTATAATTGGCCATTGAATTGGGAGAAAAAAAAGGGGGGGAATCTTTGTTTTTGGGAAAGACAAAGAGGAAAATGTACACAAGACTTTGTATGCAAGATAAGTTTGTCCTAAGTGCAGTCCGATTTTAGTGCTCTAAGGAACTCATGGGGAACCTTGTTTACAGATGTGGTAAAATAACTATTTTAAAATGTGATGGGAAATGATTCAAATTTAGCTCCCAATTTGTGGGTTTGAGGCTCCCATTTGGCTTGACCAAAAATTTATGAAACAACAGAGAATAAAATACAGGAAGATGGCAGTTGTCAACAGCTTCTTTGTATTTTTATGCTTTTCAGATACATGCTTTATATTACTGGCTAATGAACAAACAACAAACGTCCAGTTTCCTTAAATACATATTGGCAGATACAGCGGTATATTGGAACATTGTACAAGAGGAGCAATGCAAGAATACAAGAACATGAGGCATGAACGTGAGAGCATGAAGAAAATCATTACAATAATAAGACCTAAATACATTGCAGTAGCAATACCCCCAAATGACACACACGAATGTGATAACATGGGTACACAATATGAAAAGAAAATCAAAGGCAAGAGGTCTTGAGGTCTTTTTTTTCTTTTTTTAAAAATTTGTTTCTGATTTTATCCCATTTTCTCCCAATTTGGTAGCCAATTAGACCCACAACTCTTTTTTTACGTTTGTTTCTGAATCCCCCCTATTTTTACGTCAATAGTAATGTGAGTTCGCTGCCGTAGTCCTGCGACCGGTAGTGACGAGAGCGAAGTGACGCCTCTTCCGAGACGTCACTCGCCCAGCCGTCGACCGAACCCCGGTACTTACAGGGCCACTCTTATACGCAGCGAACATCACGTCGGCTTCCCTCCCCCCTCCCTGGGGCGGACAGCCAATCGCCGCCCCCTGGTGGCACTCCCCAAAAGCCGACACTTGGCGAGACGGGGAATTGAACCCCGGTCTCCGTGGCCAGTGTCGGACGTTGTAACCACTGGACCACGCGGGAGGCCCCAGGGCCACAACTCTTAAGCTAGTTCTGTGGCTAGTAACTGTAGATGTCTGTGCTCACATTCAGAACAAGTGCCTTTTACTGGTTGTGCCACTCAGGTGCCCTGCATTTCTTTTGAACAACATAATTAGTGCTGATATCCATTCACCCAATAAATATTTTTGCATCCAACAAGAACTAAGAGCATTTTATCCTGATAGGCACAATAAACAATCAACCAGCACCAAGAATGCATCAAGTGTGTTGCATTGGCAGCTAACACAGTATTCTGTTTCATGATACAAACTTCATTTCATCAGCCACAGAAAGTAAATGTGTCACTAACACATTTCTAAAGCTTTTAAAAAGCTCTTTAAACCTCTTACAGCTCTATACCACTTAGGCGCTGTTTTGTGTGAGGCTAGATTCCACTGGCCTTAATAGTAGCAAAAAGGTTTATCAGGCTTAGAGGATCTTATAAACCTCCTTGGAAGTAGGATATTTTTCTAAATTATACCAATGCAATTGACCTTGTCCCGCAATGGGTAAAGTGGTCGGCCAGGGCTCTTAGGATTACTGCTACATTAGTTCCAGGTTCCCTAGAAAAATGTCTTCAACTGACAAATAAAATTCTCTAAACAAGTACCCAAAGTATAGCTTTATCTTCAAAGGTGGGCAATTAATTTTAGATACTTACTGAATCCCCTGCCTCTGTTGCAAATTACGTATTTAATTGAAAGGACAATTAATTTATACGGTTCTTTATCTAACCAGTTAGCAACATTACAGTAGCAAGAAGTCATTTAAAGTGCAGACACAAGACAAGTGAATGTACAGGTAACTACCAAAATAAAGGAAACACTTGAGTAAATGAAGGGTTCTGGTGGTTCTGTTATGGTGTGGGTGCATTTTCCTGGCATGGTTTAGGTCCACTCAACCCTTAGAGGGCACGCTAAATGCCAATAAATACAAAGCCATTCTAACGGATCACCTTGATCCTATGGTGAAGCATTTATAATGGTGAAGCATTATCCTGATGGGAGTGGTCGTCTTTGGGATGACAATGCCCCCATCCACAGGGCAGGAGTGGCCACTGAATGGTTTGATGAACATATAAACCATATGCCATGGCCATCTCAGTCACCAGATCTCAACCCAGTTGAACACTTATGGGAGATTCTGGAGCGGCGTCTGAGGCAGTACTTTCCACCACCATCAACAAAACACCAAATAATGGAATTTCTCATGGAAGAACAGTGCTGTATCCCTGAGTTTATAATGTTACCTCAATGTGACCTAAATGTTGTGTCGTAAATGTTGCACTGTCTTAACTGTTGTGTAATTGTTGTCTTAATGTTGCACTGTTGTGACTCGAAGCGCAATCTCGTTCTTCTACGTACTTGTATGTGGCGGAATGACAATAAAAACAACTCAACTCAACTCAACTCAACTCAGTTTCAGACACTTGTAGAATCTATACCAAGGCGCAATGAAGCTGTTCTGACAGCTCGTGATGGTACAACACTTTACATATTAAGTCACTTTATGTTGGTGTTTATTTTATTTTGAGTTACCGGAAGAATTCACAATACACATGTATTATCTTCCAGGAGTAAAGGTGTTGGTTTGCGAAATTCCTGAGCAATTAAAAAAAAAATGGTTCCAGTCACACCTCACCAGCGTTGCCAGCTCTGCGCCTTTTTAAGACAAATGTATTGAACAAATAAAAACGCACAATTTCACATCGACTTGTGACATTGAAAAGCCAGCGTTTTCCCATAAAATCATGTCATTAACACAATATAAACACGCAGTTTGGGTTCAATAGCAAGATAAAAGGCAAATGTGTGTTTCCTTTGTGATTTGTCTGTTGTAAACAATCATACGGTAGTTTGTTATTTTTCTGTTTGTTTCCAAAGCGAACTGTGTTGAGGACTCATAACTAGTAATGCTACTGCACTTAAAACTAAAATTCCACCGCACTATTTTCCCCCCGTCGATGTTACTTCTAGGTGGATCCCATTGGATGCACAGGGTGTCGCCGCTGTCTCCAAATCTGTCCCATGCATCCGGCAGCTGACTGGTGCAGACTCAGTCGTCCATGACGCCCGTGACATACATAGTTTCGCAAACAGCTTGTGTACCTGTTTGCGGAAGAGTGAGGTGCGAAAGATGATGAAGACCCAGGGATTCACGATGGGGTTGACCGAGAGGAAGCGGATTGCCGATAGGTCCCGCTGCTCTTCGTCCCACGGTACGCATTTATGTGACGAAAAGGCCCCGCCATACACCCGTACCTGAGGAACGCGTCGAGCAGAGGGGGAGATACTGGTTAGCACAGCTGAAAGGTGAACCGAGGACTAACGCTGCGTTCGTGTGAAACCGGTCTAGTGATGCTGCGTTCAAGTGGTACTCCGAAACTCGTTACAACTCCCGACCGACTGACGTGCTTCAAACTCGGGAGAGATCTTGAACATATGTTGTTGTTAACTCTTCTGTTTGACATCAGATTATCTACTAATTTGAACCAGTATTATCTTGATTGTTATTGATAAATAATAATGATAAAGTATTAACCATTAACTAGGCTATTGATTATTGTTTTTACACATTTCCTGGATTGGTGGAGGTCGTGGACAAGCAAGTCGGCAACTGGGAGCTCAGACATCATACTCGAATTTCCCACTTGTATTTCCAACTTGGAAGCTCACGTGAGCGGTTTCTCAACGTCTGAAACTCGTATTTCCCATAATTCCAATAGGGCGTGTACGCGGCATGAGTGGGAAATAAGGTATCATTGTCATTATCATTGTGAGACAGGGAAATATGTCCCGCATTGTGAAAATAAAAAAACATAACCGATATGAGCCCCTGTATTGTGTGTGACACAGAATTTCCCCATTGGGGATAAATAAAGTTGATCTTATCTTATCTTATCTTATCTTATTTGCTTGACTATAGAATAAACGAGTAAGACAGCAAGAGAAAAGAATAGGAAATCCGATCTGATATTATGTACAAGGTGTAGGCTACTTGCTTTGTTCCTCGATATCGCTGAGAACGAAATGTATATTCAATAAACGTAATCTGTACACAAAAATGTAACAGCTGTCCTCTCCGATTTGTACTCCCGAAATGACACGGCACTGTAGTATAGTGTTTAGGGCTCTACCTACGATGTAGCCTACCTGAATTGCTTCAGTAAATATCCAGCTGTATGCATTGATTGTAAATAGACTTTGTAAGTCGCTCTGAGTAATAGTGTCTGCTAAATGCCTAATGTCACCTCGGAAGAACGAGTTTCCGAGGAACACACGAGCTCAGTCTAAGCCCCTACTATAGCCTATAAACTACAAATCAAATGAACTTTTTGGTAGAATTTTTATGTCAAGTGCGGGTTTCATTTATGTGGAGCTCTGTGGTTCTACTGAAACTGAAATACTGTTGACGAGTGGAAGAAAAGGTTATATTCAATACCATTTCCTTTAAGAGAGTAGTTCTCATAACATCCAGAACACCCAGAAAGCAAACATAGTCCGCTTTGGAAACCACCACACGTCTGGAACGACACAAACTATTCATTAACTGTTTGCTTATCACCTGTACATATTTGTATGGATTACCATACTTAACTTGTTTTTATGCTTTATGTGTGGTGACATTGTCAGTTGAAAACAATAAAACTATTTTGAAAGACTTTTAAAGCAATGTGATTCATTTTTCCGCACGATTAAAGCACGAAATACATCGTTTTAAAGCCATTGACTAAAAATCTATGTTTTCACCATTACCAAGACACACATGCAAATTATGTTGGAGGAGAAAAAGTCTACGTTAAATTGCTTTTCACTGGTTACTTTAACACACATGTGTGTGATTTATAAAAGAGAGGGAATATCGTCACTCTCCGAATTTCGCATGCTTTTATTTTCGCTTTTATGACACTTTCTCGCCTGAATTTAATTTGTGGAGTGATTGGAGAATATACAGTAAGAGTTCAACGAAGCTTCACTCGCTCGGCGATAGAAAGTACGTACCGTTACTGGGACGGAGCAAATGAGGAAGCTCAAAGTCATGAGCACGAGAAGGGCCAAGTGATCCAGCTCCTCGGGATGATAGGAGGACTGGGTTATCCCTTGCGATCTGATGCTGCAAATGGTATGGCTGCGGGTAAGCCTGTACATTTTCGACAGGTTGATTATCACCACGACGTTGCAGATCACCACTGCGAGGATGGCTAAGGTCAAGAGCGCGGCGTATAGCAAAGAGAACGCCTTGTTCTGCGGGCTTGAGTCGTGCAAATTGATGAAGCACCAGGTCCCGGGTTGATACTGTTTATAGTCCCCGAACCCGACGAGTGGCATCACGCAGAAGAGAAGACTGAATACGTATATACTGATGTGAGACATTAGCGCTCTCCTCCGCGTAACTTGCCGGTTGTAGACGTAAGGATATCCAATGGAGAGCAGGCACTCCACGGCCATTGTCAGTAGGATCAGCATGGAACACACGCTAAAGAAAGCGATCAGCAACGCAAACGTGTTGCACAGGTGCTTGCTGATTTCCTCCATACATTTGGAAAGTACGTAACAAGCGAGTACCATTGGACTCAGTAAAAGTTTTCCAAGCAGGTCCGTCCAAGCCAGCCCCGAGACCAGCACATAGAAAACCGAAACGTGATTGCTCCTTGAGATCGTTTTGTGTCTGTAAATGATACAAAGAGCTATGAGATTGCCGACCAAGCCCATTATGAAAAGTACCACTGGGCACATAGGGCATAACGATTTATTATGATCTGAAATGGTGCAGCTAGAATTGCAGTGCATCCTGCGAAATTTCCAGTGCTACTGGCGCAAGAAAAGTCTTCGACTTTATAGCATGGGTGCGTGGGTGTTGTAGGGTGTTCGTGATAGTGGTGCTCGCGATGTGAGCATGCTCAAACGACATGTTTGATAACGATCTTGATTAAATGGTTAGTGGGGTCGAGTCACTTCCTCGAACTAAAATCAACACTTCTCTTTATCAAAATGGTATTCATTCAATTGAATGATATTGGAAGTTGCCCATTCAATTCATAATAGCCTATATGACCAGCTATTACAATTATGACAAACATTTAAATAACATTAGTAGTAGTACTAAGCTACTGAATGAGTGAATCAAGGAAAAGCTGTGCTAAACGAAAAAGCACTGGTAGTCTCTAAAATAGAGAAACATTTCATTAAACAAAAATATTCAACTGCACGAACGGGTCATCAGTAATAGTATAAATATTATTGTAATCGTTATTATTATACAAAACAATCATCGTTTTGTTGGGAATGATCGCCACCGTGTGGAGCCCTGGCATAATTATATTTTCCCGTTAGTATTTGCAGAACAAATGAATTACGCGCTCATATAACTTTTTTTTGGTCAAACTACTGTTGTTTTTACAACGAATTATTGTGATAGCTTTTACAGTTATTACAGTTGTTACGGTTATTTACTGTTAAAGCAATGTTAATGCTTTCACCTTGGCCTATTCACAGCTTTATGCGGGGAATATTCGGTAAAGCAGTGTGTGCCGCAAGGTTGCGCTGCGCACCACGGGCAATTTCGAGTATTCCTCATTTAGAAAGGAAAAAAACATTATTGTGTTATTTACCATTTGCTTAAAATTGGCTGATGTAAACATTGTGCAAAGCACATATCAATTTCCTGAAACACAACTATGGGCAAATATATTTCAATATCAATTAATTCATTAAAATTCAGGCCCTTAAAAGTGAGTCGCTCTTTGTTGCTGAGTTCAATAGACGTCTTATCCAAGTGATGCATAACAAAGCGAAGAAATTTGTTCGTGTTTGCTGTTCGATACAATACTTCTTGGATCCAATATTCCAATACGTCCTGGATTAAAATTAATTGAGCATACATTTGAATTGTGGGTAGATCTCTTGTTTTATGAATTTGTGACTGCCCTGTCTTGACTAGGTCTCACTTTCTAAAAAGATTTTAAATCTCTATGTGACTTCCCAGTAAAATATAGGTTGTAATAATTGCATAATTTACGCCGTTTGACCATGGGGCATTTACGATCCCAGTTTGTTGTGTTGCTTCGTTTTGCCTAGTTCCATAAATAAGAACACGCTAACGCTACATATCACGCTTTTTTAAAGACAGTTTGAGTGGACTAAATGATAATTTGGAGTATTGTGAAAAGATCAAGGATTTATTTTTAAATCTCTCACAGGCCCGTCACTCCTACAGTGACTCAGTAAGAAAAGTGTTCACACTGAGGCGGACGGAGAGTTATGAGAAACTCTTTTGTGAGTGATTTAAACAAAAAAATCTTAGAATTTTAAAATGAAAACCAGATGGTGTCCAGTGTCTTGCCAGTCAGGAGCAATACAGCCAATCAGCGGCTCCTGCACCACTAGATCCCTCCTGTTTTATTTTCTAGAGTACTTGGGTCAGAGGTAGAAGTTGATGTGGGTTGAAATTCCTATAGAATTTGACATCCCCGGAGCTTCTTATCAGCCTCGTCCGCAGCTGGTCGAATCCCCCCTCTTTCAGCGTGTCAGTCGTTTTGTTTCCTCATGATCAATGCCGCGTCGGTTTTAGTCGCACAATGAAGATGTGGGTGAAATTGATTATACTGTTTCTCAAACTCTCATGGACAGTCTATTTTGTAACAGCCATCCAAAGAAAAGATCTTTTCCCCTATGGGCCGGTCAGCGGCGATTTTATTCTTCAGGAGGGGGACGATGAGACCTCCAAAGCTCTCGAGTTGAAGAAGCCAATGTTTTTCTATGAAGCGCAGTTCAGCGATTTATACGTAAGTAAATCAGATACATTTTCTGCATAGGGTACTGTGTATTTTAGAAGATGCTACCTCCATACTAGTTGTGAACTCTGACTATATTATGCGCACGTGAATTATTACACGTATTGTATCTTTTAAAGTGAATTAGCGTGTTACTACCGATATTTATCATAGCATAAATAGCAAACAATAAAATGACCTTAGGAATGAATTTTGGAGAAAAAATAATAATCATGGATTATTCCATTTCAATATGGAAATGAAAAATAATCTTATCTACACATAATTGGGAAGGGCAAACTATTGTGAAATTGAAATTATCTGAAGCAGGTAGTAAGATTACTAAATGCGACCATATTTAAAAGGTTTTATCTTATGGCCATTGTATTCTTTTGAAGTCTAGAACAAGTGAAGAGTCCTAACTAAGAACCTGACGTGAACTTTTTAGAACTCATAACCCCCCTAGAGTGGTTGAGGGAGTTGTATGCTATGACCCAGAATAACCCACAGAATGGCAAAGAGTTGTGGACTGTTTGTTTTGTCTTCAGACCGTGGTACACAACTTCCGTTGTACTTGCTAAACATTATTAAATGAAATCACACGTGGGATTCCTCAAAAGAGGTTACCCACGAGGCAAGTTGAACACTATATTCTTTGGGCCAATAGAATCAATTTGCTCGTGCTAACATCGCCAGCTGTGGTGTACAGAAAATCTGCAAAAGTGCTTAAAGGAATAGTAAAGCTGTCGTCGTTGCCTAGCACCAGATGTAACGTAACTCGTTTTAAACATTTTATGTAGTGTAGTTAGCAGGACGTAATCAACTGGGCACTCTCCCAGAGTCAAGTATCAGTTGCCAACTCAAACACTTAAACAGATGATATATGAATATATTTTTAGGTGTATTTCAGAAATGTTTACCAGTTCTATGTTTTGGGGAAAATATGGACACATTCAGGAGATAAAAGTTGAACTGGGAACTTCAGTTACCAATGTACTTTAGAAAGAAGCTGGCAGCAAAGCTATCACCCTAGTGTCTTGAGCATTGAGTACTGTAGTGTTAAGACATGTTTAAATGAATGGACCTGAAATTATTCAAAATGATCTCAATCCCTTCCCCCATCCTCAGGTGGCCACCAATGGAATAATATCCACCCAGGACCTCCCGATGGAGAAGCAGTACGTGGATGACGGCTTCCCCACCGACTTCCCTGTCATCGCACCTTTTCTGGCTGACATCGACACCAGTAACGGGAAAGGTGCCATCTACTACCGGCTAGAGGAGTCACCAAGTGTGCTGAACCGGGTCACACAGGAAGTGAACAGAGCCTTCCCAGATACCCACTTCACACCCACCTACACCGTCATCGCCACCTGGGAGGACGTGGGGGCTTACGAGGAGGTGACCCGTAAATCCGGGCCGTCCAATAGGGTGAGAGTGCTGTCGTTCTGTAGCGTTCAGCAGCTAGAGGGTTGTGGGCTCCTTAACTGCATTGTGACCCCTCTCATGGGTCAGAGGTAATCAGGATGGGTCATCAGCAGTATCCTCACCCTACCCCCACCTTCATCGCGAAAGGGCGTGATACAGGATTACCTAGTCTTAATCACTCTGAAATGCTCTGTCCTCATGCAGTGAGCAGAGAAAAAGCTGTTGGGGGGGGGGGAAAAAAATTTGCTTATGATTTGCATATTGATTTGATCTTTCATTGGGGCCAATGTTTTAGTGCACTGGTGAAAGCCTTCAAAACAAAAAGAAACACTGTTTGGCAGCATCTCAAATTAATCTGATAACATATCTCTCTGTAACTGTGCCAACGAGATCCTGAAGGAAGATGTTCTGGCATACACTGCGCGGTGTAATGTTGCACTATTTAAGTACTTTAATAAGTCTAAGAGGAAAATCATACCTGATCTGCTCAAATGCAATGCCTGTGCTCCTAATAGGACGTAAGTAGGAGGCTGCTACCAGAAGTCATTATACTAATAGAGGAACATTTTTCTTAATCTATTAAATGAAATACATTGTGTTCCACAAGCAAGCTGATGTAAGGCACTGATGTGTGGCACACACAGCTACTAGAAGGAGTCAAAGGAGTCAAGAATAAACTAATACTCAGGAATGTTTACATAGGGTCGACTGTTTGAATCATTAGGTGGGTTTGACCAATACATGTTTACTGAATATTAAGCTCCATTAAAAATGGCTTACTTGTGTAGACTGTGTCAGGCAGTCATGTTCCAAAATAATCATTTTAAGTATAGGAGATTTTGTTAGCATGTGGCTACAACTTTTAATCTATGAAGGATTTGGAAATGTACGTTTTGTGTCTTTCGACATGAACTCAGATAATGGCCTTTTAAAGAGGTCAGCTGTTTGCAGGGTGAGGACAGTGATCCCAAACAGCTTTGTGGTATGAAAAGCTGAGTGCTTCTAAAAAATTTGAATCATTCATTAAGGTCTCGGGTTGTTTTTGTGGGGGCCCAGAGTGAAAATGGATCGATTTCAGCCCTGATGGAACACAAGCACACAGGTCAAAATGTTCTGTGTCGCTGGTTTATTCTAATGCACTGAAATGAATAGGCTTTTCTGTTGTCCATGTTGCCGTTTTGGCCCGTTCTGAGCAATTCGAGAGACAGCTGCACTGAAAATAAAATATTATCTTTCATTATTTATTTGTTCAGCCAGACACCCCTGCACTGGTAACAAAGTTCTTCAAAAACACGTCCCTATGTTTCATCCCAGTGATCAAGAGGTCCCCTCTTCACTGACAGCAAACAGGATGAGTCTAACAGGAATACTTTATTAAAGCAATATGACACAAAAATGTTGCATAGCTGCCTTTCTGAAGCGTGTAACACATGGTTTTTGGTTGCTAACTCAGATATAAATGCTCTCTCAAACTTTTTGGGTTTAAATTTCTGGGGTTGGAAGTACAGTCCATAGGATTAGCAAGCCAGTCAAATTGTTTGGTAAAACACAGCTTTATGTTTTTCCAAGGTTGTTGGCAGTGCCTAATGGACTCAAAATCTAGGTTGGCAGTCAAGCTGTCTGCAGCTGCTGCTGCTCTTGTGCTAGAAACAAACAAACAAGAGAGTCTCTTTCCCTAGACTCTTTAAGGTCTCTCATACACCGAGCTGACCACGAGTCAAAGAGCGGCCCATTTGTAGGGACAAATCAACATTGTAGCATCGTTCAGGGTGGACCTATTACCTCAACCCACACAATCCTCATGGATTGTCTTGCTGAGAACTCTCTGGAAATATATATCTCTCTAAAATTGCAAGGTTATACTTTCATTTTTTAATTGTAGACAAAGGCAGAAATAATTGGCACTTGTTATCTCTAGTCAAGCATGGGCTCTGTTCAAATGACTTATAATTATATTCTTGCGTTATCATGTATAACGATGGGATTTGCTCAATTAAGTACAACTCTTCTACCTCATGATGCATTCCCATTGTTTGCCCTTCTTTTTTCTGCGTCAAAACAAACTAAAGGCTCAATGAAACAATAACTTAGTCTGTTGTGTTTTATACCTCTCTTTACTTTGTTGTGCGGAAGTATGAACAGTACCTCCCCCTCCTCACACACTCCCAATATATGGGCCATTGACATCTCATGTGTACCACTCATCTCCAATTGGCCATGGTATTGTTGAGTCTTTGGGATTCTGCATGTAGGATCTTGGCACAATGGGATTCTATATGTAGAATATTGGCACGATGGGTCCCATTATCCCCTGTTCAAGTCCAGCTGCTGTATTTGGGAGTTGATGTCAGGAGTAGTCTGCTTAGGTTGCCACAGGGCTGAGATCCTTCTTGCACACCCCTTCAAAAGCGACTAGAGGGGCTCTCCACTAGTGCTTCATTCCCAGACTTTGGTGACTCACATAGCTGTGCCTGGTGTGTTTATTAAATATAGTTAATGGTTGTTTAATAAAAATATGAGGTAGAGTCTCTGGGGTGTTCCACTCCAAGGTTTTGGGTGTGAGACATTTGGACCTGACACATTGTTTGGTTTTGTCTTGTTTTACCGTGTCTTTCAAATGTAGATTTTTTTCTTTTTTCTTTTAATGTGGTTCGTTTTAACAGAATAGTTGGCTGAGAGTTCACCTTCGTTTAGCATGACTGAGGAGGAAAACTCTGGATGATCCCCACTGTTTTCGTTTGGGATTTGTCTGTACTAACTCTGCTTGGCTGCAGCTCTCTCCAGTCCCATCCTCCCCCTCAAGATGATCATCATTCCCCAAGATCTTGTGGATTTGTCACTCTTTAAACAAACAAGCAGTTAAAATTCCTAATGAGCAGGTCTGGCTTCAGTCGCCCATCATTGACGGCATGGTGCCCTGCAGTGCCATCCCCGGCTGGACCCAGTCTGGCCCATCCAGGCCCTGCCACACGTGGGAGCCTAATTATTTACAACAACATCTTTAAACGATCTTGTTTATGGGTGTGTTTCTGTACTGCTTGGAGGCAGTGTGGTCTTGTAATTAGAATGTGAGGCTGGGGGCTGGGGTGGGAGGGTGCGGGGGTGCAGGGCTGGGGGAGGGGATGTGCTGTGGAATTCGGGAGGGGGGGGATTGTGGCACTCAAAGCCAGATGCAGTACTGCCCCTGGGCAGGGGGTGGTGGTGGTAGGGGAGGGGTGGCATTGTGACAGTGTTGAGGTGATATCTCCATTCTGAGCTGGGGGTGGGGGAGGTGAGGGAACGGTATCAAGATACAGTTAGTTATGTTACCCTTGTTCACATACTACATTAACCTCAGCCGAGGAGGCAGTGGGTGGCCACGGAGTAAGGCTGTCATGTCTGACAATTAAACATAAATCCCACTGGCCCAAAACGACATGTTCTCGGAGGTTTAATTAGATGGCACCAAGAGCAGAGCAGCAGTATAACAAACTGCCCAAGAAGGACTTCCAAGACCGTGGTTTTTACACCACTTTTAATTATGGCTTCATTGGTGTGTAGGCTGCCTTTAAACGGGGTGTGAAAAACAGCGGGGGGCAGAGAAACGGACGGCTTTGAAAAAGTCCATAAATATGTTGAAGCACTGGAGCTATCCCACAGCTTGTGTTTGCTGGGGCACTGGCTTGTAAAACCAGGGGACACTGCTGTAAAGTTGAGCAGAGGACAACATCCAGGTTGACCTCTTTGGTAGAGATTTGTTTAACATTGTACACTGTAAGTGATTGTTAAACTTCAGAGGGACACAGCGGTGTGCAGTTAATGGTGGGTCAGAGGATGAGCAATGTGGTGTGATCTCTTGATCTTCCTTGATCTCTTGCGCGAACAATGATTGATCATACCATGTGTCATTGCACATCTTGAAAGACGCTGTGGATAAGAGCGTCTGCTAAATGCTTAAAATGTCAAATGTAAATGTGACTCTCACACGAGTGTGTCTCCTTCCAGATTGGAGAAGTGAACACCAGCTCCTAACAGAGGTGTAGCTGAGTGCAAGAGCGCATGTTCTGTTTCCATTGAACCATCGGACGCTGCAACTGACTTTGAGTAGTTGGCTCTTTTGCGTTGATAAAATGGTCATTAGGAAAATCTCATTTTGCACCTTAATAAACAGTACGCACAGTGTAATTGCATGGATTTAAAGTGTAGCTGGACTATACCAACTGACACGAGATTGCTGACTGCAGATACTGAACACAAGCAGTTTGCTGTTTAAACAAACCATGAATATAAGAGTGTAGCCGGGCGGTACCAACCGAGTACGGAATGTAATGAGGAATCTCTCTCTGCCCCACAGGTGAACACTTTCCAGGTGGTGCTGGCTTACGATGAGACGGACTCTTACGCCCTGTTCCTGTACCCGGAGGACGGGCTGCAGTTCTTCGGAACCAGACCCAAGGAATCCTACAACGTCCAGCTGGAGCTCCCGGCCCGAGTGGGGTTCAGCCGGGGCGAGGTCTCCTTCTTCATCTTCTCCCGCACCGAGGGGCCCTACTTCAGCGTCACCAGCAATGAGCAGACAGTCAAAAACCTCTACCAGTGAGTGCCCGTCCCACATGATACTGTCCCGTGTGACTGAGCACTCGTATGCCCAGGGGAGAAGCTCATTGTGGCCCACGTGATCACTTGACCTGCATCACTACATTTAAAAGCCCAACTATTTAAGTGGGTTCCCAAATTGAAAAGAAACTAATGGTGGAAAAGAAGCCCTTCAAATTTTATATATATATATTTTATATATATAACTCTTTTTCAATTTTTCATTCATTCATTCAAATCTCTTAAGACAGTTTATGGTGACAAGCTGACAAATGGAAAGAAAAAGTGTGTTGATGTATGGTTATTATGGGCGAAAGTGCGATGTTTCTCAAATATAGCCTTCCTATGTTGTACGATGGTTTACACTTTCCTAATTGAATTAATTTAGGCATATGTGAGTACTTGAGGTTAAATAACTTGTCTAAGGGAGGTGTCTTTCTTAGGATTCCAACCCACAGCCTTGTGGGTGTGACTCCTGGCCCTAAATGCTACCCCACAGTGATATCCATGCCTCTGGCCTTGTCTGTTCTCATTAGGATGGGAAACACCGGCGTTCCTGGGGTGTGGCTGTTCCACATCGGCAACAGCTTCTCCTTCCAGAACGTGGTCCCGGCAGCGGTGGGCGGGCGGTCCCCACGGCAGCGGCCCTGGGCCGGGATGGCGGGCACAGCACCACCCCCGAGTACCCCGAGGAAGACTACACAGACTCAGACGATTCCTTCTATGACCCCACGGATGACGACTACCCCACCATCCAGCCCGATCCGGTGTTCCCCCATCCTGCCGGCCCCGAGTACCTCAACCCGGTGCGTGGTCCCACCCAGTTCCGCCCCTCTCTCATCGGGGAGCACCTCCAGCCGTACGGCGGGGACATCCCACTGACCTCTGAGCCCCAGCTCCCGGACGCTCTGCCCCCCTCAGCTCCAGCATCGGGCCCTGGGGAGTACCCCTTGCCAGAGCCCCGTAATTTGCCCCCCGAGGACGACAATCAGCCACCTCCCCGCACAGTGTGCAGGAGGAGTACCCCGGCAGGGACCATGTCCCGCTCCTGGAGAGCAGGCCGCCACACGCCCCTGACAGGCACGTGGTCAGCGTGGACGAGGATGTGGACTTTGAAACTGGGGGTAAGCAGTGCGAGGAAGCGTGAGCTCATAGCCACTGACTGTGCTGTGACCGTTTTCACAAACAGCAAATCTCTCACATTTTATCATCCTCCCAAGAGGATATGCATTCCACAAACACACATTCGCATTAAAAAATACAACTAAAATCATTTGATTGACAAAAAAACTGCCTACTGACGAACACAGGGTTTGATTGCTCAATTTCCTTTTGCTTTTACCTTTAAGTCATTAGACGCAGGTTTAACCAAATCTGTGCTCATGTCTGCCCTACATCTCCCCCCTAAAGGTTTTTAGACCCAGACTGTTTTCCGCAACTATTGGGCAGCAGTGTAGTATAGTGGTTAGGGAACTGGGCTTGTAACGCAATGGTTCAATTCCCAGGTGGAGCACTGCTCTCATACCCATGAGCACCTGGAGTACTTGAATTGCTCCAATAAATATCCAGCTGTACAAATGGATTGTATGTAAAGAAATGTTCGCTGTGTAAGTCGCTCTGGATAAGAGCATCTGTTAAATACCTGGAATGTAATGCAATGTAATGGATTAGGGCTTTTTTTATGAAGTTGGCAAATTCAAGTGAAATTGAAGTGTTGAAAATTCAAGTGTTACCTCAGCCAGCCCCTATTGTCATTTATAAGGGCCAGGGCTTACTGGAAAAATTGCTCGTAAACAAAGCAGCGCTCCAGGCTTACACCAAGACAGGCATTTTGAGTGAGGTAATGCAGTATCCAGACCTTGACTCACAAAGCCAAAGAAACAGACGTCTAGAGGAATGACATTTGTTTCATATTTGGCTGTCACACGTGGTTCAGTTCTCAGGATTGATGGTGTTTTGTTGTGGTACAGTGAAGAGTCAGTCATATATATGGTGACTGTTTTCCGACTGTGTCGGCTAGAGGAGCCCTGATCTAAAGCACACATGCTCACTATTGATTCCTGCTTATCAGCTGAATATGGTTAGACTGTGCAGATGTTGCGGGATTCAGAAAGACTGTCATGCTTCAGCTAATCTTTATTTGCTGGCATGTTTGATGTCTTTGTTGTCTGTTTCCTGAATGATACATTTTTTACATTTTAAAATACAAATTTACTTACTATAACTACTCACTCATCAAATATGTATGTATAAGAATGTATGTATAGATGTTCTATACATATTTTGATATGGTCCACACTGCTATTTTTATATCAGTATTTCAAGTGAATGACCTTGGATAGACTGCAGGCTTGCAGGGACTAAAGCTCAGTGCAGTCCAGTGCTCTAACCACTGCTCCACACATCTCCAGCTCATGCCATTCAAACAACAGAAAATGTGTGCTACAGAAAATGTAGCTCCTCCTCCTCCCTCTCCCTCAGTGTTGGGACAGAGTGCAACCTTGATTCACTTCTACTCCCTCTCTACTGTTCTAGAGTAACACAGTAGATTACTGAATGCTGGCATTTATCTCCTTCTGTGTTTCTCCCTCTTTGTCCCTTTCTCCTTGGAGTGTTGGGACAGATTGGACAGTCATCTCCCTCCCTCCTTTCCTTTCTCTCTTCTTCCTTCCATGATCTTCTCTCTCTTCTCTCTCCTCTCTGTTTCCTGTTGAATTAGGACAGATGTCTGGCCTCTCTTTCTCTTGTCCTACTCTCTCCTCCCCCCCGCCCCGCCCCCACCCCTCCCTGCCCCAGTGTTGGAGTGCTGAGACAGACTTTAACTCTGACCTCTCTCCCCTCCCTTCTCCTTGCAGTGATACAGTACAACACAGAGAACAAAGAGACGTGCGCTCGGTCGCCGCACCAGTGCTCCCAGAACGGTTATTGCAGTGACTACTCCTCTGGCTTCTGCTGCCACTGCAGCACTGGCTACTATGGCAATGGACGGCAATGCCTGCCAGAAGGTGAGTTCCTGGTGGTGGGTCTTTGAATGAGGCTCTGTGGTCAAAGATGGTTTGAGTCACAGGATTCACATATACACGTAATGTCTGTGTGACCGTCTGCACACAGAACTGGGGAACATGAGTGCTTTTCCTGTTACTGTTTGTTGGCAGACATGCAGCCACTCAGGTTCCTTAACCATTTTCGGTGGGATTAACCATCCAGGTGGCAACAAAGTTGAGACTTTATGGATACATTTATAAATGACTCTGTTGAGATACAGTGTCAGAGCTATCATTGAATTAGGAAGGGATTGTTGAAGACATTAGGCTGTCTTGTCCTGCCATTTCCATTCAATTTCTGTCATTTCCCAGTTTCGTGTTTTCATGTTTCTCACATAATTTAAGTACATTACTATGTTAGTCTTCTCTTATCATCAGTTAAAGGAGAGTATAGTTTGTAAAATGAATTATTGAAGGAAGTGTTTTCTGACCTAATGTGGACCATTTGCAAAATGTCCATAAATGGATTGGGTTCTTAATCCACTGCCATGGCTGTAATGGTATTACAGAAGTAATGGTTTAAACATGTAATGTAATTAATTATATCTAAGATCTAATAAAGATCTGACCTTGAAATGAACCTGCTTTAGTTGTAGAGAAAGCCCTGCAACTCGGACAGTGCTTACAGAGTCTCAGTAAATCTGGCTACAATGTGTGTCCGGTGTGAATTGTAAGAAATATGCATCCACACACACAAGGCCTGGGCACACACAGGCACACACACACACACACAGCCTCGCCAGGTCTCCTCCCAGTCTTAGCGCTCACACAACAGCGTCATCTTGTTCCCAGCCACACTGTTATTTCCTGCTAAATCAACACCTCTGATGTAGTCATGCATCCTCAAACAGGCCTTTCACTCTGACCGGTGTGTAGGACCGGAGCGCCCGCTAATTGCCTGGAAGTGGCAGGTTTTCCTATTTGGACACAATGTTACAGTCAGTTTCCATGTCCCAAACGTAATCGTCGTGCGATTTAAAACATCGTTTTTAAGAGTGTGGTTTGACCGGGACTTTTTCTCTGCCGCTCAACGTCAACCTTTCTTGCTATATTTCAACGCTCGGACCTGAAGGAATTGTAAAAATAAAATCTCTCACCAGATGTGAGAGACAAGGAGCAAATAGCAGCAGCTGGCCTCTGAATATAGCCTCTGAGTTTTCCATTACTTCAAATGAACTGTAGGAAATGTGTCCAAATTCTTTAGAAAGATGTAGAGCATATCTCTCTTTTAGTCAATGTTTCAGATTAATGACTGTATGCTTTATCGGACAGTATGCATATGTGGTCATACGGAAAATCCTGCGTTAAACATGGGGGCATTGTGTGTGGGGCGGAGGGGGGAGAAGGAAAGTTCTTAATGTGCAGATACTGTCATCGTGGTAATGCCAATCCTCTCTGGAACTCTGCCATATCAGCAGTGAGATAACAGGATGAGCCCCTGACACAGCCCAAACATGCCCTCCTGACCCCCCTTTTCCCCCCCATACATGGATGTTTGCTTCCCTTGTACTACCAATGTTTTTGAAGGCCTGAGGGTTTCTTTATTCCTGGAAATCCAGGTCAGAGCGGACATTGTAGCAAAACAGAGAAACACAGAAAGTTAGAACGCCGCCACCTGCAGGGTCTGCGTTCGGTCGCTCTGCTCCACAGCAATAAGCGTGACGGCGCCCCGGTTGTACCGCGGTTGTGTGACGGTTTTGCGCTCTCCCCCCTCCTCCTAGGTGCCCCCCAGCGGGTGAACGGGAAGGTAAGCGGCGTGGTGTCGGTAGGGTCCACCCCCATAGAGCTGGACAGCGTGGACCTGCACGCCTACATCGTGGTGGGGGACGGCCGAGCCTACACCGCCATCAGCCAGGTGCCCGAGCCCATGGGCTGGGCCCTGATGCCCATGGCGCCTATCGGGGGCTTGTTTGGCTGGCTGTTCGCCTTGGAGCTGCCAGGCCACCAGAATGGCTTCAGCATCACAGGTGAGGCTAGCCGAGCGGATGTCTCGTGCTCAGTGATTTACAGTGCTTATGTTACGCTTAACTGATGACGGCTGTGTTTTTTCTTGGCCGCTCCAGGTGGGATGTGTTAGTGTGGGGATAGAGTTTCACCCTGAGCCTTACTTTGGTCATGTGATTCTGCACACTGTCAAATGTGCTGCTGTCCAGCATTCGTCTTTAGTTTGATTCTCTTTTGTTTAAAAAATAAAAAAGAAAGCACTGACGTTGGTTGGATGTAGGATTTCTTCGACATAATAAAAATGGCATTCTCACAATGATAAGAAAGAAGAGCCAGACCTGAATAAGGGGAAACCCCATGTTATACTCCGCTAAATATAAGTCATTTGAACAGAATTGCAGGCCAGTGCTTGGCAGGAGATCATTAGTGGTAATTATGTTCGTCTTTGTCTGCCATTCAAAAATGAAAAGGCAACCTTGAACTATGTGGGTAGATGTAATATGTTCGTACTGAATGATCCTAAATTGCTCATTTGTCCTGACAAACGGGCCGTCTGTTGAGTGTCCAGTCATCAGCTTGCTATTCCAGAGGCCTAAGAAGGGGTAAAATAAATGTCTGCCTTTCTCAGGTGCTGAGTTCACACACTACGCAGAAGTGGTCTTCTACCCTGGAAGACAGCGACTGACCATTGTCCAGACAGCCCAGGGCCTGAACTCCCAGAACTACCTCAGCTTGTACACCCAAATCCAGGGCAGCGTGCCCTTCATCGCCCCTGGGTCCACGGTGCAGATTGAGCCATACAAGGAGACATATCAATACTACCCTTCAGGTATCCCCCCACGCTCATTATCTTTGGTGTTATAGCTGCAGTCGATTATATCTGGGCCCCACATTTGAGTAGTAAGACACATTCCTGGCTTTTGTTTGGCCTAGCGGGGATTCTGGAATGCTAAAAGTGGAACGCTAAAACACGAACACAGTGTTAATATTACTGAAATTGTGCATTTTCTTTTTTATGGCCTTTCTTCATGTTTTTAGGCTACTCATCGGTGAGGGGGATGCCTCTCGTTCGATCGGCGCTAGCCGTCTGGTAGTACAGCATGGCCTGTAGCATGTACAAATGGTCTTGCAGGCGAGTGTATCGGAGGAGTGCGCAAGCTTCGTCTGCAGTGCTTTTTCTGTGGTTGTCGGTGGCACAAGCTTTTTTATTTTTTTACATGCAGTGCAGAAAACCATTGGTTGTTATGCGCTTGAGTTTGGCCTACAGTCTTGTATGTGTTGACCTGTATGGAATGCTATTAAAAGCCTGAGCAGGAAAGCCAGACAGAGCTGCAGTGGTTGCAGCGATGTCCGTCCAATAATGTGATGTCACAATGGCGCCACTTGCTCTCTCTCTCTCTTGGCCTGCAGCCTTTCACCACTCTCAGATAGGGATCAGAGGGGATGGGCTAAAAAAAGAACAGTTTGCAACTTTTCTGAATTGACTTCCTTTTAAAGGAAATTGTCTTAATTTTGATGCTCTTGGAAAACAAATTGTTTATCTTGTCCATTAGGCATATTACGTGCGGCAGTTGAATCCATTTTCCGTTCCTGTTTTCCGTTCCTGTCTGTTTAGCCCCATGTGGTGTGCTGTCATAATGTTTAAATATGGTCTTGTATGACATTGCATGTATTTTTGTTGGATTCCACAGTGCATCCTGGGTAATATAGTGTCATCTTTTTGTCATCTCTTTGGCCTAGTGGTGACATCTACCTCGGTGCGCGAGTACACAGTGGTGTCTGCGGAGAGCGGATCGGAGGCCTTCTCCTACCAGCTGCATCAGAACGTCACGTACAGGGACTGCCGACACGGGCCTCGCACTAGCCCTGACACCCAGCAGCTGCAGATGGAGCGCACCTTCGTCATGTACGTCAAGGAAGAGCACATCCTCAGATACGCCATCACCAACAAGATCGGGCCCGTGGGAGGTAGGCTGTCTGTGTGGGAGTTGGACTTCTTCAGAGTGGGACTGGGAATGAGATCAGGGGGTGGCAGTGTAGTATAATGGATAGGGAACTGGGCTTGTAACTCAGAGGCTGTAGGTTTGATTCCCAGGAGGGGCACTGCCGTTGTACCTTCCTGAATTGCTTCAGTAAATATCCAGCTGTTTAAATGGGTTGTATGTAAAGAAACGTCAACTGTGTACATTGCTCTGGAAAAGAGCATCTGCTAAATGACGAAATGTGTATATAAATGTGTTGTTTGTTTTGTACTTGGTTGTTACACATACAGCCTGGGTATCAAATGGCAAATGTGGTGGCTGTGTGTGTGTGTGTGTGTGTGTTATTTCACTTTGCTTTGTAAGTCCCCTGTCCCCTGACACTGTCTGGTAAATGGATGTCATTTAATGTGTTTGTGTGTGGCTCTGCTTGAGGCAGGAAGCATGGTTTCTCTGGTTTGTCTGTCTAGGAGGTACGCAGTGTTATGGCTTGGTGTGAGGAAATTGCCTCAGATGTTCTTTCATGAATGAGGTCCCTGTTGCTTGTACATGGGATTGCAAGCTCTCTCTAAAAATGTTGAAAATCTGCTCTCACCTCATGAGTTGAATACCAGCATTATCTGTAGTGACAGCACCCACGCTGTGCTTCCACTGAGCATCCAGTCAATCACCGTTACACTAAGCATGCTTATCCTATGTCACGGCTGCCACTTGGATGATGGATGAGATGGTGCTGGCCCATGAGAAACTAGCCTGAATGTCAGCGTGCTGAGCCCCAGCGTTGGGGCTCGCTCTCCACCCACCCTTCCGCTTTCCTGGTGGGTGATTTATGCTACTAACACGTGGGGCAGGCGATGTTGAGGAATAGTTACTTCCTCCAGCCCTGCAGATTTCGGAGTTGGCTGGAGCTCCGCTGTCCCATAAATACGAGACGAATCTTAGTTTACGGCCTTCAACCTTCTGCTACGCCGTAGCTCTGCGAGCCACCTGCGGTGGGTGTGTGCGCGGACTAATTTAAACAGCGTGTGTGCGTGCGCGCGTGTGTGCGTGTGGAAACAGTCATGGCCGCATGAATGACAGGGACGCTTCTCTTTGAGCCTGCATGCGCAGTGTTGGTTAGTATGCTTCACAAATTGCCAAATTGGACCTTCATCCTGTAAGATGAGTCAGACTGCACATCTGTCAGGCTGCGCTCTCTCGTGAATGATACAGCCCGCAGTGCTCTGATCTCCGCCGCTACGCTGCTGGCTGTAGCGGCTTTGGCACGAGCTCTCCGCAGGTGCTGAGAGACTGACGGAGATATCGGAGGTACTTCTGGGGTCTGTCCAAGAGAGAGAGAGAGTGATGGCAGGAGCATCTCCCCACATCTGTCTTCCTTCTTACGGGGGAAAGCGGGGTCCTGCTTTGCTAGCACGCAGTGCCCTGGGGACGACCCGTTCTCCAAGGCAAGGGTGCGCAGATGTTTCGGCACGACCCACTCCGCCCTTTCCCCCCTCCCCCTCCCCCTTCCCCAGCCTGATTAAATTCAGTCTGGCAGGCAGGGAGTGGGAAGCCTCTTTACATCCACAGCTGGCACTGTGGTCATTGCATCCTGGAAGTACACAGCATTATTGACACGGGAAGTGGGATGGCACTGCGGTCCTGCTGTAATATAACAGAAATCTCATTCCTAATGTCCTGATGAAACCCGTCTTTCACAGGGATGTAAATAGCACTCCCAATGCATAGCGCTTTGAGCCGTTCCTGGTCTTACTATAAGCGGGTTAGTGGCCTGAGTGAACGCGGTCTGCTCATTTTAAAGACCTGTAGCGGCTCAAACCGCTGCGTGTTGGGAGTGCTGTTGACATCTCCTTTGAATTTGGCCCTGCATTGTGCCTCCAGTTGTTTTTGGAGGTCTTGTAAATGCAGAGTCCTCCTCTGGGATAGATGAGGCGCAGAGTGGGTCGTATGGGCGTGGCCTCCCGGCTGGCTGGGGGCAGGCAGAGCCACAGCAGAGAGCATGACTCACTCGTGGCGGCGGAGGGGAGGTCAGTGTTTGTTGGAAGGGGGTTATTGTGCTGCTCGCTCTGAAACAATATCGCTCCGATGACTGATTTACTGGGCGGGCGGAGGAATAGCTGTGGAGTGATGTCATGGGAACAGAGCGATACCCAGGCTCTGCCCGTTCTTGGTGCCCCAGCCCAGGCTTTCTCCACCCAAACCGGTCCGAGTCTCAGGCGGGGAACAGCTGGAGAATTCATGACAGCTGCCTGGCTCTCTCCCACTGGACGAGACTTGCGTGCACGTGCGCTCTCTCTCTCTCTCTCTCTCTCTCAAATGCCCTCTCAAATGCAATGCATTTGGCTGCTTAACACCCTTATTCCAGGTTATTTAAGCCCTGCTCACACAAGTACCGTAGTCCTGTGCGAATCGCTGGATGCAAATATAAAGCGTAGCGCTTGGTTTATCACACCTGCTCTGTGGGTTACCGTGTGAATTGAGTGCCTCACCTAAGGCAGAACACTGTCTCAAAGGAGTAGAGCAGTGGCCTGTGGGTCAGATACGTTCTAAGCAGTCAGTTCTTGTGTTATGGGTCAGAAAACACAAGGCCATCTGAAAGGTGGGAGTTTCTGCGATAGAGAATCCTAGCTGCTGGTGTAGCCGGGCGTTGACTGGGGTGGAAGGCCACAGTGCTGTGAGGCTTCACTTTAATAAGGCCACTTTAATAAGGCCAGGCGAGACTCTGGTGACGACAGCAGTGTGAGGCGCACCTGGGGGGCACGAGGTTGAGAGGGGCCCCCCCTGGTTTCACCTCAGCCACTTGCTGACAAGTGGATTTTCTCTGCGCACTTTTATCTGGAATTTTTGAAGCCATTTATGTACAGCTGGGCTTCAAGTGGAGCAAAGCTGGCGAGGCATCTTCACTCAAGGGCACAGGCAACACCGTCCCACCTGGGCTCTTAAAACTCCAAACCACAGGACTAAGCACCACCCCGCCCCTCCGATCTGTCCCCCGTCCCTCTAATTATCGTCCAGTTAAAAAGAATGAGCGCCCCTTCTTCGCTTTGCAGTGTTCTTTTTTTTTTATCTCACTTCCCCCTCCCCCGCAGAGTCTCCTTACAGGGTCCGTCTCTCTCACTTCAAACAAAAGTCCTCCTGCCTTTGATAATTGGCTTAATTGGTTCATGGCCCGGGGTGAGGAAGCTAAGCTATTTAATGTGTGGCATGGAGGCGACTGAGTGGGGGGTTCTCTTCTTTCATGGTGAACCTAGCCTTTTCATTCGGGGCCCCCGAAGCCTGCAGGGACATTTTGGGGAGCACAACTGGACCACTGTTCCCGTGTTGAGAGGGGCTTTGTCAGGGCGAGAGGTGTCGAACCCCGCCCCATGCATCCCCGGACCCCCTGTTGAGGGTGGAATGGGGAGCTTCTTTTGTCATGCGGCGTGCAGCCTCGTGTTTTAAAGCCACTTTAAATGCGCTCCACACGCGGGTCAAGTGATTTGATCCCCAAGGTCAGCTGCTGACAGACCCTGTGATCTGACCTTGTAACTAAGTGTTTAAGGACCACTCAAGCTGAACTCCTGCTCCACGTTAACGCCGCCGTAGATTTGCATGCTGCGGTGCCTCGTTTGCTCTCGACATCTAGTTGACCAGCTCCGAGGCCAAACTTTTCCTGCTGCAGTCTTTACATTTACATTTTTACATTTTAGGCATTTAGCAGACGCTCTTATACAGAGCGACTTACAAAAACATGCATACATGGTAAGAATAGTCATGGTTAGCGCAAGAGATCAGTGTAGTAACACTGCAATAGACATCATTGTTGGCAGCTGCATACCGTACCTGTAGCACAGGGGGGAAAAGTTAGTAGTTGTTTTTTTTGTGTGCCTATAAACACTTCCTGTAATCCCCCATCTGCCAGGACTAGGGGAGGAAGATCTAGCCTGCGTGTGGACTCATGTCTCATGTCTGTCTGCTTCCCATCCTGTTCTCCACAAGACTGGTGTTTGTGGTCGCTTAGTGGTCTATGTTGTGCTGGTTGGAGTGTATTACCCAGACAGTTAATTTCATGTACACTGAAGTAATGTTGTCTTTTGTTGTACATTCAAGGGAGAAAGTCAAAGGGAAAGCATATTTTATTAGCAGGGCTGTGGCCAGAACATTCCTGGCAGGAAATTTTTCTTAATCATTTACTCGCTTTGGAGCAGGAATGCATTGTACAAATTTTTCATATTTCAGAAGAGTTTCTGTGTGTGTGTGTGCGCGTGCATGTGTGTGTCCGCATGTGTGTGTGTGTGCTCACATATGTGTGTGTGTGTGTGTGTGTGTGTGTGTGTGTGTGTGTGTGTGAGAGAGAGAGAGAGAGAGACATTTACCCATAGAGAACAAAATGAAACAGATTTTCACGCAGCTGAACTGACCTTAAGTGAGGGGTGAAATATGTGAATGAACTCTGTGAAATGCTGACCTCTGATCTCCTCTTCACTTCCCCATTCCAGGGGAGCCCGCCGAGCCCGTCCTGGTGAACCCGTGCTACTCTGGCACCCACGACTGCGACACCCTGGCACAGTGCCTGCCGGGAGAGGGGCAGCAGTTCCTGTGCCAGTGCGCCGCCGGTTACCGCGGTGACGGTCGCAGCTGTTACGGTAAGAGGGTGGTCTCTCCCGCTCCTCACTGGAGACCCCCCTTAAACCCGGCGCTCTCCTCCGCTGAGCCATTAATCGAGAGCTTTGAGAGCGAGCCAGGGCCCTGACACGCTGTTTAAAAAATCCGGAGTGCTTTCGGATGCACCCTCTTCATATCCTCATTACTGCCTTTTTCCAGTCAGCCCACAAATGCGCTTGGGGGAAAGAAAAAGTGCCCTGGTGAGGAGTTAGTGCATCGCATTCCACCCGTGCGGCCCAGCGAGAGAGAGAGGGGCCTGCAACTGGGCCCACTGTGTCTGCAGACCCGCAGCTCTCAGGGCAGTCCCTGTCTCAGAGAGAGACGGCTCTGTGTGAGCCAGCCTGTGGGAAACGGGGAGGGACGAGGGTGAGGTTGGTGGGGTGGGGGGGGGGTGCGATGTTTGGGGATTTACAAGCAGGCGACTGTGTTTTGCCTTTAAAAACCCGGACCACTAAAATGTAGCGTGTTGGCAGCTGTTTGCCCGTGGGAGGGACGCACCTGTGGCCCGCTCGTTTGAAGAGGGGTGAGAGCGGAGCGTTTGCACCTCGCTTCTAGACCGTCCCCGGCGGGTGGCGACGAACGCTCGCAGCCGAGCTTTCATCCCACCCCCATCCCTACCCCCTCCGCCCTCCACCCTGGCCGCGGCCCCTCCTCCTTCACACCCCTTCTGTTCTCACCTTCACTCGTCGGCTTGTTTCTGCTCCAGGCCCCTACAGGAATGCGGGGATGGTTTCTGGGCACTGAAGGGCATTTTCAGGACCTGAGTGCACTCAATTTCATCACCTGCTGCAGCCCAGGGGAGGGGCAGGGGGCTGCAGAACTGGGGGTGGTGGGGCGCTCACCCCTGTTATTACCCTGATCAAAACCAGGCCCGGCTCGCTACGCCTCGAACCCCCAGGCTCTGCCTGTTCCCATGAGCTGGGCCCGGGCCTGGGCAGTGTCAGCTCTGTCTGTCTCTGTCATCACAGATGCCCTGATTGCAGCCTGTGGTTCACATCTCCAGCACCAGGCACCAGACATTACGTTCAAACGCTGGTAAAGAAACGCAGCTAAAACGTTCCAATCAAACCCCCAAAGACCAGACGAATGAACGCAGGGTGTCAAAGGGTGATTCCTGCTACCCTCTGTGTATTTTGGAAAAGCTTTGATTTTCAGGGCCGGGCCATTTGGGGCTATGATGTCACTGGTCTCTGTCTCCCTGCAGATGTGGATGAATGCGCAGAGGGCACCGCGACCTGTGGCGCTCACTCCCAGTGTGCAAACTTGCCAGGAAGTTACAACTGCCAGTGCCGCAGCGGGTACCAGTTTGGCTTTGATGGGCGCACCTGTATAGGTAAGTGTTGTGCTGTGGGCCCTTCCATGTTTACACCAAACACGGTATCCCTGTGGTAGACACCCCCAAGTTTTCCCCTGATGTTTAAGTCGAGTACAAGACATCACTCCACAATTATGAGAAGATTGTGCAGGCATAAAGAGGAATTTATCATCACTGACTTTAAAGGTCATGTTCGCAGTGCCTTGTGGTACCAATTATAGGGTTAGATATAGAGGTCTATCTTTTAAAAGTCTGCTGTTTTATCATGCTGTCACGACTACTGCAGCAACCAATGTGAAATTAGCTATTTAAATAAGCAGCCATACGTCATATCACTATGTGTGGCAACTTCTTTATTATCAAAACATTTAACATTTAACATTTTAAGCATTTAGCAGACGCTCTTATCCAGAGCGACTTACAAGATGTGCATTAATACATGGTAGGAACAATCATAGTTGGCGCACGAGATCAGTGCAGTAAAACAGCAATAGACATCATTGCAGGCATCTGCGTAGCATACCTGTAACACCGGGAAGGAAAAGGTTAGTGTAATTTTTTTTTTTTTCCTACTGTAAATAAAAGGTAGCAAGGATACATGTTTCCCTCACATAAGAGTGAACCGCTTCTACCACTGCAAAGCTGCAGCTTGTGTAGGGTCCACATGTTTGAATAGTGTAAAGAGGGCAGTAGTATGGGGCAAAGAGGAAGGGCGGCTACAGAGGCCTGACGTCTCAATTGTTTGTTGTCCCTGTTCCAGGGCCCAACTTGTCACGTAGCCCAAAACCTCTTTGAAGGTGAGAGAGGGGAGGAGATGTGTGGTGGTGGGGGGGGGAAGGGGAGGCGGGGAGGGGGGAATCCCAATGAATGTCAGCCAATGAAACAATGGGCCAATGTTTTCACCAAGGAGAATGTGCGTGGGAGACACACAGCTGAAGAGCAGAGGGAGGTCAGATACGCTAACTCTTCCCAAGTCCTGTCTAAATCCCAGAGCCCTGGAAAGCAGCCCCCTGCTTTAACCCTTCTTCCACCCCCCACCCCCCAAACATTCTCGCCACTGCAGCCCCACCTCTGGACATCAATAAGGCCTTTGTGAGGAGAAAAAATGATGTGGGCAGCGGTTTGGAGTAATGTAATGAGAAGGGTCAGAGCACACCATTTGTGACTGGGGGGGTGACTCGACTCGAATTGTGCACTGCGCATGTGCACTTGATCAAAGCGTGCCGCCTGACCCGCTGCAGGTGAACACCGGCAGTAATAATTGTGTAGTGCCTGCTCAGTTATCCAGCAATGGTTGACACTGTGCATTTCTCCCCCTTCCTGATCCAGATGTGGATGAGTGCAGGTCCCAGCCGTGCCATGCGGACGCCTCCTGCTCCAACTCGCTGGGCTCCTTCGAGTGTCAGTGTCGGGTCGGTTTCCGAGGGGACGGATTCCAGTGCCTTCAGATTGGTGAGTCCTATGCTGGTCGGGTCAGGTGACCTGTGAGAATCCTTTGGGAATCATGTGCTTTTTGTACTGGTGATTGGGGGTGTAATGGGGGTACATTTGCTGCGGGTCTCGAATCACAGTCCTCAAACCCTCACTCAAGTCCTACAGAGGCTTGAGCGAGGGTTTGACTCCCTCAAGTTAACTTGCATGGCAGGTTACCAAATATCATCTTTTGTTGATGTAGTACAATGTAAGTTTATGTAGATTTATGGTTAGTTGCCTCAGAAGGGAAGCACTACTAGGTCTGGATTCTGCATTTTGCTGGACTCACGTCGGCGAAGTGAGTGGTGCTCTTTGAGGTTTGTCTCAGCCGTTTCTCTCCCCTGTCTCGTGTGTCCCACAGTGCGGCCTGAGCGCCCCAAGACCCAGTGCGAACAGCACAGAGACAGCCTGCAGGGGGGCCTCGGGCCCCGGGGGGCCCGCCCCGACACGGGGGTCTTCGTGCCCCAGTGTGACGAAGAGGGCCAGTACAGACCCCTGCAATGCCATGGCTCCACAGGACACTGCTGGTGTGTGGACAGCAGGGGGCAGGAGAGAGCAGACACAAGGACACCCCCTGGGACTCCGCCCACCAACTGTGACCAGCCAGGTAAGAACACCTGAACCTCCACACACTAAAGGCCTCTACATGCTTCTGCGTAGTTTTTGCGACTTCTTTGTGGTTTGCGCAATGCAACAATGTCACAAGCACTCGGCAATTTATATCTCTGCAAAGGCTATGCGCAGCCTATGCAACATGGCATCCTTACACATCTGTACACTTCTGTAGGCGTCAATGTATTGAACAAGGTCGGTAACGTTTTCATGAAAGCAGGGAAACTCCTGTACTTTCAAACTTCTTCAGCCAATCTTTCCTGAAGCTGGTTCATTTTATGCCGTGTCGAACAAATTATGCTAGCTATCTATATCGTTAGCAACTGTTAGCAAGCTTTATTTGGTTGTGATACCAGGTTGAAAGCTAGCTAAGCTAGGAACATGACACCCTGGTTGTGTTGCTGTCGTGTTGCTGTTGTTTGAGCATGTAGAGGCCTTAAGTCCACCACCAGGACGTAAGAACACCTAATAGATACCTTGCTCGGTACTTTAGCTGGCAAGTCCAACTGGAACCAGAGAAATGGCAAGCTTCCCTGCAGTGTTTCCAAAACCCACTGATAGGAGAGTGGGGCTCCATGACCCTAAAATAGGTGGAGTGATCCTGTTTTCAGTTACTCTGCAAACAGCAAGAGTCTTTTGATTGGTTCATGATAGTCCTTTTTACAGTAGCTTGACTCTACAGCATCTAACTGGATAAAAGAGTGACAATGCCCTACTGTGTCAGGATCCTCAGCATTAGCTGTGCCAGGATAATGTCTTGGTAATTAGATCAATGTTGATATATCTAAAAGGGCTTCAATGTCCCACTTAACCAATTTAAGCAGTTTCTTGATTGAGTATTACCATTCATCATGTAAATTCCTCTCCGTGGCTGACAATCCCATTTGATCTCTTTTATTGTCTGGAAATGTTTAATAGTCTGAGAAAGCCAGTAATTGCTCCATTAAATACAGTGTTCCATTTGCACAACTTCCAGATGCCTCTAATTGCATTGAACTCAGTCCTTAAGACTCCAAACACGATGACGAGAAAGCCTGTAACCCCAAGAGCAGGACACTCAGCAAAGATGAGAGTTTTAATGATGTTGGATAACTAACAGCAGCTACGGAGCTGTCAAGGAGACACAAGTTTACTTTCAGCTGTCCCGGACACAAAAAAATGTGTACTTGACGGCTAAGTAATGGGTCAGGGTTTTTTTTGTTTAGATTTATGGAATTTAATCAGCGGGTAGAGGTCACTCAATGTTATCTAAGTGCGGGCTGCAGAAACTATGTTTTTTTATTCTCCCACAGTTCAGCCCCCACGCCCCAAGACCCATTGTGAGCAGCACAGAGACAGCCTGCAGGGAGGCCAGAGTCGCTATCCCCTTGTCGGGGCCTTCGTACCCCAGTGTGACGAAGAGGGCCAGTACAGACCTCTGCAGTGCCATGGCTCCACAGGATACTGCTGGTGTGTGGACGATAGGGGGCAGGAGAGAGCAAGGACAAGGACACCCCCTGGGACTCCACCCACAAACTGTGACCAGCCAGGTAAGAATACCTGAAAGCCTGACTCTGAACCCATGTCCCATTTCAGAAACCCAAATTGTCTTAATGGGAGGGGGAGGGGAGGGGTTCTTCTTACATTAACTGTGAAGCGGCAATGGCCAGCAGTGTGAGACTGTATTTACAGCTTCGTAGTACAGTCTCTGTATCGGAGAATTCAGAATTTCATTCTTTGGTGGGAATGTCTTGTGCATAAGCAAAGGGAGGGGTTAAGCTATTCAAATTCCAGTTAAAGGAGTCAGAGGCCTAGCTGTATGTGCAGTACCTAATGAAATGACCTTAAATGCTAAACCAGGAAGAGAGAACTGGATAGTTATGACATCATTCTCAAACTCGGGCAAGACCAGACATCAGAGCAGGTAGCTCAGAACAAACATCATGTAATGAGCAGTAAAGCACTTAAAACAAGCCATAATTTCCTCAAAGTAGCATTGCACAAATTCCCCTTCCACATTTTGTTCATCTCAATTTGTACAGAGCAAGCAGAGCCAAGCCGTGTCTATATTTGAGATAATTACAAAGTGGGAGAGCGCAAGGCTCTAATCAGGCTGTGCAGAGGCTTTGCTGGTGAATCTCTGCTTCAGCAGAGTGGGGAATGTGTGCTCTTCTCACCAGCATTAGAAATGCCTCATTTTTCCCCCCTCTACCGTTTGTTATGAAACTCTCAAATTAAAAATAATAATAATCACAATTACGTATGCGTTCCAGAAGTGGGGAAAAGATTATAACGTGTAACAATACCGTGCGGGGTAAATCCCAAAGGCAATACATTTTTGCAGAAAGGAATTAATCAGGAGTTGTTTTAAAAGTGACCCCTTGTGAAAGTCTTTAAATGTGTGTGTGACAGGAGAAGGGAAATATTTACAGTGAGTAGAGCCGGGGGTAGAGGGCAGATCTGTAGTGGGTTTAAACAGAGCCGTGTGGGACGAAGGGCTGAGCGAGCCGGACACAGACAGAGGATTAGTGTGAGTTAATGTATCTCCTGCACCGGGCCTCCAGTGTCTATATTTCACCTGAATGTCACAGAGCTGTTAAGGCGAACACAAGTGAGGTCACTCCACGGACCAGCTGGCCTGCTTATCTTCTCCTGATCCACCTTAATGCCCTGGAACAACTGCCCTTAAAAGGTCACCGGACACCACGGGACCGGTTAACTCATTTTGAAATGTTCCGCATCCCAAAGACCCGGTCCGTAATCGAAACACAACACGCCCATGGAGGACGATCCTGGAGGAACCCCTGGTTTTAATCACGTTCACATTTTTCTTTGTTTAAATCTCCTTGTGGCTAAATTCCTGGAGAAACCCCATGTTTTTAATCACCGTCAGATTGTTTCGTTTAATTCTCCTTGTCCCCTGGATGCGTCCAGGTGTACACCCCCCATCCACGGCTGAGCGTGCTTCGTATGTTTCCTACTGCTTTTCAGGGTGCGCATAGTCCTCCGTACAGACACTGTAAGCAATGATGGAGACAGGAGGGAAATGAGAGAGATAACCATGCTGATCTGTCTGTCTGTCTGCAGTGGCCCCCACACAGCGGCCTGAGACAGTGTGTGAGCGCTGGAGGGCCAGTCTCATTGAGCACTACGGGGGACAGCCTGCCTCACACCACTACATGCCCCAGTGCGACTACACGGGCCAGTTTAACCCCCTCCAGTGCTATGGAGACAGCAGCTACTGCTGGTGCGTGGACAAGGACGGCAGGGAGGTGCCAGGGACACGCTCCCACGACGCTGTCAAGCCTGCCTGTGAGTACCTATTGACCACCAACTCCCCACAGAACACCAGAAGAAGCAGCTTTATTTTTTGTTTGGAAAGTTACATCCAACTCACGTTGTTGCTTGATGACTAAGTGCCCGAATTAAATCATTGGTTCACCCAACTCACGGAAATTCCACTCTACTCTCATTGGCAGGTATTCCAACTGTGGCCCCTCCTACTATGCGCCCCTTGCCTCGTCCCGATGTCACCCCGCCCCCCTCAGGCACCTCCCTCCTGTACGCTCAGGGCCAGCAGATTGGGGTGTTGCCTCTTAATGGGACCCACATGGACAAGGAGAGGGCCTCCGTGCTGCTGGCGTTGCACGTAATGTGTTTTTCTTACTATTTTCCACACAGTTGTAGATTTAAGGGCCAGCCCCACCCAGCGTCTCATAAATGGCAAGCCTCAAATGTAATTAAGGGTCAGTTCAAATGGTTTCAGTAACTGCGCTTCGTAAGCCGCCAGGTGCACCGTTCTTGGTCTGCACGCTTTAATCTTCACGAGACTTCCCTCTGCAGGGCTCCATCGTTGTTGGAATCGACTATGACTGCCGGGATAAGATGGTTTACTGGACGGACCTCGCAGGGCGGACCATCAGCAGAGCCAGGCTAGAGGCGGGGGCAGAGCCGGAGATAGTCATCAACACGGGTAATGTATAAAACGTGTATCACGCACTCGTTACACAGGCACACTGTTACCAACTCACATAAATCACAGCCCCACCACCTAGTGTCAGCTCAACCCGTATCATTATCCACTGTCAACGGGCACACACCTAATGTCATTACAAATCCATTACAGTGAGAAATGATCAGTTGCCCTGGACAACAGTGCTTGCTAAATGGGTAGGATAACTCAGTTCGATGACCACAGGCTTGACCAGCCCGGAGGGCCTGGCTGTGGACGGACTGCGCAGGATGATGTTCTGGGTTGACAGCGGGCCGGACAAGATCGAAACGTCCACCCTGGACGGTGACGGCAGAAGGGTTCTCTTCAACACAGACCTGGTCAACCCCCGCGCCATCATCGTGGACCCTGCTAGCGGGTATGTATCTGGCCCCCACAGCTCCTCTCACACTCCTTTAATTGAAGCGGCACGGCGGTCGGTTGGGCTGCCCCCTCGTCCCGGCACAGGAAGTAACAAGTTAAACATCTTCATTCACCACATTGTCTCATGCTACGAATTCCCTCCGCTAATCCTTTTAAAATGTAAATTCCTTTTGTGAGAGGGTAGGACACAGTGTCTTGAGATTCATTGAAGGCTGTGTGACAAAGCAAGGGAACACGGTGGGGGTTATCCTTGTCTTATCTCTTGAGCCAGAGCCACAGCGAACTGTCACTGACCCCCTACCACCAGGGAGCCCTTATTGGCAGACTTCAAAGCCAGGAGAGATGTGATTTGAGATTCAAGCCTTCCTTCTAAGTCCTGTCCTCCTCCCCCTCCTCCCTGCTGCTCCTCCCTCTCTCTGTCTTGCCCAGTCGGGGGAAAACAGAGACGAGCACGTGCTTTGATTAGATTTGGCTTGAGAGGGGTGTCTCTCTTATCCCATAATTAATAGCCATCTTAATTAACCTCCATTTCCTCTGCCCGGCCGGCTTCCTGCTCTGATGATGCCCTTCATAGATAGGGCTCCTTTAGCAAAGACGCGCTAACTGCGACTCGAGTTCACGCGTGGTCACAGCAGGCTGCTTCGTGACTGTGGGCGCGAGGGGGAGGTGGGGAGTCTGCTCAAAGAGGGGGAGAGAGAGAGAGACGGAGGGAAGGAGGGTCAGATGTTTGTGTCTCGCTCGCTGGGCTGCTGCAGGGGAAGAGCTGGCAGGCTGGGCTCGTTCATCGCTGGGGAAGTGCCGGCAGCGTGTGGGCCAGAGCCACCCATGTTGAACGGTCTCCACATCTGGAGGGTGGAAGTGCTCTGCACAGACTTCAGGGCCCCGGCAGAGGAGAGCAGATGTAATCCAAACCTCATGGGCGATTAGCACTGTGGCACCAATGAGTGTATTTGATCATGTATAAGTGTGTGCGTGTGTGTTTGTGGGTTACTCTAAATTTTCAGTCAGACTTTTTTTGTTCAGTTGATGGATTGCATGCGCACCTTCAGTCTACATGCAATGGAAGGTTAGCTGTCATGCATAGTAGCAATTAGGGTACATTTAAGTTTATGAAGTAGGCTTTTTACAGACAAAAAACTCATATTGGTTTTGGTAACCATGCCATGTCTTTTGTGGGTGGGATTTGAGTAACTGCTTTTGTGTTTCCATGTCTTTTCAGTTAAATGTGTAAATTAGCACTGTGTACGTGCTGGGACTGAGTGTGTGTGTGTGCTCTTTTGTGTTCTTATAGAACCCTGTACTGGACAGACTGGAATCGAGAGGCTCCAAAAATCGAGAGCTCCACCGTGGAGGGGCACAACAGGAGGGTACTAGTTCGGGATGGTATTGGGTTGCCCAATGCCTTGACCTTTGACCCCTCCACTAGAAACTTGTGCTGGGCAGATGCAGGTATGACCCCCCCCCCCGCACACACACACACACACCCACACATGCTACCTGCAAACTCCCCTTTTTACTATTTTCACCTCTGAATGTGAAAGGCCTGCTTGGGTTCATGTTGACATACCTAGTACATGTAATAATGAATGATTTGTCCTCTGGATGGAAGGGAATCACAGTCCTGAGCAAACACAGATAAAACATTTTTCCTCTGTGGCGGCCAGGCACCAAGAGACTGGAGTGCATTGGGCCGGACGGGACAGGGAGACGAGTGATCCAAAGCAACCTGAACTACCCCTTCAGCTTAGTGTTCTATGCCAACCACTTCTACTACACCGATTGGAGGAGGTGAGAAGCCGTGACTGTCACGTCTTGCCAAGTGATTACTATTATTTAAAATTACTTCTGGGATTTATTGCATTGGTTTGATGCGTTGCAGACAGCAGTCTTTTCATAGCTCGATAATCCCACGAGGCTGTATGATGCGTTTCCTCTTATAAATTGCCCGTTTTCACATTTTTTCTTGATATGCCCCAATATCTGCACGAATGTATAACATGTTAGAGCTCCTGTGTATTTAGGCTGCTTAAAACCTGTGTGTTTTGAGATGATTTCCAGCTTGTTCACTTGACAGTGTGGCGGTATGTGGCGGGAGTGGCTCCTTATCCCCCAAGTCTGATATCTCTCCTCGTGATGGTGTTTGTTGCAGGGACGGAGTCATTGCCATTAGCCGGGACACCAGCCAGTTTTCCGACGAATACCTGCCAGATCAGAGGTCCCACCTCTACGGCATCACCGTCGCCTCCCCCTACTGCCTATCAGGTGACCGCTCCGTGTCCGAAGGCCGGGGATATAGGGGGCAGATTTAACAGACACACGTCAGCGCACTGCAGGCATCCCCATAATCCTACAGCGGTTACCCTCATCTGTCAATGGTTAGCCCAGGAGCGCACAACTCAGTTCCTAGAGGGCCAGTGTAAGCTGTTATTTGTTCCAACCAATTACACTGGCTTAATATGCTAAACAATTTAAGACATCAAACACTGGCTCAGTCCTGTATGGGACCACAGTAAAATGTTTTCGTGAAGGATATCTGCAGTCGGCTATCGGGTCAGTTAAATAATTGATGACAGAAATCAACACAAAATTCCTAAAAACAGATCTGTTGTTCTTGTCCACCCCTGGGATAGACTGCGAACGTTTTTTCTGCTTCCAGCTAATTTAGAGAGAATTTTTGGCCAGGTAAACAGCAGCCCTGAGGGGATGGGTATTCATTCACGGAGAAGGTGACATCTTGTTTACCAACGATTGGCAAACTTGCGTGGCCACTAATAGCTAGGACGAGCACTAGGGAAAATGCCTGTGTGACAGAATAGCAGAATTAACACCTCCTGAAAGAGGTACCACAAAGCAAATGACAGAGGCCAGTAAAGACCGTGCACTGCCCGTGCGCCAGGATGCACTGCTTGGCAAAATAGAGGGCACCTGCTGCCAAATCACAGTATTTCAGACTGAAATGACAAAAAGCAACTGGCCCACGCAGACATGAAAGCACTTCAAAGGCAGGAAAACTCACGAGACGTTCAGTAAGATGTTTAGAGGTGTGTGTGTGTGTGTGTGTGTGTATAAACTCTTGCTCCTCTAAAAAGACGAAATTTGCTTTGAAGAGGAGACTTCAGATGTGACGTTCCGAGGATGATTGCACGTTTGCACATCGCACGTGAATATCGTCTTCTGTCAGGGGCTTCCGATGCAGTGTCTGACGTGGTGTGGCCATTATCTGTTACAGGGAGACAGTAATGACAGAGCCAATACAAAATGGTGCTATTTGGGCAAGTCTGGAAGGGCTTGCAGAGCGGGAACCCCACGGAGACTCACAGGTGAACAGAAGGGGTACTCGAAGGTACAGGAATTCAATACCTGACACCACCAAAGCTAATTCACAAGGACAAACCTTGGCATTTTTGTAAACTTGTTTTATACCTCATTTTTTTCTACTGTATTTTTGTGTTTTTATTTTGAGGCACAGAAAACAAGAGCCTATTCTTTCTGCCAGAAGCCCTGTTTTTTTTGTTTGTGTTTTTTTAGATGTGTAGGAACACACAGAAATGCAGTATTTGATTTATCCATGCACTAATAAGAATTTGTATTTCACACATGTAATTGCATTGAAGTCTGCCAAAAATTTTGTTACCACAGTTTTTTAAAATCATTTTATCTTTTGTAAGATGTAATATTTATAACAATAAAATGTGATTCAGGACTTGTATAGATCTGTTACTGCGTCTTCGTACAACATCAGTCTGGTTGAACTTACCAGGGTCACACGGAGGACATGTTTTGGCAAGAGCTGAAAATGTCTCATTTGAAGTGTTGATTCTCGCTCAGCAAAGACCTTCTACACAAAGAGTTTTTGCTCTGGGCCCGGTTTCCCATCAAACTGCAAATACCACAAACGTGTATTGTATTGTACAATGGATTGACCAAAGACAGGCAGGCACACACTGACACAGGTGTACCCCTTCAACCAAATCCGATCACTCCCTTCACCCTTAAGGCACCCCGCAAACCAAACAACATCCGACATCACGTTCTTCACCCTTTTTTAATGTGTTTTACACATCTCCATTCCAACACACACCATACCGCTCATCCTACACAAAATGTGATGGCCTTCCCAAGACAGATAATGTCCCAATCTTGTCCTCTCTTCGAAATAAAAATTAAAAAAACACAAAAAGGCGGGCCCTGAAAAGCCCGGCGAGTTTTGTGTGACCGTGTCTGGAGACTGCGAGCGCACGCAGCACGTCGTTGTGTGCGGGCGGGCGAGCCGACGTGGCGATCATCTGCCCACTTTCCCCAAGCGGTAGTCGGTCCTGGGGTCAGCGATGATGGCCTGCACGGCTACGATGGCCTCGTTGATGCGCGTCTGCAGCTCTCGCAGCTCCTCGATGTGCAGCAGGCGCAGGATCTGCGCCGCCTCGTTCAGAGTGGCGTCTGCGTGAGGAGGAGACATGACTCACAACCGCGTCACAACCACGCTTCCCGGCGCCTTCCCGTCGAGTGAGTTCTGACAGGTTCTACAGTGCGTGTTCTGGAATTTCTACGGACTCAACCTCAGGAAAATCTTGAAATATATTTTATCACAACCCTACGGTTAGTTTGTAACAAGATGTTTACCTGCACACACATACCAATGTAACACTGCAACAACAATGGTTTCGGTTTAACATGACACTAAATCTGACAGACGTCGCTAAGCAATGGCATTGGTCTTTAAAATCAAGTGTAAAATCTATACATACACCATGCCTGGTCTTAAGTAGGTTGAAGTGTGGAGAACAATGATTAACTAGTGTGAAGTTCACCAAACTGGGCTGGGACAGATGTGGGTCACAAGATAAAATGGCCCCAAAAAAACTTTCCATTGACATTCACACCAGTCAAATTGAACATTTCACAGGTTGAATGCACTGTACGTGGAGTTGTTCTGACAATGCCAAAACATAAATTGGTCTTAATTTTAAATAAGGGGTGCGTCACATAAAATATACTTGGTCCTGGGCTCAGGTTTGGGAACCACTGATCTAGTCCATGGAATCGGACTTGCGTTATTGATTCTAATAGATATCAGAATCTGTCATTTGAATGACACTAGATAAAAATGACTTGATCTTACATAACAATGATATTGCTATGCATTCAAGTTAATGGCCAGCATTCCCATCGAAGTGCAGGGGTGTGAGCTGGCGATTATTGCCCCAAGTTTTACATCTGATCAGACTTGCATACATACTCAATTTCATTCAATAGGTCAGCACTGGCTCCTTCATCTCAGTCTCCAATACATGGCGAGATGAAGGATGTGTTTGTATGAATTGCTTAATGGCTTATATGCATAATGAATAAGGATTTATATGCACAGACAACTGCGAGTAATATGCCCTAATATACGTACCTTTATGCCCAATATACCCTTCTCTTCAGCTGGGCTGGTAACAAATGTCTTCCCCTTCTTATTTCTGTATTACAAGTGCTCCATCTCCCCTGTCTGGTTTATGGAAACTGCAGCATTTCAGTATTTCTTAATATCACAGCGCCATCACATGGCAGGGGAAGGGTTGGTAACTTACCTCCTGTATCAAAGCCCAGGATATGCTTATCCAAAGAGACTGGTAAGCCCTTTCAAAAGGAAAGTCAGAACATAGGATTTAGTGAATCGTCGAATTAACACATGCATTTTCATTATTCATTCACCGCTGTCGGTCAGCAGCTTTTAGACTTAAACCTTTAAGACGGTGTTTCTCAGTCCTGGTCCTGCAGTGTATAACATGGCTCATTTAAATTGCTTTGAATGAATTTAAACCTGCATTGGACTAAGTAATAATAGCTTTTAATAGATTTAAAGTGAGTGTGTTTTTTCTTTTTTCCTTTCCACTGCATTTTTGAGCATTCTACCTGCAGACTCCCATTGTTTTCATGCATAGATGCTAACAGTGCTAACCGTTTTTGGGTTAGTTGTTCATGTGGATTTCTTTGGATGTTTGGGTGTGTAGTACATCATCGTACATATTGCAAGAAAAATATATATGCATGCATCGATTTTGGGGCCCATCACCAAGTCCTCAAATATACTGCTGCTAATTTATGCAAATAAAAAGGTCATTCTAAAATGTTTGGTTTTTTTTGTTCAAGTTCCTTAAACAGATTATGAATAAAAAGGAGTATTCATAATGAGGAGATAATCATGGTTAGTTGTTCAATCAGAATAGGGCCTACACTTTTTTCATTTTAATTTTCTTTTAATTTTAAAACCAAAAACGTTGTCTCTTTTTAACAAGCATACCTCCACAATAAATTTCTACCTCTAAGGCCTTAAAGCAGTTAAAGATGTTAAAGACAGATCAGCATTCAATTAACTGCTCACCAAACATTTTCAACAGAGCTCAGTTGGAACACCTGCACGTTGACTCAGACTCAAGGACTAGGAATGGGAAACGTTGTGTTAAGCAGATGCAATATTTATGAGGTATTAAGTGGTTCAGACTTACCTCTTTTGACTGGCTAGCTTTTGCTATGGCTTCAGGCGTTAACCGTTCTTGAATTAGAATCCGAATAGCCTGCAAGACCACAGGGAAAACAACTCAATTGAAAAAATAATGTTACATTGTCAGAAAGACTTCAGATGAATAATTAAAATATACATATGCCATGTGCAGGTAAACACTGGCTGATCCCGTGGATTGTATGCATTTGCATGACCTCACTTTGATGAGCACTACAGCTCCCATAATCCCCCGTTACCTTCAACATCACCAGGTAGTCATCATGGCGCTGAATCTGCAGGAGGTTGGCGAGGGCCATCACACCAGCCTTGAAATCAGGATTGTTGCCTGAATACAGAGAGCCAGTCATCATTACTAGCCGCTGCACACTACCAATAGAACCAATGTAGCGCACAATGTAACACATCCCACTTCTGCTATAATCAGCTCCTATACTTCAGATCTCTCAGTGATTTCTTCCTGACTTGGGTCAAACGCGTACATTGTGTATGCTCATTGTGTGGTTCTCTGTGGCTCAGTTGGTAGAGCACAGCGTTGGCAACGCTTAGGTTGTGGGTTCAATCCCCACTGGGGCCACATATACTGAAAATGTATGCATTCACCACTGTAAGTCGCTTTGGATAAAAGTGTCTGCTAAATGGCATATATTACTTATTGATGTGGGTAGCCGAATCGGGCTTGCCAAAAAAGAAAACAACAAAAAAGAAAACATGTTTTGACAGTCAGGGCCTCAGCAGGTGTCTGCTCGTTTGAACTGGCTGAGTTTCTGTCCAGATAGGGCCAAGTGAACCAGAGGGAAACAGAAATGAAAAACTCACTGTCCAAGTTTATGAGTGGATCAGATGGTTTTTCTGTGTCGTTGGAAGCAGCTTCAGGTTTGCAGTCCTTGTATTTGTCAACTGTGAAAGTGGTAATACAGTGTTACAAACCAATCTTAAATGGTTCCAGAAACATGGAAAATGTACTTTGACTCAAAGAAACTCAGATTTTGGGATTCATTCTGTAATTTCGGTTTCACATATCGAAGTTGGATTTAAAATTAATATAAAAACTCTGCCAAGTGGTTCCCTCTACAGATGTTACATATCTTTTTTTTTTTTTTCACAAAACATCTCAAAGTATGTTTATCTTCTTTCCGTGAGGGGACGTAATGGCAAATTGTCAGTTCTATATTTTCTGTACAGTATACTCCCGTACATGCGATTTACCGGATACCTGCCGGCCTAATTTAGATGCCAATGTGCAATTGGAGATTGACAGCCTGGCAAAGCGACAACTTTTATGCTAGTGCTGCGCATTTACTAGTTGGCTACTTAATTATGCCATAGTCGTTGACACTGGCTACTGTGTAAACAGCTAAACTAGATCAAAGCATAGTAAACGTCACGTAGACAACATTTATTTAACCATTATTTCATCCGCAGAGCAATTGCGGTTGAAAACCTTTTGAGATGCGCTGAAAATGCTGTATGTGAAGAGAATGCGAGTTGTGCTCTCCATTGAGAAAAAATATTAATAATTTCTCTTTTGGAGAAGGGTGTGACAAGAAAGATGATATCTCAGGACTTAGGGATAGGGAAAAGTACAGTAACAGACATTAAAAACTTCACTACAAGTGAAAAGTTTCCATGTGTGTAAACAGCGAAAGGTATTGAAAGGGGCAAATTACAAAAATAAATGTTCATGTACTGTAACCTACCGTCACAAATATTTTTGCTCATAAATTAGCCTTTTAAAAATGGTGCGTTGAATAAATTCATTTGCGCTGACTTACATTTTTAAATTGCATTGGATTTTATGTTTATTTGAAATATTACCAGTTCATCTAACCTTTCACGTATCCGCCGTGTCTGTTCCGGGATGAGATCGGTTATACGGGAGTACACTATTTGAATACATGAAATTTAAATGCAATGCATGATCGCCACCTAGTGGTTCATGTCTGCATCTAAGCACTTGAATTCAATCCAAACCACATTATGCCAAAAGAAAGAGAGCCCTTTAGACAAATGACACCAATTCACACATGCCACTAATAATATGAAGCAAAGTACCGTTATCTCCATACTCAAAGCGAACAGCCAGGCCTAACAGCCAGTCAACCGTTTCTGGTCGCTCTTGGGCACTAAATGGGCAGCTTACATCCTGTACATACTGAAAACAAAATAGACTTTATGAACAAATGTGCAATGAAATGTCTATTGTTATGGTACAATGCTGATATGCACTTATTATAGTCACCCAGTGGAACTGACCCATTAATTATGATATAAAACTACTAGGAGTGCACCAATATATCGGTCAACTATCGGTATCGGTCGATATTTGCCTTGTTGACTGCAAGTGGCTTATCGGCCGACAAGATAAAATTCACCAATGGCAGTGGCCGATAATTATCCATCAATTTGTGTTGCATCAATCTGGTCTAAATGGTCAAACTTGAATGGAACGGCAGCATCTTTTATTTACAGGCTAAACTGCCTGAAACCACACCCAATTTACTCCTCTGAAGATGCTGCGATTGACTAGTTATCACAAGCACACTGGCACTCCACGCAGTCATGCACAAGATACACGCTAGAGCTGGGCGATATGGCCGAAAATAATTATCATGATTGGTTGACCAAATACTTTGACAACGATATTGAAACGATCATTTGTATGCGGGGGGAAAAAGATGAGTATATACAGATATTCAAACAACTTAATTTAACATTCAATGCTTGTACGTGTGGTAAGTTTAAAAGCATAATTTCAAGTATAAAGTTGAGGATGTTGCGTAAACAAATACCTTTTTGGCCTACCCTAGTTAGTGGGTTTACTGACTGAACAAATTCACTCCATGCTTGGCACTTTGATGATGCTTCCCTCTGGCTTCACTACAGTGAAGTTGCGCTATATATCAGGGCTGGCTGTGACTGGCTGTGTTGTTGTGTTGCTGTGTTGTACATGGAAAAAGGCCATCAGTGTTATAGCGCAACGCAACAGTGTTATAGCCTCACCGCAATCATCGACCTTTGTAAATTTGCCACGGTTGATAACTGAAAATATGATATGTAAAATTTGGATATTATCGCCCAGCTCTAATGCACGCCGTTCTCGTTGCTTTCAGATGTGCCATTTTTGTTGACACTGTTAAGCGAAGAAAATGTTGGCTGTGTGGGCAAGGTGTCCGAGAAAGACAACCAATTTGCTATTTGTAACAAACGCTCCAGTGAGATTTCAAGAGAAGGTAACTCAAGCAAGGATTTCAATACATCAAATCTGATCAGCCATTTACAAATAAGACATGTAGCACAGTACAACGAATATCTGAAAGCCAAAGTGGCTAATAAGAAAGTTAATATCGGTGAACTATCTGTGTCGGCCGATTGTGTTATTTGAGCAATCGGTATCGGTCCAGAATACCACTTGGTACATGGCACTGAACTGCGGTCTACACTAAAGTGTTAGGTGTACAATCTACACAATTTAGTCATAGTGGCTTTCAGTAGCAGGGACCAAGTGGTATTCTGGACCGATACCAATTGCTCAAATAACACAATTGGCCGATACAGATAGTTCACCGATATTAACTGACAGATCTCAGTCCAGTAGGCCCCAGTCCAGCTATCCGCACTCACCTTCTCAAAGAACTTTGGCCAGTCCGAGCTGTGTATGTTCCGAAGGTTTCCCCGATCTTCAATCTTGTAATGTCTGATCTTCTGATCTTCCAGCCACACTATGAAATTCCTGAACTCGGTCTCATCTGAACAGAGCAGACAAGGATTAGGATCACCAATACTCTACATTATGATGGAGGATAATAAAGATCTTTTTTCATCTCCTCATTTTTTCCACAAATTAATGTTACGGTACATATTAATAACGTCCAGAAGCATCAGCTTCATACCCACTCTTCTTCAGTATTGGTGTCTACCAATTAAACCAAATTATTCACACCCTTGATGAAGATCAAAAAAGGCTATATAACATGCAAGGGGCTATAAAGGGGAAATTATATTATATTATCATGTTAATACATTACATCTTCACCAATCGAATAACACCAGAAGATGACTCCGTAGTGTCATCCTTGTGAGGGGGGAGCATACAATATAGCTCATTACCTAGATTGTTTTATACAGCCTTTTTTGCTCATTGCTCAAGGGTGAGAATAATTTTGAAGTTGACTGTATCTGTGCCCTGGTATGAATATACCCACCAGAACAAGCAGACAGCTACAATAATAAAATTGAAGTTTGGTTTAGTTTAGATAGAATTGAGTTTAGTCCGGCACTAATTGCCAACTAAATGACATCATACATTCACTGGTATGAAGCTTGCAGCCGTGGCAAATGTCAATGGCGTTGGGAAGCTAACTTAGCCATTTAATAAACTGACAATTTAGCAGGCTGGTTCGTTAGATGAGTAACCACGACATTACACCATTATATAGATAGCTGAACACAATGATTTATTGATGGGCAATAATCACTAGCAAGTCCAGTTAACTGCTATCAGGTCAGCAATAACGTGCAAACTATAGCTAGCTTTAGTTAGCAGCCTGGTACATTGACTAATTGATTTACAACATTATGCGCCAGTGATCGTTGCTCGAACAACCCAAATGATTTTGAATGATGTTCGAAGTTAGCTCCCCAGCTACATTAGCCAATGTAGCTAAGTGATGCAGGTAGTCAGACGGCTAGTTATCTAACCAAACTCATGGGCCTGAGTTCCCTCACGTTTCTGTAGCTAGCTAACGTGTGCTAGCAATTTCGCCGGCAGGCTCCAGAAATACGTCACTGCCTACTGCCTGCTGCCTGTCAAGCCTTTTTTCTTACCTTTGCAATCAAACCCAGAGGGGTTATGGTAATCCAGTGCTGTGAGCTTTCTTCTAAACATTCTGAGGAACTGTCTGGGAAATGAGGAGCGTTACTCTTTAGTTAAATAACTAAACTAACGCTAGCTAAATGCACAATCCCTTGTCTGCTACGTTCTGATTCTGACTTGGCTTTCGGACAGCGTCAGTACGCCACTGATTGAAAGAGCAACAGTCCAATAAGAGTAGTGAGATAGCATAGCAATGTCCAATTGGAGAACACGCAGTAAGTGTATTTATGATGCACATCCTGCACGAGGGGAGGGGCGGGCGCAGGGGGTAGGTAGAGGTTAGATGCTCCCCCTCCAGAGAACAGAGATGCGAAGTACGCGTGACGTCAAATGCACGAAATTCACCATCGTAACTGACGATTCGGGTTATTGTTCGGTTTAGGGATTAGGGTTTGGGTTACGGTTACGGTTAGTGTTAGGTTTAGGCTTACGGTTTGGTCACGCGCACGAACAAAACGAGCAGGCCAATCATATCTCGAATCGCATACCGTCCGTTGGAGGGGGAGCATGTAGCCTCTACCGAGTAGACAGCTGTTTTGCATGTTACGTCAGCAAGCTATCTATATTCTTTTCGTGGAATCATAATAGTTGGCTTCAGACGCAATACTCTTCCAAATTGGGCATGGCCCCTGTAATAAAATAAGTTTGGAGGGGAGAATATGTCATGTAAGACAAGAAATCAATTGTTTTTGACACTTTACAAAGGAGAGAAACGTAACATGTTTATATTGAGATATCAGTCCTTATTTATATTGATTTTATTCAGGTTTTTATGTCTGTTCTGCAAGACCTATTTTTCTTTTTAATTTGAATTGTGTGTGTGTGTGTGTGCTGCCCTATATATATGTATACTGCCCCATAGCAGTGATCTTGAATCAATATCCAGATTAACACACAACATGTCTGGGATCTGATCAAAACACTGCCAAATAACATAATGGCTACAGGTCTAACTACCTTTGTGGACTAAAAGTACATGGAGCCACAACATGAATTCAATTCAGTGTTTCTGGCAAGCTAAAATCTTTCAAGATAACTAACTTAGCCAGCCAACCCATACATAGAAAAATATTTTTTTGCGTTATTTGTGATTGATCTTTTTTTAGTCTTGTTACTCATTAGGAGCCCGAGGTCTGAGTATTTATGAAAATGATTGATTTGTTATCTGTGATGCATTGATTATATCATAGGGCATTCTAACATGTACGATTTGACTGATCTAATGTGACAGGTGTTTTTTATTATGATGTACGTAGCTGCCTATGCACTGTATTCTGTAACCTGAAGCTGCAACAGTGTGGCCATTAGCAAGTTTTTTACTATGTTCTTACCTCTACAATAAAGGCTTTTAACATATCTGCTTTTGAGCAGCTACCCTGGACCCTGTATAGTCTGAATTCAGGCTACATGCAGGCTAAATTAGGTTACATTATGGACACACCATGTAAGTATTGTGTTCCTGCTCCATGTTTCATATCCTGTTCCTTTGAACTCGAGTAATGACCTGCAGTTGGGTCGTTGGCCAGCTTTCTAGGCAGGTAACAGTAGTTAGCTTGATAGTTGTCTGCAAATGAGGATAGTTGATCATTCCTCAGACAAACAGAAATTTTGGAGAGCAAAGAAATCTGATCTCAGGTTGATCTACAGGTGGTTCTTGACAGTAACATCACTCAATGTGAGAGGACATGAATGAAATGTTATCACAAAGTTCTTCAAACATATTCATTTATTAAATCAATATTAAACGATGAGCTACATTGTACAGATGATATGTGGTTTCCTATTTTATGATCCACAGATGTCCGAAATTGTGCTTTAATGAGTGGATCAAACGTAGATGTGAAAGGTGAGAGACTGCTTATTAGCAGGCTCAAGATCGTGGAGTCCTCTTGAAAGGGGCGCAGCTGGTCACCATGGTGATGACATATATCCATCTGACATTCTTGTCACCCAACAGCAGCACTGCTCACATTGTTGTCAATGTATTAACCATTTATGAAACACTACACAGCATTTGTAATTCAGTTAAAGAAATATAACTATTGGTACTCTTATAGAAATGTCAGTTGAACAGACCTGGTAATCTAATGAGTATATTTTTATGAAGGTATCAGCAATACTTATTTGGTTGCTGGGGATCCAAATTTATACATGTATGGCCTTCATTAAGGTACATGTCCTTTATGGGGGTGTTTAGGAACAAATTCCTGCTGAAAACAAAATGGAATATTGCAGAACTGTTTGAATAATCAACTTCAGCCTTGCAGGAAATGCATTTGACCTGCAGGTGATGCTGAGTTTTTATGATTCTAAAACCTGTACAGTTGGCACTACCAGAAAAGCCTAGTCATTGACAATCTTCACACTGAAAGAAAAACATGGGTTTGTTTGTCAATTTTTCATGCAATTATTATTGATATCACCACAAACATTCAGAGCACTGAGCACGACACACTTTACTTGCTAGCAATTTTATACAAATGTTAAAAAGAGAGCGAGTATCTGAAGAAAACAAAAATCACTGCCAGCTTTATATTTTTCAGCATCATTAAAGATGTATATTTGTAGAGAATGTCACATCTTTCAAACATTTGAACTTGTCATTAAAAAACATTTTGCTAATCTATTAATGTATAAGAAAAAAAGTTAACATAGCCAAATAAGTAATCACATAACAGAAAGCTATCTATATGATATAGCCAAACCAATCAACTTAAAAATAAACTCAACATTTAAAAATCATTCCGATAAAAATTCTATCCCAGCAGTAAGCTCAATCTGCAAAAACTGTCTTGCTTACCATTCTGTCTTAACATTTGTATTTTTGAAAAGAACCACAAAGTTGTTTTTTTGTTTTTTTTGTTTTTGGGTTATTTTTGTATTTTTTACAACTCTACACCAGTCAGCGTGGGCTACTACACACCGTGAAGACTTGCTAGATTTCCTGTCAGTCGTGGGTCTTTCAGGGTCTTCTTCGTCCTCTTGTGTGCCCCCACACGGTACCTTTAAAACATGCAACACCTCGTAGCCACCTGACTTTGTTTGAAATTATGTGTTACTCGTTGGTTGTAATTGCACTCATCACGAGGGTTCGAGAAAGGCAATTGCCGTAGCCCAGCTGGAAAATTTTACATATCGAGTGTCCACATCCCCGCCCAGTGGGCCGCCTCAGAACCCCTGGCCCGTTTACAGAATGGCACAGAAGAATTTCTTCTCCCTGAAGGGATTCTCAGAGGCCGGCACAGGGGACAGGAGAGGGTCTTCCTTGGCATGTGCTTCGCAGTACGACATCAAGTCTGCTGCTGCTTTCGACACCTGAAACAGAAACAGAGGAGAACCTCATCTCATCTCATTGTCTAAGCCGCTTATTCCTGGTCAGGGTCGCGGGGGGCTGGAGCCTATCCCAGCATGCATAGGGGCGAGAGGCAGGAATAAACCCTGGACAGGTCGCCAATCCATCGCAGGGCACACACACCATTCACTCACACACTCATACCTACGGGCAATTTAGACTCTCCAATTAGGCTAACGTGCATGTCTTTGGACTGAGGGAGGAAACTGGAGTACCCGGAGGAAACCCACGCGGACACGGGGAGAACATGCAAATTCCACACAGAAAGGCCCGAGACCTTCTTGCTGTGAGGCGACAGTGCTATCCACTGCACCACCGTGCCGCCCTCAGAGGAGAACCATTTAAAGATTTTTTATTTCTGATTTTCTCCCATTTTCTCCCAATTTGGTAGCCAATTACACCCGCTATTTTCAAGTCAATCCCCCCCTAGTAATGTGAGTTCACTGCCGTAGCTCTGTGACCGGTAGTGACGAAGGCAATGCATCATCTCCTCTGAGACGGCACTAGCCATTCTGTAGACCACAACCCGGTACTGCAGAGCCACTCCTGTTGGCTTCCTTCCCCCCTCCCTGGGGCGGACAGTCATTCGCCGCCCCCGGTGGCACTCCCGGCCATAGCCGACTCTGGCGTGACGGGGAACCCTGGTTGCCGTGGCCAGTGTCGAATGTTGTAACCACTAGACGACACGGAAGGTCCCAGAGGAGAACCATTTAATTCATGAATTTTTACATTTCCCCCCTTTTTTTCCTTTCTCCTCACAACTTCATTGGAATCAGCCAATTGTGCGTCTTGAGTCAATGTAATGCCAACCACACCTTTACACCAAAACCACTGCAGCTGTGTGCACTTTTCTGATGCACTCACCTCCAAGGGACTATTTTACACCCTATAGTCCACAGTAGGCTACTAAAGGAGAGAGCTAGCAGTGATATAAGAGACCTATATGAGGAAAACCAGCTGACATTGATATATTTATTTAAATAGAAGTTTCTTTTGTCTCAACAAAATGACACTGCTGCCATATGGTTATAGCAGGGCTATCAACTTAATTGGTTTGAACACAGAAACAAACTGATCCACAGCTGTAAAATACAAACACTAAAATTGTGATGCACAGAAACTTCTCAAAACCTACTCATCTGTTGCATCCTACTTAATAATAATAATAATAAATTTGTATTATTATGAAGTAGGACAAAACAGGTTAGTACATTTCAAAAATGTTCTGTCTTTAATTTTCTATCATTATCATTGTCATTCAGCTTGTTTTCTTGACAGTTATATAATTCTTCTCCACCTTTATTCTGTCAATGTTGGCCTCCATCTTGAGCTGTTCCACCAGTTTCCTGGCTTGGGCGATGCTGGCGGTGTTGTTGCTGGCCATGGAGCTTCTCTAGGAGCCTTGGGCAGGCTGTCTGAGTACAGAGGGAAATGTTAGCGTGTAGCACAATGTACTCAAATATCAAGCACTGTGGAAAATACTGCAAACTGCTGTGAGTTTATATGTTAATGTCTGTGTGCCTCAGCTATATCCTCAGGAAGATAGGTAATTACACAGTTTAGAGCAAAATGAAATGCATGTGTAATGTTGCCTGCTTCTTTGTCTGGTTCTTGGATTTGTGCCAAGAAATAAACACAATTTCATATTTTTCACAGTGCATGTGTGGCCCCTAAACTCCTCAAACCTCAACCGGCAATGAAAACTGCCAACAAAGCTTGTGTAGATAAATGTGGCTGTCCTACATCCCGGAAACCAGAGGAAATGCCACAAACTGTATCATATATCAGTAAGTATTCGACTCCTTGTGCTGGAATATTTAGAAATCGAACTGAACAGGGATCAGCAGGAGCGGTTGGCTGGCACTGAAGTGAACGCTTTGGCAAGAAAGTCACCTCCTCACCAGACCACACTCATCACGCACTGCATTATTCATCCAGCCACTTACCAAATAGCATGTGCCAAAGGATGCAAAGCAAGGGGATGTTACATTTTGTTATAGCTATCGCCACACGTCTTCTCTCCACAGATGTCTGTTGTATGTTGTGTCTATGCAGAGACACAGCCACATAATGCACCAATTCCTCCTATCCATGCATCCATCATAGATGACCATACCTTAAAACTATATGATGCGCCTCTGGCTTGTGGTTGAAGTACTCTTCTGGTCGGATAGCAAATGTCTTTAGACTTCTCTGTCTTCAAATCAGCAGCTTCCTATGTGGGGAAGAATGCTGAGATTAAAAACAGATGGTTTCCATTCTGTTGTCATTAGAAACAATGTTTTGTTTGACTTGTCTGCTGAGATTTTTCTGCTTGTGCTGGTAAGGAGTGGGCTTTATATAAACTGTCTGCAATTGCTGCGGATGGCCACCAGGTGGAAACCAATGCCTGTTAGTGTCTGTTTTAAATGTGGGGTGAAGATGGCCCACCACCTCTCCTTATGTCTGGTGTTAGTTACCTGAAAGGGATAAGATTGATGCGTGTTGGACAGACATACCACCAGGCACCAGTAGTGGCGGGTTTGAAATGTGAAAAACCACAGATGCTAAAAGTTTCTAGTGACTTACGAATGCAACTATTATGTATAGAAGTCGAGTCAAAAGGGAAATCAATTTTTGTTATGAGATGTTTTACATCTCTGGTGCCCCTTATTTATTTGGTTACCAAATTCCTTTCTGCAGGCCTGGTACGGAACTCTCAACTGGACATGTTTGGTCATTTGAGTAGACACCGACATACAGGACCGTCCGAGAAAAAGCAAAGAAAACCACACACTATAAAGGTAGAGATTTCTGCTATAAGGGAAAGGAGTGGCAGTCTGAAAGAGATGTCCCCCAGTGAACAACCCCACCGAGAGCTCCCTCCCTGGCAAAGCCTGAGGCCCTGGCTTCATTATGAGTCACGGTGCAAAGACTGATCTCAGCGAGGAGCGGGAATATTAATATTGATGGATACTGCGACACACCTGTTGTTATTGAGCTCTCAGTGGGATCACACAGAGAGCAGCTTGGGGCGTGTTTGCGGTGTCACAGTGGTCCTGTCAGCAGCTGCCCCCCTGCACTGCCTGACGCTCTCTTTGATTCTCCTCCTGCCGGCCTGCACGGGGGTCCCAGGGGGGAAAGGGCGTCGATAGCCCGTTTGCGCGCGGGGGTTAGGGGGGCTCAGGAAGCCTGTCAGCATCGATTAATTGCACCTTGTTCCCTCGTTTTTCTTTCTGTCCGTTCGGAATTTATTTCCCTGGTGCATGTTTTCTTTTCTATCCCGTCTCTCTGGCTGTCCATCCTGCTCAGGCAGAACGCCTTTGCCTGTTTTAAATAGGAATTTCTGCAACTGTCTGTTTAGTTAAATTCATTTATCTTTGCCCACCACCGTCGTTAATTATTTAGTTGATGCGCTTCTGCCTCTTAGGAGGAAGAGTCTGACATCTCAATTTAAAGATGGCAGAGAGAGCACAGCATTCTAATATGTCGACTTGCCTTGTTTTTGAAGCTCTCCTCTCACACTATATAATCTCTTCACTGGTACATTCTTGTCAAATATTTGTTTTAATTAAAGGATCCTCCACAGTTTTATCAAAAATTGTACCGCTGAAGGTAGATCCAGTTAATGTGGCTGCTGTGTTTTTGAAAAGCGAAATGCTATGAGGACCAATGAGCCGTGGGGAAGGGCTGGCAAATTGCATGGTGCAATCGGAGAAGAAGGCATCCAACATTTTGGCATAATATATAGGAAGCCATTGGATGCAGCTATTGAATCATGTTGGTCTGGTATCAGTACAACGATTCACTTTGACCACACTGCTGCAATCGAGCAGAGCAACAGCAACCACAATGAGAAATACCAAAAAAACGAACAAACAAAGAGAACAAAAAAAAAACCACTGAGGGGTAGCACTATAATCACACAGGAACAAAACGCAACCCTACTGAGAAACCATTATGTGACCACACTGAGGAATGACAACTACGTTGAGAATCGCTAACGTAACCACACCGAGAAAACATTCTTACAGCTATTAAACATTGAGAAATACAGATAGAAGCACACCGTGGAACACTAATACAACCATAATGCGTCAGCTATGGGAGATTCATTCAGAGCATCACTGGTCTTTGGGTGAACTCAAACAAAATGCATTAAAGGCAAAATGTTCCCAGCAGACACACATACACACAGGAAAAAGCTGAGCAACTGGGTGTATTTCCTTTGTCGATGGACATAGAGTTGGTTTGATATAAATAGCGGCTGGCAACACCCTGTACTCAAAGACCCAAGTTTCAGTGAGCATTAGAACAGGTTCAGGAGTTAGGACAAACAGCATCAATGTGTCCCACCGACCAATGCCCTGCCACTAACAGATGGTGCAAAAATGAAAGTGTTCCAGCTAGCAGATAATCTCTCCCGATTGGCCAGGCTAATGCTATTAAACCAGTGAGTAAACAATGGGCTTGATTAGAGCGTAGAATGCAGGAGAGAACATGAGGGTTTTGGTGTGTGTGTGTGTGTGAGAGAGAGAGACAGAGAGAGATAGAAATAGCAAGAGAGAGAGAGAGAGAGGGTATAGCTGAGTGAGCTCCAGAGCGCTGAAGCGTCTGGCTCATATGTTTTATTTATTGATCATGTCTCTCCCACAGGGCTCCCTCTCTGAGACCTGCAAACTGTCAGCGGAGCACTGGGCTCTGCAAGGACACACACACATTCAGCACTTCATTTGGCAATGGTGTCTCTCTCTGTCTCTCTCTCTCTCTCTCACACACACACACACACACACACACACACACACACACACACACATTCAGCACTTCATTTGGCAATGGTGTCTCTCTCTGTCTCTCTCTCTCTCACACACACACACACACACACACACACACACACACACACACACACACACACACACACATTCAGCACTTCATTTGGCAATGGTGTCTCTCTCTGTCTCTCTCTCTCTCTCTCACACACACACACACACACACATACATTCAGCACTTCATTTGGCAATGGTGTCTCTCTCTGTCTCTCTCTCTCTCACACACACACACACACACACACACACACACACACACACACACACACACACACACACACACACATTCAGCACTTGATTTGGCAATGGTGTCTCTCTCTCTCTCTCTCTCTCACACACACACACACACACACACACACACACACACACACACACACACACACATACATTCAGCACTTCATTTGGCAATGGTGTCTCTCTCTGTCTCTCTCTCTCTCACACACACACACACATACACTCAGCACTTAATTTGGCAATGGTGCCTCTCTCTGTCTCTCTCTCTCTCTCACACACACACACACACACACACACACATTCAGCACTTCATATGGCAATGGTGTCTCTCTCTGTCTCTCTCTCTCTCTCACACACACACACACACACACACACACACACATTCAGCACTTCATTTGGCAATTGTGTCTCTCTCTCTCTCTCTCTCTCTCTCTCTCTCTCTCTCTCTCTCTCACACACACACACACACACACACATTCAGCACTTCATTTGGCAATGGTGTCTCTCTCTGTCTCTCTCTCTCTCACACACACACACACATTCAGCACTTCATTTGGCAATCGTGTCTCTCTCTCTCTCTCTCTCACACACACACACACACACACACACACACACACACACACACACACACACACACGTATGCACACATGTACGTACATACACACAAGTCTAGGTACAAGTACACAGCACAGTCACTTCTGGTGTAGTTTGCTAAGTTAGGATCACCTCCAACTGTACGGTTTTTAATTTCAAGCTAGCCAACTGTAACAAGATGCGAGAGAATAAAAGTAATCTAGTCTGGGTACAACTTCTAGATTGTAGATCCGTGAATGAAAAGTGGTGCACATTTTTATAATAATATTCTTGATTTACAATGTAAATATAATCCAAAATTAAGGAATGATAAATTGGAAAAGCATTCTCTACAGTGGATAGATAAATCTTAACACGCAAGTGACTTTGTATAATGTATCATAAAAAAGATAGTTCTGAGAGCAATAAGGCAGTATATTACAGTTTTTTTCAATTGCTAACAAGCATCGGTCAATACTGAAGACACTTTTTCAAAACTCTTCATACAGTCTGCATTGCCAACATGCATCTTGGCCAAACAGTTAATCTCACTTCCAAAACTCACTCAAACCACCAAAACACTTCATACATGTCTCAAAAATAAGGCAACAATTCTCACTCAGAAAGCATATATTGTCACTCATAACACACTGACCTAAAAACACTAACAACAGGGAGCATTACATAAATTATGAACTTTTACAGTTTTTTTCAACTGCTAACATGCTTTGGTCAAAACTGAAGTCACATTTTCAAAACTCTTCACACAGTCAGCGAACCAGAAGTCTATGTGGACCAAACAATTAATCATTTTTCATTGCTTTCACACAAAATGCATTCACTGACCACATTTTCCAAAATCCATGAACTCTTTTCTCATTCATACTCCACCACCCGCAAAACACTATATATTTGCAGCACATTTTTCAAATGCTAACACACTGTTTTCAAAACTGTTAAAAACGCATTCAAAACAGAATTACGTCACAATGTGTGCAGCACTGTCCGATGATGGTTTGCTGTTACACAAACCACTCATTGGCCCCTACAATACAGAGAGGCTCATTTCTTTTCTGGATGACCTGCATAAATGACTTGTGCCAGCGGAGGAGAGAGGGGCAGGAAACTCCCTACCTTCATTGTTGTGTGGGATAATGTGGCATTCCACCACTCTGCTGCAGTCACAGACTGGTTTGCTGCACATCCCAGGATGTTAGTACTATTCCTGCCTCCATACTCCCCCTTCCTAAATCCCATAGAATAGTTTTTCTCTGCGTGGAGGTGGAAGGTGTATGACCACCGTCCACATGACCAGATGTCCTTACTGGATGCCATGAATGTGGGGTGTGGAGACATTTATCCTAAAGACTGCCAGGGTTGGATTAGACATTCCAAAAGATACTTTCCAAGATGCATCGCCAGAGAAGACATAAGATGTGATGTTGATGAGAACTTGTGGCCAAATGCAGGAGAGAGGGAGAACTAGAACCCTCACAGTACTGTACAGTATGAGTGATTATACTATACATGTTGTTTTTTTGTGATTATTAGTGCAGCCCTGGAATTTCAGGAAATTGCTATTTTTTGTTTCAACTTTTTATTTTTCAGAAGTAAATTACTATATGCAGAGATATAGAAAAATAAAACGATATTGAAGCAAATTTCTGCATTTCTGATTCATTGTTGTTACATATACTTTAGTACAGTCAATAAAGTGAAAAGGTGTTATTCTTATTCTATAATGAAATACTGATTTATGTGAAAAATCATTCAAACTTCAAAGATAAAAGTTTATAATTTATGTAATGCTCCCTGTTGTTAGTGTTTTTTAGGTCAGTGTGTTATGAGTGACAATGTATGCTTTCTGAGTGAGAATTGTTGCCTTATTTTGAGACATGTATGAAGTGTTTTGGTGGTTTGAGTGAGTTTTGGAAGTGAGATGAACTGTTTGGCCAAGATGCATGTTGGCAATGCAGACTGTATGAAGAGTTTTGAAAAGGTGTCTTCAGTATTGACCGATGCTTGTTAGCAATTGAAAAAAACTGTATCTTTGAAGTTTGAATGATTTTTCACATAAATCAGTATTTCATTATAGAATAAGAATAACACCTTTTTACTTTATTGACTGTACTAAAGTATATGTAACAACAATGAATCAGAAATGCAGAAATGTGCTTCAATATCGTTATTTTTTCTATATCTCTGCATATAGTAATTTACTTGTGAAAAATAAAAAGTTGAAACAAAAATAGCAATTTCCTGAAATTCCAGGGCTGCAATAATAATCACAAAAAAAACAACATGTATAGTATAATCACTCATACTGTACAGTACTGTGAGGGTTCTAGTTCTCCCTCTCTCCTGCATTTGGCCACAAGTTCTCATCAACATCACATCTTATGTCGTCTCTGGCGATGCATCTTGGAAAGTATCTTTTGGAATGTCTAATCCAACCCTGGCAGTCTTTAGGATAAATGTCTCCACACCCCACATTCATGGCATCCAGTAAGGACATCTGGTCATGTGGACGGTGGTCATACACCTTCCACCTCCACGCAGAGAAAACTATTCTATGGGGTTTAGGAAGGGGGAGTATGGAGGCAGGAATAGTACTAACATCCTGGGATGTGCAGCAAACCAGTCTGTGACTGCAGCAGAGTGGTGGAATGCCACATTATCCCACACAACAATGAAGGTAGGGAGTTTCCTGCCCCTCTCTCCTCCGCTGGCACAAGTCATTTATGCAGGTCATCCAGAAAAGAAATGAGCCTCTCTGTATTGTAGGGGCCAATGAGTGGTTTGTGTAACAGCAAACCATCATTGGACAGTGCTGCACACATTGTGACGTAATTCTGTTTTGAATGCGTTTTTAACAGTTTTGAAAACAGTGTGTTAGCATTTGAAAAATGTGCTGCAAATATATAGTGTTTTATGGGTGGTGGAGTATGAATGAGAAAAGAGTTCATGGATTTTGGAAAATGTGGTCAGTGAATGCATTTTGTGTGAAAGCAATGAAAAATGATTAATTGTTTGGTCCACATAGACTTCTGGTTCGCTGACTGTGTGAAGAGTTTTGAAAATGTGACTTCAGTTTTGACCAAAGCATGTTAGCAGTTGAAAAAAACTGTATAATATACGAGCCAAGATTAAAAAAGAAATAAGGGTGGCGAAAAGGTTCTTTGAAAAACTGATGCAAAATTGATGCAAAAAGTAATCCTAAAATTCAATTTTCAATATTTTAGTAGAAAAGGGAAATTTACTTGTTAGAGGTTAAAAGAGGTTAAAAATGCATTAAAATGCACACATAATAAAGAAGCTTTTGTGAGCACCATAAACAGTTCGCGTTGTTGAGAGCTTCACAAGGGAAGAAGTTACTAATAAATTCATCCAATTCCTAGGATGTTTTAGAAGTTGTTTTCTCCCAATTTGGTAGCCAATTATACCCTCTATTTCTTTCAATTTACCCTCCGCCAGAAGCCCGCCGCTCGTCCTCGGAGGCAAGCCATAGCCGGGCTGGCACAACCGGGTTTCAAAACCGTGGCTGCATTGGGCAACTTGCATTCCGGGTGAATGCTTTGACTGAGGCCCCGTTTTAGAAGATATTGAGATATGGGATGGAGAAGTACTTGAAAAATGACAAAAAAAGACGAAGGCGGCCTGATGACATATATCCAAGAGTGCCATAAACATTAACCACTTATAGGTATTTTTGAAGTGTGTGCAGTCTTTCAAGCCTGCATTTACTTCATCGCTGTGACCAGTAGGGTGGTTCTCAGTGTGTGAAACTATTTCTGACTTTCTGACATTAATAAAAGCTCATCCCGTGGAAAAGAAATTAAGGTTTAGGTAATGACTTTAATAAATGATTGCCCATCCTTTATAATTAAATGACTTCCCACCAGATTGGAAAGCTCCCTTCAGCTCCCATCAATGGAGACAGGCAAACCCTGTTTTCTGCTCTAGCTCCTATTTTGAGATGTGAATATGGGGAGCTGAGGGGGACATGAAGGAAGTGACAGCAATTACAGCAACTGACAGCCCGATTTGAAGGGTTTTGTTTCGACCGGGATTGGGAGGGGGTGGGTTGCCAGGGAGGGGTCTTCTGTCAGTATTTTTAGTCCTGTAGAATTTCACAGCACTCTAGAGCCTTCTCCTTGCCTTGTGTCAAAGACTGGCAGACACCCTGGGGGATGGTGACAAAAGACAATTGGAGTAAGCCCAAACTGCTCTGTCCGCCTTAACGAAAGACAAATGTGGTGGTTCATGTGTTGCTGCATGAGTATGCAGTTTATTATTACATCCAGATATTACTATCTGGATACTCAAGCAGGGCTCTTTTTGTGGTTTCCCTGTGTAACCGTGCTGTTCTGTTGCGACTCAGAGCAGTGGGGGTTTGCCTGGGATGAGGGGGTCAGCGGATGAATGAATAATGTAACGTTTTCAGCTGTCAGGCTCCATTGTCTCTGGGACTCCTCTGGTCCTCCAGCTCGTGGCTTTGCAGGGAGGTGCCTGGTGTCTGTGCTGCAGGGGGCTGCACTGTGCAACTCATTGTTCTGACAGCCCGGAGGGTACAGAGGCATCGGGCTGAAGCAGTGGTAAGGACTGGTAGGACCTGGGTCTGTGGCCCAGGAGGGACACAGCTCAGTAGAACGTGTGTGTGTGTGTGTGTGTGTGTGTGTGTGTGTGTGTGTGTGTGCAGGAAAACAGGACTTGCTGTTGAAACGGTTTACAAAGGTGTGAGATCAAGTCCGTTTTAATAACTGTAAGTGGCGATTGTGTATAATTAGTGTAACTGATGTCAATCACAGCAGCCCACAATCATTGTGCCAGTGTTATCAGTATGTGCCATCAAAGCTTGTATGCATCTGGGGAATCTTAAAATTCTTAACGCTTCCATTGGCCACTGCTCCTATGCATCATTTCTGTGGCTTTTTCTGGGACTTTGTTTGTAAAAGGCGGATGCGGATTTCTCTCTCTCTTTCTCTCTCTCTCCTCCTGTCCAGCGTGTGGCAGGTGCACAACCAGATTGCCCCCATTTTGCTGTTGATTTGGATTCCCTGCTGTATGGGTCCCATGGGGGTCATGGTGTGGATGGATTTTTACAACATTCCCAAAGGTGACAGACTGTAAAGCATGACTGATTATTTTGCTATGGAAAAAAACAGGAACCCGGAGCGTGTGCCATATGCATGCCCTTTCCCAAAATCTGTCACAGTGAAGCTGCAGGAAGAAACATGCGCAACCCTCTCATGGCTGTCTACGCAAAGGAACTGACAAAAGCTCTGACACTACCAAAAGAGACAAAGCACTGCATAACTGGGAGAATTTTATTTTAATAAGCACAAGTTATATCTATCTTGAAGGGTTTTGCATATAATGCAGAAATTGTTAGAAAATCAAACGGACAGCAAGTAAAGCTGTAAAACTGCATGTCGGATAAAAATAAAGGGGGGACTTTTTAGTCTCTGAGTCTTCAAATGATTACGCTTGCGTGTCCGGGAGTGTTATCTCCCACGGCACCCAATTTGAGCTTTTAAAACATAGGAGATAGGCTAATTGTTTGCCTAAGTCGTAAGAGCCACCTGCCTAGAGGCTATTACCTGTAATTACCAGACAACTATTTGTGTACCAGGAAGTAGTCTGAGAAATGTACCAGAAAGGTCCCCTTGAGAAGAAACGGCTGAACCATTACACAAGGGCTACTGAGCCCTCTCAGTGTGGTCAGGCTTAAAACATCAGATTGTTCTTCTCGATGAAAGTAGGCCGACAATCGCACATTTGATCAAGCGCTTAACTGCTCTGTCGGGAAAAAAAACACCCCTAATTAGGCCACACTATTATTTAGTTTTTCCCACTCATGGGAGATGTTGAAAGTGGTTATAATATTACAAACCTATTGTTAGGTTATTGTGACTATTTGAGGTTTCTGGATTGAAAGCAGTACAGAAAAGTAGGAAAGTAGGCCTTTAGTATTAAATGAAGATATAACGAAATCGCCAACTGGCGATTTCTTTTTTCTAATCAAACCACAAACTTCAGTAAAGTTTGAAGGTTATGTTAGAGAACAGTGGAGATTATGCAGTAAGAGGATGCATTTGTTTGTCAAATTTGAAACTCGTTCTACAAGGGTTGAATTGAGAATGTAGTCAATTGCTTTGGCAAATGTTACTTAAGTTCATTCTGGGTGTATACAGGCACATTCTTTCAGAGGATAGTGTCCCTTTTGGAAAGATATCTTAGTCAAATGTGATGGCAGTGGCTCGGTAATTGAGACATATCTTTGTGACACAGACATTATCTCTGCAGTCATCCTGCTCTGTTACCGCTGTTGGTTTGTTCTTTAGAATTGTGAAGAAAGTCAGGCTAATCTCACAGAAACCCTTTTTTTTCTGCTGTGTATACAAAATGGTTCATTTCCCTGAACACGGAAAGACCTGGGGTTAAAATGTTTTATTCTGACATACATTTAGTCACACATACGCACACATGCGTTGAATACACACATGCACGCACGTGCACACAGACATACACCATACACAGATGCGCACATACGCACACACACACCACACATACACACACACTGTTACTCACAATCCCGCACACAAAGACCCCGTGTTACAGACACATGGCCACGCACAGATGCACACACATACATTTGCACTCACACAGATACACTGTTATATTGACACAGCATTCCACACACATGAACACACAAGCAGATGCTCACGCACACACACATACACACTGTTATATGGATACAATGTTACACAGACATGTCCAGACACACACACACACACACACACACACACACAATTACATGGACACAGTGCCACACACATAAGCACACAGACAGACACACTGTTATATGACCACAGCTTCACACATGCACACACACACACACACACACACACACACACACACACACCCACTGAAGCATGTGCATGCGAGGGCGCGCGCGCACGCACTGCGGCCTCTCAGCTCACTGTTCACCTTGTCTCTGCTGACTCCCCCGATCTGGCCTTCAACTGCAGTTCAGTCAGCACTTTCTGCTCGGTTTCTTCTGTGGAGAAAGAAAGCAGAGCATTCAGAGGCTGGCTCCGAGCCTCGGTCCACGCATACCGTTTGAAACTGCAGCACGGCCCGTGAAGCCCCGCTCGTGCTCTCGGCGCGTCGGCCGTGCGCGTGGCGCTCCACTCGGGCAGGGCTTTCTCAGACCCAAGTGAAAACCCCTCTTTGTCCTTCGTCAAGACACTTAAAGCAAAGGCTAGCTCTGTCAACTGCGTTTTACGGAGTGACGATCAGGAATGCTAACAAGCCACAGTATGCCAGTCAGCCGTGCACAAGTACTTCTGCGGATCTGTATTTTCAAATTGGAACAGTGCAAAGTTTGAACTATTTTAAAGGCGAATAGGCACAAACACATTTCACGTTGCACGTGCACGCCGCAGTGGTCTCGTGGTCGCAGCGCACCAACAGCACGTTTTCCAAGAAAGGCTCCAGTGTCGGCCTCTCGCGCTTGGCCCCTCCAACCAATTCATTTTTCATGCATCTGTGATTTTGCCTTGCTGCCACTGATAAATGGGCCAATTACTCTGCAAGAGCAGGTTCGCAATGCAAGGGAATTCCAGAGCCATAAATCCTCACTGCACAACTTCAGACGCAGTAGATACTCGGCCACAATGCTATCAGCAGTGCAATTCCCACTCCATGGCCTGCTAACCAGTATAGAGCTGCAACACAGCTGCAAAAGCTCCCTCGTATTGATTCCAGAGCGATCAGATACACAAATACAATGTTACTAAAAAAAATACGCAGTTGCACCCTGTCTGTGTTTGGTACTTTTAAATGGTGTGTCAATTCAGGAACGCTGCCTTCAACTTTTTGATCAACCGTCTGCAAAAACAAAATTGGCATCTTAAAGTTTATTTCCTGTTTCCTTTCACCCAGTTATCCAGAAAGGCAGTGTCCGCCCTTAGTCAGATGACTCACAACAAACCCAGAGACGGGGGCGACACCCGTGGCCAGTTTATGTTTCAGTGACTGAACAACTTGCTCTGTTCTACACAAACACTCCATGGATAGTGGGCAGTGGACAGCAGGCGATGAGAGTTACAGGGGTTACAGTGTGCATTTGATTCACTCTGGGAATCTGGATTCAGCACAGAACTAGCAGTGCTGAGCAGGCACTCTGAACAGTGAGAGCTTGTCAACATGTATTCCCAGACCCAGTTGATCCATTTCACTGTTATTCCCTCTCTCTTTCTCTTCCTTCCTCTCTCTCTCTCTCTCTCTCTCTCTCTATCTATCTATCTCTCTCTCTCTCTCTCTCTCTATATATATATATATATATATATATATATATATATATCTCTATCTATCTATCTATCTATCTCTCTCTCTCTCCCCCTCTCTCTCTCTCTCTATATATATATATATATATATATATATAGAGAGAGAGAGAGAGAGAGAGAGAGAGAGGGAGAGAGAGATAGATAGATAGATAGATAGAGAAAGATATATATATATATATATATATATATAGAGAGAGAGAGAGAAATTATGGAAACACCAAATGGAAAAGGACTCTTATTAATGTCAATACTAATCACCAATATGATTCTGCTATAAAATCAACACTTTGATATGTGATTTTCTAAAGCAACATGAGAGATCTAAGTATATTTGTAGATACAGTATATTTGCTAAAAACCACTAAACAACAGTCTCAAAAATTACCATAGAACTGAATCTACACCTCTGTGATCCAATCTCAACAAAAGCTGTATGTCGTGAGATCCACTAAGCTGATATTTATGGTAGGGCTGCCATTTGGAAACCACTTGTAAGCAAGGCCAATTCACAAGAATGCAAAACCTGGTGTACTGAGTACATTACAGAGAAAGCCAAAGGAAGCCTTCAACCCACATTGCATTGCCTGTTCCCAGCTATTAAACATGGAGATGGATCTGTTATTGTATGGGCAACCATCTTGTGGGAGTCATTGGGTCCGATTATTATGCTACATGGTATAAATACGGCCAAGGAATACAAAGTCATTTAAGTTGACCAGGTGCGCCCTATGGTCCTCAAGATGGTGGATAATGCCCCCATATACACTGCTAAATGGATTCAAAAATGTTTTCATGAAAACCAGGATGAAGTCAAACACCTCCATGGCCTCCCAAATCACCAGATCTAAACTTAATTGGCCCAACTCCTTATACGTTAATAAACATTCATATATTGTTTGGTGTTTCCATTATTTTGTCTGCTAGTGTGTGTGTGTGTGTGTGTGTGTGTGTGTGTGTGTGTGTGTGTGTGTGCATATATATATGAATACAAGTGTTGGAGTGACAGAATAAAATCCCACAGACTCTCATCCAACCCATATTCGATCTCTAACATTTTTAGGTAAGTATATAAACGTGCTCATATTCAGGTTAAGTTGGCAGTGATGCTATGTCCACTTCAACTCTAGTCTCATTCTTTAACAATGCATTCCTGGCCATTAACGAAGGTACAAGAAAAAAGTACAGTGGTCTATTCCACAGTAGTATTTATGATCTTTAATCAAGAGTGCACACAATTCAGCAAACCATTTCCAATAAACCAATCTATGAACAAATGCTCCAAACATGCCTGTACTGTAAGTGTACACTTTTGTACTCCAAATTACCATTGATTAAAATATGTGTACATTGGCTCGGCATTTTTAAATATTATTTCCTACTGATTGGTAGTTATTCTGTCTTTTCTAGTGTAGACGAGAACCAGGAACCCGACTCTAAGTGGAGCTGGACAAAGGAGATGATTGGAGAGTGTCATTAGTGCTCTGCCCCAGCTCACACACAAGGGCCTCTCAGAGCTCAGAGAACTCTGTTCTCTAGTCCCATTCAGGATTCCAAACCAGCGTCCTGATAGTGACATCGCAAAATGCACCTCACGGCGCTGACAGGCACAGATAGCTAGCACACTTTAATAACTGCAGCAAATTTTTGGGTGTGGTGTCTGTGTGTGTGTGTGTGTGGATGTGTATCTGCTTACATATTTATGTGTGTGCATAAGTGCGTGTGTGTGTGTGTAGGTATATATGTGGGTGTGTTTGCATTTGTGTTTGTAAATATATACTATGGGTGGTCAGTGTGTATATATACAGTATTTATATATATATATGTACGTGGGTGGGTGTGTGCTTTTAGACTTATATGTGCATATATGCATATGTGTGTGTGTGTGTGTGTGGGTGTGTGGGTGTAATAAGCCCTGCAGGGTTATGAGGCCACTCTGTCCTAGCGAGCTTAGAGTGGGGCCTCTCCTCCTGTCTCTGTGCGCTCCTCCCCCTGGGTGAGACCCTTCCTGGCAGACATTCACAGGTTAATAATTCATTCTCCATGGGCCAGATGGTGGAGCGAGGGATTGATCTTTAATTAGTGCACCGTGATTTCACACCTTGGGCATTGCCAGGCAGAGAGCAGCAGATTCCCTGCTCGTGCTAAAGCCTCCCAGCAGGCACTGCTCGAAGGCAAACGGCACCAACCGGCGAAACAAAAAATAATAACCCCTTTCAGCATCGATAGCGTTGTGGAGCATTACCACCACCGCCACGTTAGCGAGATGTTCTGCCCGTGAGAGAACAACACCTTTGCACAGAGTGCGGGTGCCTGCGTGCGAGCTTGCTGGTGGGCGTTTGTAAGAGCGCCACTCGCCCTTCGCCACTGGCGGAATATAATTCCCTGCCGGATTCATCCTGGATCTGTCAGGTGGGATCCATCCTGCGGCACTTAATCACCCCCCAAAGTCATTGACACTCGACTCAAACAGTACATTTAATCCCATTTGTAGAAAGCCTCATCGCGAACAACAAGTCTTTAAAAACAAGTGAAATAGCTGCTTCAGAGGGTGGGGGGGGGGGGACGTGGAGCCCGGATGAGAGAACGTGAACCATCTGAGGACGAGTGAATCATTGATTCATTAGCGCGCTGGGAAGGATGAGCGGATCTGGGCGCTTTTATCATCACTAAACACCTGTTCCTGTACCAAGAGGGGGCAGGCGGCAGAAGGTTGGGTGCACCAGGGGAGAATTAAACCACTAGTCATAGACTTCACACACACACACACACACACACACACAAACGCACACACTTCCAAATCCTACGCTTCTGCTTGTAGTTTCAACACTTCACAATCCCTCTCCTCCAGATCTCTCTCCTATATCCACTACAGTATGCCCATTTAAAAACCACATACTCCCATGCTTTCAGTATTGCAATGCATGTGTATATGTAGCATAAAGACAGATAGCATACGTCCTTACACTTGCGTGTGATGTACGTTCTCTTATTCTCATCTTATGTGTGTGGGCACACTGCTATATAAGCATGCATATCAGCATACGTCTTTGCGCAAAGTCGTACGCATTTATCACGTATGCACGTGTGCAGGTCATGGAGTGCGCTCTTGGGGCTGGACTCCCTCTCTGTCTGTCCTCCCTACTCCCTAGTCTGTGAAGTCTGTTAATGAAGTCTGTGGCTGTGGAGATGGGAGAGGGTCGTGCCCTGCGCAGAAAGGCCCAGATTCATTAAATCAATTCATAACTACAGCCTGGGGAGAAGCACTGCCGACTGAGAATACTCACATTTCTCTCTCTTTCTCTCTCTCACTCATGCTCTCATACTCACACACACACTCTCTCTCTCTCCTTCCTCCTCCTCCTCCTACACTCCTTGCAAACACGCTGTCTCTGAGAACTGGCAAATGAAATTCTTTGCCGAGGGAAAGAATTCCTCTGAATTCCTCTAAAGACGCACGTCTGTGACAATCTCTTCAGAAGACCAGTTACAGAAACCATGTGTAACCGTAATTCAGACAGGAAATATTCCCCCAGCTGTATGTCTTTATTAGAAAGATTCTCAGAGTTTCTGATGCTACTAAAATTGTCATTTGTAACCTATTGCATTGGGGGTGATTTGGTAGCTGTTCCAGCTATCCGGTAGCGGTTTAAGCCCGAACCACATGGCGTATAAAAACAAGGATGAAAGGACTGGGACACTGGTGTGAGGCGCATTTCTCATGCTCAAAGTCAGGACCGGTAAAATGGGAGGAAGAGATTCTGAGAGCTGCACCACCTGCCCACTCACATCAATACTGTCGCTCCCCACCACTGGCAAGGGAGACCAAACAGCTGTGCCAGCTTTGGCTTAAACACCCCCCGCCCCTACGCCCGTGGCACCCCAAACGAGGGGGGCGACCGAGTCCCAGGCTGGAAGGGGGCAGGAAAGTGCACGTCCCCCGGGGGAGGATGCAGCAGCGGGCGAGGCTCGGACCCTTGCGGGGAGGGGACTGGAGCGCGGCCAGAAGGGGCCGGGGGTGGGGTGGGGCCGCAGGGAATTCCCTCACAGCTGATCCATGGCCATTGACATTTTACATTTTACATTTTTTCTTATCCAGAGCGACTTACACAGTTGACATTTCTTTACATACAATCCATTTATACAGCTGGATATTTTACTGAAGCAATTCAGGTTAAGTACCTTGCTCAAGGGTACAACAGCAGTGCCCCACCTGGGAATTTAGCCTGCAACCTCTGAGTTACAAGCCCAGCTCCCTAACCATTACACTACACTGCACTACACTACATTACACTACACTGCCAGATCCGGCATGAGAGATCAGCCAAAGGGTCACTCCTGCCTCAGGCTCTCTGATGCATTCAGCACTCATCAAGCGTGATGAGCCCCAGAAGAGGCCCATGTAAACTCCATTGGTTTCATCTCGTAACCCTGACATCCCATACATGCTTTACTTCCGGAATATGCATATATGCTGGGAAAGGTATTGACTCATGCGGTTCTTAACTGTATTTGGGAAGGGCGGGTTTGGTTACACAAGTGTTAGTGTTATTCTGTTCTGTAAACGTTCAGAGGGGTGTGGCCCTACATATAATTCACTAGTGTCATGTGATGCTCTTCCCAAGGCTAGCATGTGTATGAAACTGGTCATTTAAAAAAAAAGACTCATCTCGTATCTCGTATCAACAAATTTGGATTACAATCGTCTCTCTGTCTGATATCTTGGTCATGATCCTTGCCGGTGTTTGGCGACGGACCATAAGAATGCAAGACGATACCATACATTTGGGGCATAACTGAAGGGACTACTGTACATTTGTCATGTAAGGATCCAAACTTCCATAAGCTGAAACCTCAGTTTTGTAAAAATAGCTGTGAATTAAATGTAATTCAAGGCCTGAAAAGGCATATAAAACACATTGTGATTGGGAGATCACTGATATTTGTATACCATAGCTGTTTGTTCCCCAACAGTGATTGCTCATCCACTTATCCACTTCAATCCAAAATATTGACTCGTAATTTGATAGATTGATAGTGTCATTTCGTCGCCTTCATAAAACATACACGGATGACGCAATTAGCATCAGATACCATCAAAACATACTCGCTGCCACATACCACCTCCTGTTTCAGAGGAAACAGGAACGATTTACTGTTGTTCTCAATATGGAGGAGTAAACAGCGTTTCCTCCAAAATCAATCACTCTGCCAAGAATAACACAACCAGCCTCAGACTGTTCAAAGTAATGTAAACATGCAGGGCATTTTAGATTAAACTGGAATATTTCCTCAAAAACGCCAAAACAACAATTGCAAGTTTGGCATGGTGTTAAGAGATGATATGACCATAATCTAAAATAAAAACTCCGATCATGCATCCGTTTAAATTTAATATCTCTTCAGTTGGTATGCTTTTTGAAAAGTTCTGCTCTGCTAGGTACTATAATTACAGACATTTGACACAGTTCAGAAGAACTCTTACTTTCTCTCCCTTGTAGCAAATTTACACATCAAGAAGGCAGTCACCTAAGATAACCCAGAGGTGCGAAGTGCTTATGCAAGTCATAGATAGTTCAAACCGCCTCAACCATGTGAAGTATGAATTCTCTTGTCATTGATCGAATGGCCATCCATCCCTGCTGCTGACACGGATGAAAAGTCCAGAGCCTGCCCTTTTTCTTCTGAAAAAACTAAACTCTCTCTTCCATCGGTTCCCTCTATTCCGTCAACATTCACCCTGGACTACATTCCATCCTCAGTTAGCATACATTAGCACTAATCTGCCAATGATCAATTCAACTAAAATCATCAGGAATTAGTACCCCCTCCCCCCTTTGCTGATCCTGTATCACACGTAATGATCTCATGATCTTTATCACAAAGACGGCACTTTCTGACCTCAGAGAATCAGCACTTTCTGAGCGCAGGGTCAGCTCGCCGTCGTACAGAAGGGGTTTGGGTGTTGGCGAAACGCTTTTGGGAGCACCTGACAGTGTTGTTTTTGTTTGTGTCTGCAGTTAAAGTGTGAGGTCATTTTCTTTTCTTTTTTGGCTGCACATGAACGTTTTTCGGGCCTTTCCCCCAAAGCCTCGGATTCTTCAGTTCTGTCTCGTTAAACAAAAGAATAAAGCCCGGCTGCTTAAGGCGAGGCCCGGTCTTACTGACGGGCCAAAATTTGGGGGGGGAAAGAGTGGAAAAATAATAAAATGTTAAATGAGCAGCTGGATGCAGCGAAGCCTCTCTCTACTGCACACACACACACACACTCACATTCACATTAAATTACATAGTCACACAAACACACAGCGCACACGCAAGAACACACAGGAACACGCGCGCGCACACATACACGTGCCCACGTTGTACGTCGTCGTGTGGCGGGGGCACTGCGCTGTGCGGCAGGAGTGCTTGGTGACATTTAGGTGTGCCATTGTTCGAGCACAAGCGAATGTGAAACGGCATGTGGCTTGAGTGCACGCCCTGCAAGCAGCGCAGTCTTCTGCAGCAGCTCCTGCAAATAGTCTCAAATCCTTGTGTGTGTCACGAGAGCAGGGCGGTATGTGGCACTGCTGTTATGCAATGCTGATGCTGCGTTACTGTACGCCACGATGGGATCTTGATTTATTTTTATGAAAGAATTTGCGATTATGTAAGGCCTCATCACAAGGAGTGCAGAGGGAATGAATAAGGGACTGTAAATGCAGATGAGGCAACAGCCAGTAAAAATGCGCTCATGAATAATGTATACGCACGGAGCATGCATACAAGGCTAAGTGTATGTGTGTCATGTGTTTTTTTAAAAATGCATCGAACACACACACACACACGCCCGCACACACACACACAAACATGCGCACAAACTACACAACATGGCTAGTGTGCCAGGTTTCTTCAGTTCTGGGCGTTGCTGCAAATGATACAGAACTCCAGAATATCTCCTGGAGGATCAGAAAGCCCTGGGATTCCTGGGAATTCCTCTTGCCATTTTCGTCCCAGTTTCATTCTTTATTTCTCTCCCCAGCCTCTCCCCACCCCTCTTCCTCCCCGATCAGAGCCATTCCCACAAAACAGACGCTGTTAATTCCTCACTCCCCAAATTACAGCAGCCCTTCCCCACTCTGGAAAGAGAGAGAGAGAGAGAGAGAGGGCACAATTCATTCTCTCTGCTCTGCTCTGCTATGCACACTGAGTGTGGAGCCTGCTAGTGTTACCACCAGATTCCATCTCACTCTGTTCTGTATTAACATGGACCCTGGCGACGACACACACGCGCTCCAGCCCTACGCTGGCCAGGATTCATTTTGTATTCTGCAGCCCCCGAACACTGATTCACATCGACAGGCAAGCTGCATCTGTGGAGCAGCAGCTATGACTGAACACCAGATCACAGAGAAAAAAAGACACATATTCACACCCTGCTGGTAAACCAAACACACTCGTACAGAAAACTAAAACACACAAATAAACACAAACACACACACACACACACACACACACACACACACCTCCTGTACAGGAGGAGAGAGGTTTCAGTTCAAGCCAAGAAGGGGATTCCACGTTGTGCATCAGCCAGTGGTTACAGCATCATTCTGCCCATAGCATTCATCAAATGATAGCAGGCAAATTGATGACTCTAAAAAAACAACAACAAAAAAACACCCCTGAAACACTCCTCTTTCTACTCTGTTTTATTTTTTTAAATGTACATATCTGAAAGATGAATGCCGGTGCAGAGAATGGTAGAAATGTGTGCCTTACCTCTCCTGTGTGTGTGTGTGTGTGTGCTGCCTGCTGCTGTGGCAGAAATCCTCAGCCGGTAGAGTATCCACACGCTCACAAAGCAGATGATACACGCGCTCAGACGCTGCCTCCCTGCCCCTCTGCTCTGGCTGACAGCCGCCTCACTGCTACACTCAGTCTCCACCCTTCAGCCAGCAGCGCTCCGGCTACAGGAAGCCACTGGAAGCCCACTTCCTCCTCCCCCTCCTCCCCCACTCCTCTGTCAGTACGGCCTCCCTGCCTCAGTCTGTGTAGGAAGAGCCTCGCCTCGCCTCCAGCCACTCACTCTCTGCCCCCAGTCCTCTACATTTCTCAAATAAATAAATATGGAATATTACCAAAAAGAAAAATAAATACGCATAAATGGTGATGTTAGACTTTGGTCCTCCAGGTCTTGGGGTGTGGGGGCGCTCTTCTGTGCGGTCCTTGTAATCTTATTGCTGCCTTTTGTCGACACCCCTGTGGGGCTTCCAAAGCCCTCTCCACGCAGCTTTGACTCTCTTTCTTCTCCAGGAGATACATTTTGCAGACGATCAGATTGCGCTGCTCTGGCATGAGCTGGCCGTTTATCACTGAGGAGAGACCACCCTGCCCCTGATGCGCCAAGCAAACTCCCTCCCGCCCAAATCCAGCGCTCCTGAGTCCGTCCTGTCACCCCCCCCTCTATCTCTGCCTGTCCAGAGGGATGCGCACAGTGTCCCACACAGAGCTCCATGTGATCTGAGCTCCTGTAATCAAAAGATTTAATCTTTAGGCCACTAACATATTAAAGCCACAGAAGATTAAAGAAAGAAATTCCAGCAGCATCCTAAAGCTGTGGTGCTGTGCTGTTTCTCAGAGAGCAGGCGCTCACACACACACACACACACACGCACACTCACTCATGCACACACACACAAAGGGGCGCATGGATACACACACTCACACACTCACGTGCAGGCATACACACACTCACACATGCACACACAGACACATGCATATGCACACTCGCATACACACACATGCACACACCAACACATACATATGCATGCACACAGACACACATACATACACACTCTCTCTCTCTCTCTCTCTCACACACACACACACACACACACACACATACACACAAACACACCCGCATAATAAAGGCATACACAGATTCACTCACAATGCACACACACACACACGCTCGCACACACACATGCAGGCACGTGCACACACACAGGAGGAGAAGATTTCTCTGCTGTCCCTCTCTTCAACCATGTGGTCTTCCTTCATATCAATTCATAACACAGTCACTGTCGTGATATCAAGTGTAAACAAAGATACATTATGAAATACGCAGGTCCATACTTTTGCATGCTTTGTTCTGCTGTGGCTCTGTCATGTTTACAGGTCTAGTGATGCAGGCTTTCAGCCTCACATGCATGTCACATGAACACCAGAAAACGAATGACTGAAACTGAAACTAAAAGATAGCGGTCAGTTTCAGCTCCCACACTCGTATTGGATCGGGAAGGCTATACTGGTTCTTTGTTCTGTATGGCCTGACTACCTGCAGTACTGGTTTTTACTCATTCTGTGTATTTGACAGGAAAATATTCCTCTCATCTTCAAAACCCTGTCTGCTATTCAGGACAATTACAATCCCAGTTCTTATGAACTCCTCCAAAATAAAACACTCCCCCATTTCTGTCAATCACCCGTTCTCCACTCTGTGGCGTTCGCTTCCCCTCTGCTGCAGAGGAAGGGAGTTGAACAGCAGTGATCGTGTGTGAGTCACTGCCTTTGGCTTCACGAAACAGCTGGTCTAGAACCCTGAAACAGACCCAACCTCCACCAAAGTAGGAGGTGATGTCAATCACACAATCACGATCTGCTGATCTTAGTAGCACAACACATCCGCTCCAGATCAGGGCCTGGTTGTGCCGGGGTGGGGGAGGGGAGGCAGGTATAATGACGATGCCTATCTACCACTTTGATGAGAAGTGAGAAACAAATGAAATATTCAGCGGAATGTCTGGGTTACTGAAGCAGTGATCCAGATTACCATCCAGCTTGTGCTGGTGCTGGTTGTCATTCACAAAGAACCCAGGACACATAGGGCCCAGTTAGGACACTGTGTTTATTATTATTATTGTTGTTGTTGTTGTTGTTGTTGTTGTTGTTGTTGTTTTGTTTGTACTGTCAGTCTGATTATTATTTTTATTATTTTTTTTATTATTCTTATTATTCTTATTATTTTAATCAATAATAATAATATAATCATATTCATTATAGAAATACAACTCCAGGTGAGGTGAAATTCCTTTCTATTGTGTCCTGGGGAGGAGGGGGGGGTCTATTTTCAATCTCTATCTGTAACCATCTGGTTCTTCTGACAGCTGTGTAACAAGGGTCTGCCAATCGGTGCCTCTGGGATTACCCTGGGGTCATTACAGTCATCTTTCTGACACCTACTCCTCATTGAGGAAAAAAAAATATTATATATTTTTCCAGATACATTTTCTATCTGCATTATAAAGGGATGACAACTTGAAATGTATCTCTTTAAGTTCAAGCTTTAATATCCAGTGGTCTGAGGATATTAATGATGAAAGACAAGTTGACAAGTCGATCCTATCCCGTGGTCACTGCGAGAGTCGTCTAGAGCTGTCTGCACCCTGGACAGATGGAGAAGCACAAAAGGGATAGAGGGATGAATGGAGGGGTGAAATGAGTGGGGGGGCAGTAAAATCACAGAACATGACAAAGCAGGTTTTTAATCGGGGGACCTTTTTCTCCACCATTTACATATTTCAAAGATCGTGTCGTGATCCGCTCGAGGGTTTAATCGGATTCGCAAGTCGCTTAAATAAATGGAAATTAATATTTAATAAAGACATATGGGACTTTCAACGAGGGGGCAGAGTGGAACGTCTTTGGGCCTGCTCGACTGAGAAATGATCTCCTTTCAAAAAAAGCGACAAAAAAAATTTCTCCTTCATTCGGGAGAAAAGGATTCACGGCAGGGAAAGGTTTTAGCGAGCTGCTGTGGGTGGGGGGAGGGGGAGGGGGACGTCATGGCAGACTAGGCCCAGAAGCCATTTCTCAAATAACAAGCTTTAAGAGTGGACACCTGCTGTTCCACCCAGACAGCACAGTCAGAGGCCTCCTCTGATTAAATTGAGCCCCTAAATGAGATGGCCTGTTTCCTTTGTCCTGGACATGGATTGCCTGCGCCTGGCTGCATGGGTGTCGCGGGGGGGAAAAGTTGCCTCCCCGCCTTCTCTGATGTACGGTGAGACTTCGGTCAAAACAGGATCCCTGGCAGTCTGTCTCAGTGCTCTTCTGTAAAGGAGGAAACTGAAAGACAGGGCATGGGCTTTCCAGTCTTTGCATATTCCATCTTAAAAAAAGGAAGAAGTAACTGCAGAATAGGACTTTTACACTGCTGCGGTTTTAACCCAGTTTAGCCATATGTTGCAGATGAGTTTAAGAGCGGACTCGTTGGAAATGCATTTAAATCCCTCAATGTTTAATTAGATGCAGGTGACTGTCCCAGCTCTACCAGACCTCCAACTTCCCCAACCCCCTACCCCAAGCCCTGACCTTATTTATTGTCCGCATTTTCCAAGAAAGGAGAGAGAGAGAGAGAGAGAGAGAGAGAGAGAGAGAGAGAACAGTGTACTGTGATAAAAAAAATCCCATTTATGTTGCCATGGTGACAGTGATGGTGGATGACTGATTTCCTGTACAACAGTATAGCTGGGAGGAAAAGGGAAGAGAGAGTGAGTGAGAAAGAGAGAGAGAGAGAGAGAGCCAGGGGGGTTCTGTATTGCTGAGTATGTATCTTTTATTGACCTGCATTTCTGCTGCTTATTTCCAAATGTAACATTTCTGTGTAGTCTTCCAAAATCTTATCTTAGTATCTTATCATATGTTAGTATTACATTAGAATTAAATATACTGTATGTTGTACAAATTGACAGATGATATTACATTTTTAAATGCCTTGTCAACAGCAAAGAGTAAGAGATCCCCTGCGTGTTGTAATCTACTGGAGATGAAGCTGGTTTTGATGGCTCAGATCTGCTGGTGGAAGGAGGGGGTGACAGCGAAGCTCCAAGTTTATCCCACATGACTGGCATGGACCGGGAGGAGCAGAACAATCTGTGCACACTGCTCTTTGTGGAGACGCTGAGGGCTGTTATAAGTGCCTCCTTTGTGACGTGTCTGTTTTAGACATCATCAGAGGAGTGTGGAGTATATGTGTGTGTGTGTGTGTGTGTGTGTGTTTGTGTTTATGTGCGTGTGTATGTTCGTGCGTGTGTGTGTGTGTGTGTGTGTGTGTGTGAGAGAGAGAGAGATAGAGAGAGAGAAAGAGAAGAGAGGTAGAGAGAGAGAGAGAGAGAGAGAGAGAGAGAGAGAGATAGAGATAGAGAGAGAGATAGAGAGAGAGAGTTAAGGATGAGGCCCTGTACTGTAGGAGTTCTAATGTAAAATATATTACTCCAATTGCTACTCAATATAAATAGAAAAATATAAGTAGAAAATCCCTTAATTGTTCAAATGGACAACAGGTGAAGAGAATATGCTGAATGTGAATTCACGAGCAAGGACTAAAGTGCATACATTTGTTGTGTCAGTTTAGTTATGTTTTTCTTCAAATGCATTTTTGTAGTGAGCAGTAAACATGCAATTTTTTGAAAGGTTAACCAATTATGGTAAAGCACACAATCATTATTAAAACATTCTGATAGTAGTCTGGAGTTTAACAGCACCTCTTCAGGTTGTCACAGTGGACACCAGTGGGGAAAAATGTGACAGGTATGTCACACCTCTGTGCCACTCTGGATCAGGAGTGTGAGAAGTGAGCTGGAGCGGGAAGTGGAAAAGGTGTTGGGAATGCAATAGGCAGGCGGTATCTGGCCACGAGACCCATCCTCCATATAGCTGGGCTTACATCACCCCATACAGCTTTCCCATTCAAGCCAGCCCCACCAGCTACAGCACTGGTCAAGAACACTGACGTGAAACTCTGGGACACGTGGCAAACACTGACACCTAGTGGCCAGCCTCTGTAACATGCAAAGAGAACCTTATTTATCATGTATCTGTCAGTTGTGGGCAAGTACAAAGGGAATCATTTTTGCATACTGATACCAGCAGGGGCGTGTCCAGGGAGGGGCCTGGGGGGGGCACCTGCCCCCACAGAAATTTGCATGGCCACCCTGGGTGCCACCCTACTTCATCTGGCTCTTGATAGGTTATTAGGTTGTCAATCACATCTTTTCAAATGTATTATATTTTGAATGTCCCCCCTGTGTGGTTCTGTGCCACTCTTGGGCCACCCCTGTTAAAGTGGTCTGGACCCGCCACTGGACACCAGTGGCGTCAGAGTAAGGCCTGTTAATGTATTTTGTTTGTTTGTAGGACAAACAAGATGGCATACTACATGCCCTGCTGTTTGAGCAAAATGGCCATCTAGAATAGTAGACCAGGGGCCTGTCTCAAGAAGCAGGATCAGTGGGTTAGCGAGCTAACTTTGGGCTTAACCCTGGGTTTTCGGTCTCACGACTGTGGCTCACTCTTAACCGGGTTGCATCATCATGGTAACTTGTGCCGCAAACCTAACCTGCTCCGGAGTAGGTATAAGTTCAGGCGAACGGATCAAATCCTATAAAAAGGCCACCCCTCACCGATCAGCTGTCTGGAAAATGGCCTCACCAATCCTAGAGAATTGTGTAATCTGATTTTTTTTATATCAGAGATACAGATTCTCCGCGGAGGGGAGAGCCGCATGTACAAATGCCACTCGTCAAAGCCATGCAATCACTGTGCAGCAAACTGTATGTATTTCCCTACATTTTCTAGCCACTGGTACATATGGGTGGTTGACATGACTGTCCGAAGGGTTAAAAACCATAAAAATGCAATTATTGTGATTAAAATTGTGAAAAATATTAAAACTCTACAAGTTGTATGTGGACATCATATTAACATATACAATGAATATTTTTTTGTTGTTGTAAAATTTAATCAAACTAATGAATGTCCTCTGGTGTGACTTGTCTGGAACAACACTGGGAAACTTTGAACATTTATTTACAAAATATAAATTTGTAAAGGATTGCCATCTGTAATCACTGGCATTTTTTCACAGATGTCTATTTTTATAACTTTATAATTTGTATAACTTTTTATAACTCCAGAAGTTAATTAATATAATAACAAAAAAGTACCAATTAGTTAAAGTTTGTCCCGAAATCTCTGGTGTGACAGAGACAGACAAGGTCAGAGACAGACAATATTGTTATTAAAAAACAGGCATTTACTTGAACACCCTTTTTGATTTGGAAGACCAAATTTTACCAGGAAGTACAGATGACATTTTTAAAGCACGCCATGACAAGAGGGTACGATTTTTTATTTCTAAAATTTTGTCATTTTGTCATCCTTTGGGGTGATGCTCGAAAAATGTAGAAAAATGTTGCATCTTATGAAATACAATATCACATAAAACCATGTGAACATTCCCAGATGAGGCCTGAGGAAAGGCTTAGTAATTACAACAAGGCCTAAAAAATGACCATTAAGTCAAAATCGTCCTCCGGTATGGCAGCTATATCCTCTGGTAACATAAAAATCAGTCATATGCCACAATTTTGCCATCACTGCGACATGATGAGAGGGCAGTGTGGTCGCAATTAAACAGGCAATTAATTTAAGTACAATCAGGTAGAATGGGGAGTTTTTGAAATATAAAGAGTCAGCATTTATATGGCTTTTAGTATATACTATATATTTTTTCATTCATTCATTTTCATGTCACACCGGAGGACAAATTTAAGGTAGGGGTGAGATTAAAGTTGATATAAATTAGCTATAACTGGAAAAATATGCAGGGCAATATATATTTTTCTTAAGTTTAGACTCCTTAGCATGCAACTATATGACTTTCATGAACAAAGTCATACAGTTGCATGAAAAAAATATATTTTTAAAGATAATGGCCTGAAAAAGATTTATACTAAATGATAACAACAACAATAACAACAGTAATAGGAGGATGTTGTCCCTACGCAGAGAGAGGTCAGATGTGACGAGCATGCTCATCCACCCCCATGCATGATGTCTGTGCTTCAATATGTTAGCTTGAAGTGGTCCCTTGTTAATCATTCTCTATCATTTTTATACCCCACGGACATGTTTGATACCACGGCACCTATAAAACGTCCCCTTTCTTTCTGTCTGTAATGTGTAGAATTATACACTTTATGCTCTTTTGCATATTATACACTGGATTGGGCTGGATTGTATGTCTAGCTGTGATGAATTCTGCATGTTGACTTCCACCAAGCCAGGGGCAAGAGCTCAAATGCTGAACTATTATAAGGGGTATCTACACAGGGGATAGATGTCACAGGTGTAGTCACAACAGGAGGTGAGTCAGGATGTCAGCCTTGGGCTGGGAGGACAGAACAGACGGATGCAAAGGAGGCTATATGGAGCACAGTCAAAGTCTCCCATTGGCATTCATTGTGCTGGTGATGTGCTAGTCTCGTATAAATGTTAGTTGTATTGGTGATGTGGCTGGCTCGTATTGGTATTAGTTGTATTGGTGATGTGGCAGGCTCTTATTGGTATTGTCTGTATTGTTGACTTAGCAGTCTTGTATTGATATTAGCTGTATTGGTGACGTGGCAGTATTGTATTGATATTAGCTGTAGTGGTGACGTGGCGGGCTCTGTCGCTGTGTTCCTCCCAAAGCAGGCAGATGCTGGGATTTTCAGGCTCCAGATGTATGTGTAATACAGAACTATGAGGAGTGGGCTGGCTCTGTCATAGCCCTGGGGTGACTCAGCGCATTAGACTGAGGTTCTCTCTCTGTGCGATGAGGTGGTTAAAACTCTTGTGGGCTGTTTACAAGAGGTAATAAAGACCACAGAATTGAAAACATATTTCAGGAAAATTATTTTTGATTTATCTTGGTTTCTCTTACTGGCATTCAAAGTTGGAAAGATGAGAGCATGACAAGACCATACAATTGCTTTGGTGAGAATTCAGTTTCCAACAGAGGGCAGAATTTCCATATCGGTCACCACTGCAGAACCCTCGTGCTGTCACCAGGTGTCAGTGTCGCTCCGACGATGCGTTACCCAACGGCCCGTCACTATCCCAGTCTCAGATTTGATAGTGCCACTATTGGCTGTAACAGTGATGTCTTTCTTCTTAGCTCCCAAGGCATGTAAAACAATGAAAACATTTAACACAAATTTAAATGAATGTCACAAATTTCAATTGTGCATTCATGACTGCATTTCCAACTTTTATATACACAATAACTGACTCAACTGCTCAGCTTTGGCAAATAAATGTACCTTTTTATTGTCTATTTCTGAAAACACGTACCTGAAAGGCACACACTGGACTTCATTTTTACAAAAGCATTTCACTAGAGGGTGTTCACAATATTTCATTTTCAAGGTTCCTGCAGACTGACGGGAGGATCCTTTCACAGAAAGGACTATCGATACTTTGTGCAGGTACACAGATGCTGCTTATTTAAACGCATGACAATGTATATAGGTCAGGAAAAGGAAAGAAACAAATAATATGAAACTGAAAAATGCAGACTGTCATCATTTATGGCAACGCACGTAACGGTATAATACATGACCATACCGATAACCGAACAGTGCAACCAATCAAAGACCAATTCACATCACTGTGTGAACAAAAATGTCTCCTTTTTCTCCGATACCTACGTAGCGATGAAAATAATTCATGAACAATACGGAGGTGAAAGGCCTCTCTTATTGGAATATTAGCTCACTGATTTCTGACTTATGTTCTGTGCTCATTTGCGAAGGGGCCCAGTTTCCCACAGGAGGATGGATATATATATATATATATATATTAATAAATTGGTGGCACTATCTCCCTTTTCAACACTGCACCAGACTGCTGCAAGCAGAACTGAGACCTTCTAGAACAGTCTCTTGGGTAGACGATCTCACGTGCTCCTTCCTGCATTTATTGAATTCCTTACTTCAGGATTAAGATGGAGGACTACTCGGGTACTAGACTGAAACCCTTTGTTTTGCATATTATTCCCTTTCAGTTCCGGCATTACTGTGCAGTGACTGTATGTCTGGAACTGGCATATAATTAACTGGGTACAAACAGGGAACATGACACCTCGGTTACTGCATTCCTTTCAATCTGACTGAGATTATCATCTACCCCTATTAACTTAAATCGAGAAAAAGTAAATGCAACTCAGAATGCTTGTTTTATTGGTTGGTACATGGACAAAGGTGTTAATTTTGCTTTTAAGCTGTGGTGAGTAATTTTAGAGGCTCAAACTGTACTTCCACCGAGTACTAAGTCAGGTATGATTGGTGCACTTATTTTAATTGAATTTGTAAAGGTGACCATGCACACTGCAGATAAGCAAAGCCTCTTCCTCAGCTATAAAGTACTGTCATTCACATACACTATACCAACTATTAATAAGTACAGTAGGATGTTGGCCCTGGCAATGCAACTCAAAAGAAGATCAGGGATTCATCTGTGGGAACAAGGCATGCCGGAGGAGTAGACTTTGAAGACCCCCAAACCAGACCCTCAAGTGAATCTGATACCACAAATCTTAATACTGTCACCTACCTCATCCATAATACTGACAAACATGAACTGCACACAATAAACAAAGAATATATGTTCACCATATATAACAGATTTCTTTTCTAAAATGTTCCATATAAAAATACTACTGTTCAAAGTTATATTAATTAAAAAGAAAAGAAAAACAAATCTGTAGAAATAAGTTCCAGTTGTAATAATAATAATAAACAAAACAATAATGATAAACAAAAATGTCAAATCAAAATAATGTTTCATAAATTGCGTAGCACAGACAACTGACAAAGTAGATTTTCTTTTCTGCGGATAAACGTTGAGTCAACATCAGTCTTATCAGTGCCTAACTGACAAGGTTGTTCCAGGCTCTGTCAGTAGCGACCTAGTGTGTAGAGGCATGTGCAAACACATACTGCCCACGGGTATAAAGCAGGATTTCTGAAAAGCCGCTGTGCTGTGCTGTGCTGTATAGGGCTGGATAACACCGCCAGTCCTGTTGGGTCACATTTTGCTGGCATGAAACGGCGATAAGATTTGAATCCTTTACGTGACAAAACAGCGGTGACGTCATTTACTCTTCGTTCTCCTTGCTCCTTGGGTTCTAATTCGAATGCGACGGGCGTAGAACGCAAAACTGCGAACGCGTATGATGAAATACGATTACCCGTCGCTACTGACAAAAAAATGATAGCAAGGAACACCTTAAAATATGGACCGTTTCCAATCCCTCTTGCTGTAGCTTCGCTTGGTGACGTCTACTCTGTCTGTGCTGTGATTGTCGAGGCGAATTTACGATTTCAGGACCTGCATAGAGCTGAAAGAAGGCACAACAAGGCTTTTATGGCAGTTTGTTACAGGGGACATAGTTCTACGTAGAAAACACTGGCGCGACACACTTCCTGGCAAAAATGGCGGCACAGGGTGTCAGACAAGGAGGTTACATGGAGAGAGGGAAGACAGGAGTGTGAGGAAGCCAGTCCTTTTCAGCACGTTTGTCACACAAGTTTCACACGGAAGTCGTTCTCCACACCCTCTGGAGAAGCCCAGCTGTAGGGCGATGTAGTGTTTTTTTAAAGTCAAACTCTGAATAGACTGTGGCATTACATAGGTTACGCAAGTTTGCACACTTGCGTAAAACGGTACCATTCGTGAGCTTACGCACGTGACTGCCGGTCATCCCAGCTCGCGCGTGGGCACTCTCGTGTCCGTGTCGAGCTGCTCTGCTGTGTGGCTCAAGTGAGGCCTATCTTTGGTTTGTAGCTCACGCGTTTTCCTTGGCAAAAGAGGCGTCTCTCCTCCTCTCCTCTGAGGTGGTCAGTAATCGGGGCCCTTTCGCAGGGAGCGTGTGTGTCTTTAATGGAAGGAGAGCAGCTGTGAAGACTGAGGTACCTCATCGGGTTAAAAAGCATGCAGGCTTGCATCTTCACTGTCCTGGCATACAGGGTGCTTTCTCAGCTAGGAACATCACTCATTGCCCCAACGGACAGGCAGCTTTGCCTCTGGTTGTGAGGTGTCCGGGGTGCAGTGAGCTCTCTGAGGAGAGCCTGCTCAGACCTGGCACTGGCTCCTGTTAGGGTGAGATCATGTCTTCAGCTCCGTGGCCTCTCAGACAAGCCATAGCCACAGTAGAGAAGCTCCTTCTAGAAGCTGTCCTTATTTGTGTGCAGTTGTACAAGAGAAGGGTGTGTACTGTTCCACGGGAATTCAGTCAAATGTTTCTGTCTACAAGAAAATAATGTTAACAAACTAAGATTCCCCAGCCCTCCTTTTTTTCCCTTTTGAATTCCATTTCCACCCAGCGCCAGAGTCAGAGTCAGACACAAGACAGCCGCCCCCGTGGAAACAGCACAAGTCAAATTACGAAGGGGCGTGGGTGCATATTTTTTAGCACATCTGCGCAATTCATCTACATACATTTTTCTTAAATCCCTTTTGGACAATTTTCCTGTGTTTTTGTTTTTCTCTCCTGTTTGCTATTAAAGCTTCCTCAGACTCAAGGCAGACCTGTGCCAAACCGGATAACCATGTCCTGTTGTTGAATGCCTCTCAGTTTCTATGCATGCTTGTGAGCTGCTCTTCCCAGCGTGCCGTTGGAAGGTTTCGTAGAGCCCAGCTCTCTCTGACCCCTCCCTATGCCTTAATAAAAATAACACCCAGGCCCATCTGGGGTGGAGGGGTTGGGGTTGAGGGGGGTGGGGTGGGGGGGGCACCCTGCCGTCACACCACAAACTCTGGGATTTCGTCAGTGGTGAGGTCCAGGGAGAAGTACTTGCTGGTCCTCTTGATGGGGAAGGCGGAGTTGTCGCGAATGCCGGCGCACTGGTCGGCCAAACCGTGGCACCCGGCGTCGCTCAGCTCACGGGCGCAGCCGAACGTGTAGCTCTGCGCCGTGTCCTGGCACAGCTCCGCCCACTGCAGGCAGCCCTTGTGGTACAGCCTCACGTCGTCCAGGGACTGGCTGTGCCGGTCGGTGGACGTCTGCGGCTTCCTGCACACCGCCGTCTGCTGGGAATGAGCGACGATTCAGGAAAAGGAGTCAGCACAGAGAGAACACCCACAGTGCTGACTACATCACACTCCAGGCTACCAGGAAATAACGAATGACAGGCAACAGAGAAGCAGTAACGGAAAATTAAGACATTACGACATTGGGCATTTGACAAGAACATGCCAGTCAGCCCAACTAGGCCCGCCAAAGAAAACTGGTTTTAAACTGGTTTGAAACAGGTTTATGACCTGAGAGTGTGGATATGCACAGCACACACCTTACTCTGATATAGCGCCCTGCACCAGACTCACCTGCGGGAGCGACTCGATGCTCTGGCCATGCATCTTCACCACGGTCTCTGAAGAGCTCGACGTTGAAGAGCTGATGTCCTTCACAACGAGCCCTGTGGAAGAGAGGAACACTGTCAGAGATCGATGGTGACCAATCAGCACCCAATCAGACAGGGGACAAACCAATCACCACCCTGAAATGGGAAACAGTCAAGAGCACAGCCAATCATCGGAACAAGACCCATGTTCTCTCCACCCACTTCCTGTAGCCTGAGCATCATTCGGTGACACGCTCGGCCATTATCGACGACAGAACCTGATCACACACCTGAATAGCCATTAGTCTGTCCGGACGTCAGCATGTCCTCAGTGATGTGAATGCACAGGTCCTGGCTGAGCTCCAGCGCTAGCTCGTGGATCTCCTCATAATCCTTTGGGTCATCGACCAGCATCTCAATCTCTGGAATAACAGATAGGATATTAACACTCCTCTGAGACAAAGACATTCACATACATGAGAGGAACAGCTTGGTTGACTAGGGTGTTACATCTTGGCAAACTACAATACATTTTAATTTGAATACAATAGCTAGTAAAACGTCTGTCATCTTGAACAATGGGCATAAATAGTCGTTTTCATGGAGTCATGTGCTGGAGAGGTGCAAACGTGGGATAGCGGGCGTGGCAAGTGCGCTCACCGTCGTCATCCAGGATGCGTTCCTTGCCCCCGCTCTCGACCCCGGAGGTGTGGGAGCTGCCGTGGCTGGTGGTGGAGCTGCTGCAGGTGCGCAGGGGCCGGTGGGGGGGCTGGCCCGTGGTGCGGAAGCTGTCCGCCTCGATGCCCGAGGTGTGCGAGCTGCCGTGGCTGGCCGTGGAGTGGCGGGACAGGCGCTTGTGGCGGGACACGCTCCCCGCGCTGCTCCCACTGGCCCGGGACCGCTTGTCCAGCTGGTCCATGTCCAGCTCCAGGGCGTCGCTGATGTATGACTCACGGTACTGCTTCTTATCTGAGGATGGGGGGGGAGACAGGGTAAGACATCCACTCTGCTAATCTCCATTGGCCATATGTACCACATACGTGCATGCATACTTACATTTACATTTACATTTTTGGCATTTAGCAGATGCTCTTATACAGAGCGACTTACACAGTTTACATTTCTTTACATATAATCCATTTATACAGCTGGATATTTTACTGAAGCAATTTAGGTTAAGTACCTTGCTCAAGGGTACAACGGCAGTGCCCCACTTGGTAATCAAACCAGCAACCTCTGAGTTACAAGTCCAGTTCCCTAACCATTACACCACACTGCCGCCCCTACTACTTCACTACCACACTACTTCAACATTGGCTGTTTAATTACACTGACAAAAACGTTTCACTTCCAACACTGGCCATTTAAATACACTGACATTAAAGTGGTCACAGTCCAGCGGACAGACAAGTTAGCCCACAATAAAACATCCACCTACTATGTACCATACACCTGCTCCACATGCACACTTCAACATTTAATTTAAAGGCATTGACAGAAGCACGCCATTTAAACCCACGGACGCGGCAGCGGTCGCAGTGCGGCAGACAGAGCGGTTATCTGGCGGGCGGCTACCTTCGTTCTCCTCCAGCCGGCGGACCTGCTTGAGCAGGGGCTGCAGGTTCATGTAGAGCCGGTGGCTGTTGCTCAGCAGCTGCAGCAGGTGCCTGGACCTCATGGGGCAGCCGGTGTAGTAGATCAGCTTCCGGGCGGAGGGAAGACCATCCGGGAGGATCTCAAACTTCTTCCCCTGTAAGGACGGAAGGATGAGGCGGGGGAGGAAGAGTGATCTGTGATGGAGCGTCTGGGTAACTTTGTTAACTTGTCCCGCCTAGGGTTCCTGCGATGTGATTGGTGCCAGCAGATTTACGATGGCAGATATGGTTGGCTTAGGCGGTTTATCATTCCACCCACCCATTGGGATTGGTCAGAAGTAGCAAAGGTTAGCAAAAACCATTGGTTTATTACCAAAGCACGTACAGAGTTATACCACACTGGAGTGAGAAATTAGTGAGGCTCATAATTATGGGCCTGGAAAGTGAGGTTAGCCATACGTTAGCACGTGTCCGTGCTCAGGACTCCTGTGGCGTCTTCTGCATCTGGATAGCGTTTCTGCCAGCGAGGAGCCGATGTTAAATTATAGGTCCAAATGAGCGTGCCGAGCAGAGAGAATGCGTGTTTCTATATTTGTAAAACGGCTGTCCCTCTGTTAGCGTTCGAGTGCCGTCTCTAAACTAAAGATCACAATTAACTCTCCACAGCAGTAAAAGTGTCATGGTGAAATGTTTTATTGAAAAAGGAGACATCGCAAGTAAAAACGTATGCGCTATGACGATCACAATTCACCAGAGAGAACAACCGAAACAGACACGGCGCAGCACACAAGCACGCGTTTTATAGTTTTCTTATTTGTTCAGGGAAATCAAGACATGCTAGAAGTAGCAGTTAGAATTGATAGTTAGCGCAACATTAAAAAGTTTTAGCGTTGTCAGAGGACACGGAGTGGGAAAAGTGTGGAGTAACGGCGCCTGCCAAAAGGCAAAGGGCTGGCTTATCTGCCAGTGGCATTTATGTTTTTGTATTTAAGTGCAATAAAGCATTCTGCAAGGATGTGCAGTTTGAATGAAATAAAACGCAACCTTGCATAAATGCACCGGGGCGCACAGTTTGCCAGTAGAATCTAATTTTCGTTTTATTTACCCTTTATCCTGACACAGTGTTGTTGTCAGGATTTTGGAGGTCAACCAAATGAAGTCCAAAGCTTGAACTATTTTCTTGCCAGCACAGCGAGGCACTCAAGAGGCATGGAGATTTAACTTTTAACCAAGTTCCACAGTCCGGGTTGTTCCACCGACCCTTGTGCCAATAGGAGAATGTGCCGCTCTCAGGCCCACTTGGTGCATTATAAATCAATGTGCTTAGCGCAAGCCTTTAAAAGGGTCCAACGCTTTATGTCTTCTCCGTGTATTTTTTAATCTTACGGATGCTACCATCCGTAAAACCACGTACAAGTCAGACTCAGGACCCTCTAAATAGTGCCAGCCGAGAGCCCCTCTGCTCCACACCACTGCCTGCTGCTGCTGCTGCTGCTACAGTAACCTGCATCAATGCGAAACAGATAATGCAGCTCATTAAAATGTAAAAACCTCAGCCACTAAATTCAGTTAATGCGAAGTGGAATTATGGTAATGCTGAAATCTGGCTGCGTGGGGCTTTTCAGCTCTTCAGTCACAGGACGGGCGGACAGACCGCGAAGGGAGAGAGAACCGGAGGTTTCCATCCCAGTCTGCCGCAGGACACAGAACACGCTACCATTTCTAGTTGCTTACCTGGCACGCCGATCCAGTTCAATTTACAAAGGCAACATTTTTATCCGTCATCCATTTGTACAGCTGGACATTTCAGAGCCGGTGCCAAGCTCCAGGGTATATAACAGCAGAGGCCCGGTGATCTGACCGCTACACCGCACTACGGCCTGAAGATAAAATAGTCCCGCCGGACTCGCCCTACTCCCGGCCACACACAAAGCGCCCGGACCACACAGCAGAACTAAAGAATGATGTCCAAACGCTAATCTGTGAAATACTGTCTTCTCTCAAGCGTATCCTTTACTGGTTTTGTGCCGTCTCGCATATTGTTCTGTGGAGCTTTGGCAGGATCGCCTCTGCCTTCAGTTCCAGCGTTCATCCCCTCGCCTTTCAGAGAGCAGGGGCCTGGCCGCACACCCAGGCCAGATATCCGCGCACGGCGGTGAGGCCATACATCGGCCCAGGGCCCCACCCAGTGCGCCCAGTCTTGGAACATTGCGCTCTTAATGAGTAGATCGCACCCACGTACGGACCGCGCCCCGGCGTCGAAACAGCGCCCGGGCCCTTAGTCATCATCCCGCCTGAGCGTGAGCCCCTGCGTCGCTGCTAAACAGCTGGACGCGCTGGAGGGGTTCACCTCGGCCCGCCTCGCCGAGGAGCTCCCGCTTCCCCGCTCGGCCCCCCGTCGCAACATCTGCCGTTTACTGGGCGTCCCGTCTCTCCCGCTCCGCGGGGGCCGACGTCCACAAGGGCGGGGGAGGCCTGTTTTAGGGACTGGGTGGGACTGGCCTCAGAGGCCCCGCTCACCCAATAAAGACCGCAAGCAGCACTTTTCCCGCGCCAGTATAAATAGAGTGAAGTAACCGCTCAAAGGCCGTGAAACACGCAAAGGAGCCGTGCGAAAACAGAAAGCCTTCACTTATACCGCCGTCTAAACGATGCCGTACCGGAACGTAACGAGCCTATAAACGAGCCATAATCGAGCCTTCCCCGTTTCCCGGGGTCCACATACAGCGCTGCATCTGATCTGTGCCGAAATTCATTACAGCTGTTGCCCTTTTACCAGTTTTCAACAAATCTGGGACTAAAAAACCCAACAGAATAAAGAGAACCCCTGCTGGTCTCTTCTCCAAATCGCTGGGCCTTTTCTTCAGCAAATGCACAGCGGTGACCCGCTGAAGGACGAGACGCGCGTGTCCGATTGTGACCGAGCGAAAGACCTCCCTCTCCACCGCAGACGAGAGGCACTGCCAGAGCTTCCGCTCACAATAGCGGATGGCCGCAGGGCAGCGTCCGTACAAAAAGGGGCTGCATTCGGCCATTTATGCGAAGAGCAGCAGAGACGAGAGAGGCATTTGGCGGTATTGTCAGTGTGGAGCCACTCCCTGCGCTGGCTGAATTTCCCTCTCTGCGGACGGCTGCTGGCAGCGGGGCTCAGCCATTCCGTGCTGATTAACTGCAGAGAATGGCCGGGGGGGGGGGGAGAGAGAGGCCGGCGGAGGAGCCCAAACGTCAAACTTTCCATAACTACTCACAAACAGGACTCTTCAGCAACACCCGCTGCACATTCGGTTGCTCCAGAAACTTCGAAAACGTTTAAAAACAACAGGAGAAAAACAAACAAATTTGCACTCCCGCGCACTCTTTCTTATGTAACCTCTCCCAGAACTGGCATCGTGAGAATCCTATCCACGTCGGACACCTCCCAGGCCCGCACTGTGAGGATCAGGGCTGGAGGAAATGTTGGGAGGCTCCTACTCACCACAAACACCAGCTTGCCCACATTGGTCCAGGGAAAATCATACAGGAGTTGTCTCACTGCTCCCACGTTCTAGAAAAAACAGATGGCACCCAGTTAAACTCTCGGAGTGCGCCCATAAACACACACCGACAGGCCCCCACAGTGTGAGCCTGTGAGGCGGCCTCAGGACTTACGCAGAAATACAAACTGGCATCTGCGCTGGCTCCATATTCACTGACATGGATGAACACAAACCCCACATATTCCGGTGTCCTGTACCTGAAAGATCTGGATCCCACGCAGGGTCAATCCCAGAGTCAGAGAGGCCTCTACTTCCTTTTTATCCTGCGGAAGAAAACAGGGTCACCATCGCGAGCAGCAAAGGCCTGTAATTTGTGCAGCGGCCCGGTTCAGACGGCTCACTCTACAGGAGACGCATTATCCCTCCCCAAAAAAACCAGGGCAGCTAAATTAAGTCTTCCTCAAGTGCTGACACTGTAGTCAATGAAGCCTTAAATGAAGTGTGAACTCACATCGCTGGCTTTTTGTAATTTTGTCGCCCTTCTTTAATTAACCCCCTCCACCCACCAGGAGGCGGCGTCCACATGTCAGAAATAGCTTTTTTCTTTGTTTTACTTTTCTTTTTTTCTTTTCTTTTTTTTTACCCCAAGAGAACGATTTGCGGTCAGAATATTTATGAGCCCCGTGCGATCAGCGGACCCATTTTCAAGGTGAAGAGACGGCCTGACAGCCAATATCTGGGTCTGCCCCAAAACATAATAAATCACACAGGGAGCATTCCCAACAATAAATCACACAGAGTGTTCCCCAAGAGCGATCTCATCTGTTTCAGGTTTTTTGGGTAAGCTCCTTCATCGCTGACCCCGCCCCTCACCTTGTAGAGCCTGTAATAGTGCACCGTGACGTCGTCCAGCTGCGCCGACTCCTTGATGTACTTGAGATGGGCCTCGGAGGCCGTGAGGGCGAACTGGTCCTTGTGCATGTTGGGGATGTGCCTCAGGATGTAGTCCCGCCCCCTCTTGGCAATCACCTGGGAGACAGAGACAGATTCCACCAAAGGGTCAGAGCTTTTACAACATGACTTAATGAGAACACACTCACTCACTCACTCACTCACTCACTCACTCACTCACTCACTCACATGTGTGCACACACGCACGCACAAACACACACACACACACACACACACACACACACACACACACACACACATTTACATTTAGCAGACACACACAAACGTAAGCACACATTTACATTTAGGTACACACACACACACACACACACACACACACACACACACAGGACATGCCCGCACACAGAAATGGGCAGGCACGCTCATGCACGCGCCCACACGCGCGCTCATGCACGCACACGCAATCTACTCTTCCCGGCTAATGTTCGAGAGGAGCTCACAGATATCACTGAGATTAGACCATCAGTGTAAACAGTGTAAACTCTCTGCTAAAGCCTTTTTCAGTCTGTACAAAAGGGTTTAGGTGAAAACACTGGTCTTTTCTATGATTTTGTTAGATATACAGGCCGCCGAGCAGAAAAGCCTTTTAAAGCCAGGGAAGTCGTTGGGAGATGCGGCGATTGGCTCAGTTGATGCTGGGCTTTAGTGAGTGTGACTCCAGGGCAGAGAGGAGGGAGGAGGCCGGTGGGATTAAGCAAGCTCCCCGCCGGATGAGACAGACGTTCCATTTCCTGAGGTAAGTGAGGAGTGAATACCGGGCCCGTGACGTTGGCCTGCATGAGGGAGGGAGGGAGCCTCGGGCGAATAACTCTGGGCAGGCACCCGAAAAAAGTCCCCTATGACGCGCGGGGCTAAGCCGCGTTCCCTGATTGCCCAACCGTTTCCCGTCTCGCTCTCTTCAAAGGGTGACAGGGAGCTAAACACAGGAAAGGGGAGCAATCAGATGGGCGGGGCAGGGGCAGGAGGGAAGGGGCGGGGCGGGGGGGGGGGGGCGGTCTGGGCTGAGCACCGAGGAGATCAGAAACTACAGAGACTCCTGCCTGAGCGACTCCCGACTGTGCCACTTCCAGGGACTAAAATACTCACAAGTGTCCCAGTTCCCACAGTCCCGCCCGCTCTAATGAGAGAGAGCGTCTCCAGGTGCTCGCCTGGGGTGATTAATGCAGGGAGATCTGAGCGGTCCGCAGCGCCCGCGTTCAAACGGAGGGAAAGTCGAGGCTTTGCGAGCGCGAGCGCTTTCTGTAACGGAGACTGTTTAAACCCGGGGATTTCTGACTTCATTATACAAAACTGTTCTAAACTGCGGCAACTCGGCCCAAAGGGATCACGGTTTCCTTTACGGACTCAAGTCTGATTGACTCTTTCGTGTAGACGCCACTTAGGTGTTGCCTCAACTTGAACGCGGCTGCTCGGTTTTTGGCCTCCGTCAATGCAGAAACGTATAAAAACTGGGACATTATGTCGATAAATCAATCGCCGAAATGTATTACATTTCGCACTGCCGTGTGGAGCAGCGTTGAGTGTTTAATACAGATTTAGAAATGACATTCAGAATATTTGGAGCAAGTGTGCAGAGAAGCCAGTCGCCTGCGGTTCAGCACTGCACAAACCAGCACAGCACAACACAAGACAGAACACAACACAGCACAGAACTACACGACACAGCACGACACAACATAGCAATACAGCACAACAACACAACATAACAGCAATATAGCACAGCAACACAATACAGCACAGAACAGCACAACAACACAACATACCAGCAATATAGCACAGCAACACAATACAGCACAGAACAGCACAACAACACAACATAACAGCAATACAGCACAGCAACACAACAGAATACAACACAACACAGCACAGCACAGACCAAGTGTAAACTCTAAGCCATGGCCCGAAGCAGGAGCCTCCAGCCTCACACACAATCACACTGTTGTGAAGCGCAGACATCGCACTCACCCATGGTGGGAAGTATGCCTCTGGTTCAAAGTACTTCCCAAAGTGCTTATTCCGCTTGAAGTTTCCCAGGTCAGCCTGCAGAGCAAAGGCTGCCAAAAGGAAGTAGGCCTCCTCCCTCTGGACACACTGGGACAGCAGCACCTGCTTCCGAAGGTGCCAGTAGTAATAGTACCTGGCTGACCGGTCACTGTGTGAAAACACCATTTGAGCAATTTGTAAGAATTCATTTCCAACATCAATATACATATTTCATATACATCTTTGTATATATTTTTTTTAAACTTTTGCTTACCTTATTAACCTTCCATTCTCCACATAATATTGAGCCCTGAAATGAATTATCATTGGTGGACCAAACTGGTCAATTCCCTGTTGTGAAAAAATAAATACATAAATAAGAGACACTTAAACACTTTTAAGTCTCAGAATATTCTTTATGAATGTAGAACTAGGTTTTCACTAGTGATATGATTCATTACGTTTCACAGGTTACATTGGGACTAGATCCATTTATTTTCAGCGTAAAAAGGGGGTATTTTTGTGTAAAACGGGGTGTAATTGTGACTCACTTTGCTGGCCTCCCTCTTCCACTCTTTAGGGCAGTACTTAGAGAGCTTCTGGCTCAGCTCCATGTAAATGTGTTCATTATCTGGGGGGGATGGAGATGCAAAGAAGGTTAACGCATACTGAGTCACTTCATGAAGAACGGAAGGCCCAGATCTTTACTCAATCAAATCCAGAGAGCAGTCCCAGGTGAGCCAAGCTATTTTTACCTCAGCCACAAAACCGGCTCAATTTCAGACAGACTACCTGCCGTTCTCATTAACCGCCAACTAATTTTTTTTCTTTTTCTTTTTACATTTTTTAAATTTCCCCTTTGGCAGGGCAGGTTATGAGCTATAGCTATCAAAGTATTTCCCCCCTGAACAAACAGTTCGGTTGTTCAATAAAACGCAGTGACTGGAAAACCATTACAGCATTCAAATCCCAGGGTGATTCAACAAAGGGGCTATTTTATTCCTGGCACATGCAATAATTTACATTTTGAGACCCTTTTAGCGAATTAACAAACATCTGCTGAAAGCAATTTGGGGCATGGCATTCAAAGGGTACTTCAAAACAGGTCGTGGCTCTGCATCGGTATTTTATGGGTGAAAATCAAACCGTCGCAGACGCGTTCATTTAAACGACAGAATGAATACAAATGAAAGTACTGATTCTCAAGGTTAACCCTTTAAAAGCTGAGAAAGAAATGCTAAGAAGACATGTTCTGAATGCCAGGGGAAAGATGGTGATTGGGCTGGCTGGGGGCTGACAGTGTTGGGGTTGGGGTTGACAGGCCATGGAAACTAGGGGTAAAGGGGGGTTGTATACTCTGCTGGGCCTGTGTGCTGTTTGTCTTGCAATTTCACGCCATTCAGATAAGCAGCCCAGGAATTCCCCCTAGTCAGAGCAGGCACAGCAAGCCCCTGGTCAATATGTACACGATTGGCTTGTCTAGCAGTCAGCTGCCTGAAATTCCGGTCTGTGATTGGCTTGTTGTTGAGTTCCCAGCATTCAGCAGGTGCTGCTCCTCCACCTCTGGCCTGGTCTGTTAGACATGGCCCATAAATCTGCTTATCCCCACACCCCAACCCAACAGCCCCATCACACTACCATCACGACACACTGCACCTGTCCAAAACCCCGCCCCCTTAGGACCCCCACCCCCACCCCTACACTAAACTCACACAACACACACACTCACACTCACACTCACACTCACACACATTCAGCTGTTTGCTATATCAGGGACACAGAAATTACAGGGGGGTAGACCTGGAACTGCCAGTTCAATTTACACCGAGGTAAAGATACGGCTGTTCCTTGAAATTGGAAACTGTAACCGCATAAATTGACAGCCAAAACAACGTTCCATCTTTCCACTTTCAACACAGTGGGTCTCCGCATTCCACTGCCCAAACGGCAGGGGTGAAGCGTTCAAAGAACCCACGGTATGGTATGCAATTTCACAGCTGCCCGTTTCGCTTCGTAGCTCCTGCGCGAGAGACAAAGCAAATAAACTGATCACGGCCCCAATCCCTTAACCAGCTGAGGAATGCTTAAAATGGGGACATCTCATGTGTCAGGAGCTCAGCAGACAGGATGCGTGACACACAGCGGCCTCTGAGGCGACGCACAGAGGGGTCTCTTACTCTGAATAACGCTGAGTCCAAACAGGTGACAGTCCTTCAGTCGTAGGAGGTCACACACCTGGGCAAGCAGCTCTTGACACAGCGTCTTCACCTGTACACATGGCGCACACAGTTCAGACACACAATCCACTGATGATGGTAGCATACGTAATGCACACCAGCCAAAAGCATGGGCTGAAATACTAATGAACTCCTGAACAGGCTTTTAGTTTGAGGGCCTGTTACATTTACATTTACATTTGACATTTTAGGCATTTAGCAGAGGCTCTTATCCAGAGCGACTTACACAGTTTACATTTCTTTACATACAATCCATTTATACAGCTGGATATTTCACTGAAGCAATTCAGGTTAAGTACCGTGCTCAAGGGTACAACAGCAGTGCCCCACCTGGGAATTGAACCTGCAACCTCTGAGTTACAAGCCCAGCTCCCTAACCATTACACTACACTGCCAGCCAGCCTGCCTGTTGCATAGCCTACGGGAAAATGGAACCAGCAGGCGAAGAGGGGGAATCTTGGCTGGACTGAGGCATGCAAATAAAGCCTTCAGAAACATTTGGGTTCAGATTTCTTTTCACTTCACAACGGTTCAGTACATGTGTTTTGTAACCATCCTGTGTCCGCCATCACGTTGTCGTGTTGTGTAAACACGGCAGATGAGGACAAAGACTGAAGTGTGCGTGTGAGACAGAGGGGGAGACAGAGAGGGAGAGGGAGAGAGGCGTACACTCATATTTGAATTTGAATTTGAATTCGAGAGAGAATTTGACTCACGTTGACAATGATGTTGAGCGTGTCGTCGTTGGGGAGAAAGACACAGACACAGCGGCGGTCCTGCATGGTTTTGTTGTTGTGGAAGGTCAGTTTGTTCATCTTCGTCCGACTGGGACAGTCCCGGGGTGGGCGGGCACCAGGCCCTGTGATAACCCTCTCTGCGCTGAGCCCACAGACAGCGGTGCCAGCAGCTCGTCAACACTGCAGCGGGTGCATGAGAGCCAGGGCGCGGGGCAGACGCTTCGCCTGAGCAGCTGGAGAGAGAGAGAGGAGAGAGAGAGAGTTGATCACTGAGATAGCGGATCACAGGGCTGAACTCTTACTCGGGCTGGCAGGAGTACTCAAACGCTCAGGTGTTCAAAACAAAAGCATGAGAGCATTAACGCATCTCGATCACTCAAAATATCATGCTAATTAAATAGGCCACCAAATAAAAAAGAAATATGTCCAAAAACAAAATATACGCTTTCATAAGCGGGTGTCTTGCCAGGGTGGGCAATCCTGTTCTTGAGTGGAATGTTGTCCTGAATGCCTTAAATTTTTTTGCAAGCCATCTACAAACAATCAAAAGTGTGTGCAAGCCATCTACAAACAATCAACCGTTTGACTACTTTGGTCTGGAACCCGAAACCAGAAAAACATTCATTACTGAATTTCTTGAGCATGGTTCCAGCAGTGTTGCTCAAAACAGCATTGTATGGAAATTGTATGGTAAGCTGGCGTACCACAAGAGCACCGCCCATAATCAAAGCACGCAGACGAACCGTTATAGTGTGGACACTGCAGCGGACGGAGGAAATGCTTCTCGATGCTTTTGGTGGGGCACAGCCACACGCTGACGCAACTCCGCTCATGTGGCGAAAACCACAGGACTGCTCCCTAAAATAATCTCCAAGGATACGACGCAGGGTTGTCTAGTAGCCTGTGCTAGCTGAAGGTGAGGGTTCACAATTTGTCCATATTCAGTACAAAATGGATATTTGCAGGCTGAGTATCCAGTGGGCTATTGGGCCCCCCCCTGTAACCGATAGACTAGACTGCCCTTCCTCACACACGGCTACAATTACCAGCCGTTCACACACGGCTACAATTACCAGGGTCCTCTTGAGATTTGATAAATATTAGACAATTTATTTTTTGGGGCCAGAAGACGTGCTTCTTTTCTGCAGGGATCCAACTGACGTCACATTTATGGTGGAAACAGATTTACAGATGCGCCACATCCCCCCCTCCTGTGACATGACTGTCTCCGCCGTGGCTAACCAGGGACGGGTCCTCACTGATTTGGATCACGCGATAGGTCCCCTCGGTCGCCGTGAGGGCCATGGATCGGTGGTGTTGCAAAAAGACAGGTCCTCGTGAGTACACGAGTCTTGTTTTCAAATTCACCTTTGCAAAAGAGGTTAAGGTTAAGAAAAGGGCTTCCCAGAAAAAGGGCAAAAATGTGAACAAAGGTGGATACCTACATAGTTGAATATTTTGACAGCTTTTGTTGGATTGCTAAGTGTATTGTGGGAAGCCCCTTTATAGGTGAACAACTTTAGTTCAGTAAAAGGTACTAACATGTGACAGTTTTATGCTTATTGATTTCCTTTACTTTTTCTCTTTTGTACGACCTTTTTTGTACATTCAAATACTCCAGCGTTACTGATGGTCAAAATCAATCAATCTTTATTTGTATAGCACCTTTCTAAACAAAGTTACAAAGTGCTTTACACGGTAAAATGCCCATCTCAAACTAATACCACTTATGCATATTGTCATATTTATTCAGCTGAGTTTCTTTTTACTGCACTGTACACAGTGTTGGCTTCCCCCACCCTGGTGCAAATCCCTGAACCTCTTCCTGTGCCATTCCAACAACTCTGTACTGTTACCCTCCTGGTAATGATTACACATCTTTACTTTGTTAAGCTTAAAGGGGCTTCACAGCAGTGCAAAACAAATGATACAAAGCCCACTTCAACACAGCTACGTATATTCAACACTCCAAAGAGAAGCACGTTTTAAAAAAATGTTTTTAGAAAGAAGAAAAACCCGGTCATGACTCTACATCTCTGATCTCATGACTATAGAATGCCTCGGTCTGGTGGAGGACATCTGCCTGCAGAACAACTGTAGAAATTCAGAGGACCCATGTCATGTGTGTGTGTGTGTGTGTGTGTGTGTGTGTGTGTGTGTGTGTGAGTGTATAAGTGTATGAGTGTGTGTGTGTGTGTGTGTGTGTGTGTGTGCACGCATATATGTGTATGTGTTAGCATGTATGTGTCTGTGTGTGTGTGCGCGCATGTGTGTGTGTAAGGCAGGGGGGGTGGGGGTTGTGTGTGAGGCAAGGGGGGGGGGGGTCACCTCACAAGTCAACAATTTGATTCTTAACAAATGCTGCAATTGGGTAAAATTATGCAAAGTGGAAGCAGCTGTGCAACAATACAGAGTTTACACAACTGTTGGCAATTGCGGCCAGTTGATGTGCACAAACACAAAGGCCCTTCACTGCTGTAATGCCTCAGGAGTGTGACCACCATTACCGACCGGGGGAGGGGGGCTGACACCTATCAGAGGTGCAAATGGATTCAGGTCCATCTGAGGAATGTGAATCAATGCAGCCCCTGCAAAGAGCCTCAGCTGGTGTGTGTGTTGTTCTAATGCGATCCAATATGGCGTGTTTGCATTTAATCTGATGAGTTTTCCCCCACTGCTCGAGAGCTGCGTACCCCAGAAAAAATGACTTTAGAGCTTCCTCTTTTCCGTTAGTGGCTATGCCCGCCCAGAATCGTGTTTATTTAGTACATAAATGAGCAAGGTCACCCACAAAATTTGTGCATTTGTTCACTCGCTTGTGGTGGAGGAAGAAATCCAGCTGCTAGTACTTTTGTTAATCCCGTTTTGAGAAAGCCACAGCAAAGGTAGTGACAAACGATACCGATTACATGAGAATCTGCTGTACTGTACATTACAGGAGGTACATGTATTCATGGATGATATGCCAAGAATGTGCTCGCATTGAATAGACACTTTATAATGATGCTATGTTACAGAATAAACATGCCTGATGGCCGACCATCATATCTGTAGGAGGCGAATATACAGCTGGCCCAGATCAACTCACAGTAAAACACAGCCTCAGTCACCTCAGCTGGGTCACTAAACTGCAGCTAAGACAAAGTCATGTGGCTTAATTCACTACTCGGAGCACCTTGTTAAACTGCTGTAGGTTGTTTAAAATAGATGTCCTTTGTTGTACCAGGAATGACGAGTACTTCATGCTGATGAGCAATGAAATAGCCCTCACTGTCATTGGCCCTACATCTACAGCTAGCTGATTCCAAAGTGGCAGGTATGCTTTATGTTTATGGCTGTTGAGGCCGGTCAAATAGACGTGAGAGGAAAAAGTGATTTCTCATATTTTGTCCCCAAGGGTGAACATGGAGTAAACCTGGGCACAAAAAAAAAGTCTTGCGAAACATTTTTTAAGCTCCAAAGCACTCAGGTCTCATCATGCTTGAGTGTGTGGTGATCACTTCATTCTATACAATTAGTCAATTCTACAGCAATCATGCAGTCACCCAGCCATGCAATTAGTGTGCAGTGAACACCACTCCATCTTCCCCGGCAACAGCCCAGGTCTTAAGTGGCCTACCGTGGATCTTAACGACGAACCTGAGCGTGTGATTAAAACCAACACACACGAATGAAGTGGGCAACTTTAAAAAGGGAAATGTGAAACTTCTCTCCAGACTGGGAAAACTATGCTGCAATTTTACGCTGTGTGCTTAGTACGAATCAGTGGTCGGAAGAGTATCCATGGGTGCTGTTGATTTTGAGAAATTCAGAGTGCATATTAGATCTGGGGGCTGAAAGGATGAATGTCGCAATGCTTCGGATACATCGTAATGCTGTGCTGGCCGTTATGCCTGATTATAATGCTTATAGTCACATGAAGCTAGTAATATGGTGTCAAGATCTAATTGTAATGTCTGAAGACCACTTCAAGCACTTGATGCCACTGGTCGCTGGCCAGAAACAACGGCTGGAATGAAAAAAGAATTGATTTGCACTGGCTATCAAATATATGCTATTTATATCAACTATATTAGAAGGTCACTCCACATTTAATTATCATACGACTCCCCTAGGCCACGAACCCATTCGGAGATGATTTACGCTTGACTCATTTTGTAGGTTATCACCTGAATCTTTGTGTGGAGCGTCTGAACGACTGGACATGTTGCTCGTTGGATATATCCAGACACTGGTTTGGTATATTCATAAAGCCTGCCACCAACAAAACGTTCTTATTCATGCAATACGGATCTACACCACCACACAGGGCTGCTTTGGCATCATTTTGGCTGTAAAAGACACTCCGCTGCAGTTCGGCTGGGCAGAACGCGTCCTGTATTGCCCTGCTGGTTGGGTCGCTGGTCAGGCCACTGGTTGTTCTCCCATTGCTGGAATAGGTACCCCATCCAAAGCAGTAATATTACCATCTGCATACTAACATGGACAATACCATCTACAGAAAAACAGACATTTCAAGAAGCAGTAACTTACTTTGTGTTTGCATTTGTCTCACACTCAGCACCAAGAGAGGTGTGCCCTCTCCTTAAACCCGAGAAGCCAAAGTCACGCCGCACAGCGCTTAAGGCGAATGCTAATGGTGGGGCGTGGAGTGCCATTGGGGTTCCGGACATGTGATCGAGTGGTTCCGGGATCAAGCAATCCACTTAACATCCCCAATGCCCTGCTACCTGTTCTCAGGCTTATCAGCACACTAAACAAATAAAACAGTTTACTACGCTTTACTGCCGTTTTTATCGCTAAACTAAACCAACAATGCATTTTAGTAAAACTTTTTATTGCAATGCTACACAAATGTATAGCACATGAAGGTACACAATATTTTTGAAACCGTTTGAAATGAGATTTAGACACAAACAGATGGACTTCAATAAGGATCGTCAGTAAAAAACGAATTGCCTTTAAGCGCGGAGCAGTAGCGCCATATAAAGGCCTTTGTGAAACGTAACGGCTGCAATTAAGTCATCGCCAGATAAAGGCAGCTGTCAGGCGGATAACTTTATGCGAGGCGGGGCTCTCACCAAATCCCGGGACTTTGATTCCACTGTGATGGGATTCACATCGGGCATTATCTACAGTCAATTCAATTACCCCAGAGTGCGGAGCAGCACGGGGCTCTGGGTTCTTCTGTTCGCAGCGGCTGGTATTGACCGCAATCAGGGAGAGAGCCTCAGACTTGGATCCGAGGACAGCTGGTGATCCGTATGAGAAAAATGACTCGCTCTGGTATTTTTCACATTTAATATGCTAATGAATTTATACATTTTCCAGTAATACATTTTCACACGTAATACACGTGATGAGCAATGTGTTTTTATACATTCCAAGGAGGCAGTCACAAACTGCTGTCTTTCAGAGACGTTCTCAGTTTCATCGTCGTGGTTTTGCCTTTAGTCACGCTGTGCACGCGCACGTACGCACGCACAGCTACGGCCTGTTTATGAGCGACTCGCAACGCACTTAGCTGTAATGGTGTACAGTAGGGCAGGCCTGTTGCCCCAAGGTGGCCTTGTGTTTCTGCCTCTCGCACTCCACCGCGGCAATGTGGCACTTCCACTCCCTCCCTACCACATGCCCTTCATTAGGCAAGAGCAATCAGAGGGGTGCGATGGCACGGGGGTTAATTAGGGGCGAAATGCAACAAATTGGATCACTGGTGGCTTCAACTCCACAGCATCTCCCCCTCACAACAATGCACACATTAAACAAGACTGACTGCTGCTCCTCACAACCCCCCCCCCACCGCTCCCTCCTCCCCTCCTCGCCTCCTCACAGGGCCCCCCCACACAGTCAGCCCTTTGTGTCTGACACACCTTTAAGAGGAAAGGTCACACAACATAATTAAAATCATTTATAATGACGCCATCTTTGCGGAATGTTTATGAAAACAGGTCAAGTCGAGGTCACCGTGGCCTTAAGTGGGGCTGTGTATGGGAGGATATGCAAATGATATTAATCGCGACTGCATTTCTTGTTTTCGCACAGAGGTGACTAGAACTGCTTGACACAGTGCTTCTCAGTGGAGTTGTTTTTTTGTTGGGTTAGACGGAAAGGAATATGACCTGGGGCAGACAAGGCATTGTGTAGTCACTGCAAATGATTTTAGAGGAGGACAGAGTCATGTCTAGTCTTTCAGTGAGACATTGTTACATCAGCTCTCAAGTAAAGTGTATTTATAAAGCCTTTCAGGCTTATAAAAAAAGAAAAGAAAAAAACATTTAAAAAGCTACACATTTTTTATCCGCACTTTGGGTGGATATGAAAAGCGCTTCTGAAAAAAAAATGCATGTATGTTCATGTAAAATTGTATGTTCACGTCACGTAAGAGCACGGGCGGGTATCCATTATAACACCCCGCTCGTCCATTTTAAATTGACATTTCAGGCATTTAGCAGACGCTCTTATCCAGAGCGATCCATTTATACAGCTGGATATTTTACTGAAGCAATTTAGGTTAAGTACCTTGCTCAAGGGTACAACAGCAGTGCCCCACCTGAGAATTGAACCTGAGTTACAAGCCCAGCTCCCTAACCATTACACTACACGTCCCACCTTCCCACTCTACCACATGGCTGCAAAACAGCATCTCCCAGTGCTGTGCGAGGACACAGGACCAGTTAATCAAACCTCTCTCTCCCAGCGATCCGCCATGACGCGGCCCGACCGCCAGGGCCATTTCCTGCCATTCAGCCTGGGCCCGGAGCGACTTCCCCCCCAAACAACACACTGTCAACGTGGCAGGGTACGGAGGCCCGGCGCGAACCTACAATCACGCAGAGCTGCGCGGGGCGGCCGTTAGTGCCTCTGCTCGTTTCACAACGGACCGACGGGAAAGACAGGGGCCGCCTGAACGAACGCTGCCAGAACCAGCGACAGCTGAGCCAGCCAAAATTCCTACAGAGCTCAGCTAGCAAGCCAGAGGGAGAGAGGGACAGAAGGAGAGAGAGAGAGAGAGAGAGAGAGAGAGAGAGAGAGAGAGAGAGTGTGAGAGAGAGAAAGAGAGGGAAAGGGAAAAAGAGAGAGAGAGAGAGAGAGAGAGAGAGAGAGAGAGAGAGAGAGAGAGAGAGAGAGAGACATAAAATTAAGAGAGAGAGAGAGAGAGAGAGAGAGAGAGAGAGAGAGAGAGAGAGAGAGAGAGAGAGAGAGAAAGAGAGGGAAAGGGAAAGAGAGAGAGAGAGAGACATAAAATTAAGAAAGAGAAAGGGAAAGAGAGAGAGAGAGAGAGAGAGAGACATAAAATTAAGAAAGAGAGGGAAAGGGAAAGAGAGAGAGAGAGAGAGCAAGAGGGCAGGAGAGAGCTCAAAAGCACAGGCAGGAAAATAAAAGTGCTGCAGTCAGGAGAATTCCACCCTACACATCTGCTTCTCATTCCAACAATGGAGGCCTTTGATTCGCGTGAGCGGACCACACCGCCATCCCTGACTCCCGACCCCGCCAGCATGCGCCCTGGAATTCCTGACTGCTCCATGGGACACGCCGTCCCAGACCCCGTCACTCTGGTCCCAGGATTCCCAGCTGGAATCTTTATGGATCGGGGAGGGGAGGGGCGATGAAGGGAGGAACGGAGGCTGACACACAGGCCGAGATGTTCTGACTCTTGGCGGCTATGCCAACTTTGGTAACACCCCTCACACAGGATAACCGCTTCATTATTTTGTGAACTGATAAAGTTAACATTTATTACCTGTGATTTAAATGGAAACTAGACAGTGGAAGCAGATGTGAAACTGTTCAGCGACGCCTGATACCCCTGGGTGAAATAATTCTCAGTGAAAATGACCCAGGCTTATCCCCTGGCTTATCCATTGTCCTGGACTCAGTTAACACACACACACACACACACACACACACACACACACACACACACACACACACACACACACACACACACACACACACACACACACACACACACACACACACACACTTACTGGATTGTAATTTTTCCTGAAAAGGTTCAATACAGTAAATACAGTATAGTGAGAAACAAACTGAAAGTGTCAGTTTTTTTTAACATCCTTTGGTTTGCCATATTGGTTTAAACTATTTGTGATGCTAACATTGAAGTATGCAACTACACAATGTGTCCTCCTGCCCATGTTCTGATGGAACCTGAATTAATGAATAAAGACTCCTTTCCAATTAGGTTTCACACGGAGAGGCAAACAAGACAGATTTCCAGAGACTGAATTGTGAATTGCAGTTTTAAATCAGAACTGTACAGTGAAAAGGTTCACACCTTTTTTTGCTTTTCAATCAGGAGAGAACTGCAATTCAACTTCACTGCAATTCACATTCAAATGTCACTCTCCTGAAACCAAATTTGATCAGCTGGTAGGGAACTACCGGTAACGCAAGTACTGGCTCTGACAGGCGCTCCGCTCCAACCAGCTGATCAAACGGTTTGAGCGCTCTCTGTTGTCTTCATTATCTGACAGCTCTCAGACGAGTACGAGTGTGCAGTCTCGGCCATTACCGATGCGGGGAGAGAACTGAGGAGCTGCTTGTGCTGCAGTAAAGAAACAGATTAACTCCCTGAACACACAGTTGCCCTTCATTTCCTCTCTGCGCTGCAACTCAATAACAAAAGCAGAGGGCTGGCTGCATCTCCAGCTCGCGAGAGACGGATAAAGAGAGGGAAGGAGGACCGACACGGGTGCTACGGTCTTTCATCCCAAGGCCCGTCTCCACGCTCAGGCGGTGCGGGGGTGGGAATGGGCAACAAGGGAAGGCCAATGATTAAATATTTACAGGCTCCCCGGACCCAGTGTGAACTGACGTGCGAGGACTGCCAGCTTTATAAATAGTACTGTGAGCCTGACCTGCTCGCACGCCCCAAAACCAGTCTGGAGCCGCTACGCTAAAGCCAAGACACAAGGCCGGCCATGTGGGGCACTCCGCTCTGACCGCGAGACAACCCTGGTCACTGCACCAGATACACCGATTCGTTTACTCCTCTCCGCTGCTTCGGTTAATGTCCCAGTCACAAGGCAGGCAATATGGAGCACTCCACCCGAACCATTTAACAAACCCGGTTACTGCATCAAATGCATCAAGCGATTTACTCTCCTCCAACTGGTTCAGTTAATGTCCCAGACACAAGGCCAACAATATGGAGCACTCCAACCGAATCATTTCACAAACCCGGTTACTGCATCAAATGCATCAAGCGATTTACTCTCCTCCAACTGGTTCAGTTAATGTCCCAGACACAAGGCCAACAATATGGAGCACTCCAACCGAATCATTTCACAATCCCGGTCAGGCGGTTACTACAGCAGATGCGTCAAGCAATCTACTCTCCTCCACTGGTTCAGTTAATATAAAGCAGCGCCAGCAGATGATATGCAAATATGTGTCATGTAATAGGACGGCAAAGTTGTGACACACACACACACACACACACACACACACACACACACACACACACACACACACACACACACACACACACACACACACACACACACACACACACACACACACACACACACACACACACACACACACACACACACACACACACACACACACACACACACACACACACAAAGCGATGACTACAACTGTAACTGGTCAGACCCAGACGCAGCAGTGTTATGCAGTTGTATCCCTTTAATTGCTTGGGGGACACTCATACCCAGGGACACTTGCATGGCTTCCATTTTGCACATTAATAACCGTCTATCTATACACTTGGACTTTTCACAGAAGCAACTGGGCTTCTCAAGGACCCAAAGGAGGTGCCCCTCCATTTCTATGCATAAAACTGCCACCAGAGAATCCCAGAGAGATTTACAATGCGCCTGTAAATTCCCCCGCCGCATGTCCACCTGGAACGATTTGCCATTAGCTTGCTGACCAGCGAGAAAATGAGTTACCTTGTCCACCAGTGGAATTATTAGCTAGCTAGCTAACTACATTGGTAGTGGCCGTGTATTTATTTACCAGCTAGCTACTTAGGTGATGTATTTATAGTATTTAATTTCCTCTAGCTTTTCATTTGCGTATCTGTAGGTGCTGGCTAGCACCTTAGTGAACTAGTACCTTTGGGTGTGATAGCAATAAATTGCTGTATAATTTGCAGCTAAGCACACTTAATTTAATATGCCCAGTATGTTAAATGCTGAAGAACTGAATCCTTGACAGTCTTTGCTAATTCCAACCTGTTTATGTCTTTGTTGCCTATCATGCCTCACTCAAAGGGAGCAATCTTCCAAAATTGCCTGTGTGGACTTTCCTCTGAAGCCTGCACTGCATTGCGTAACCGTGACCAGCGCAGACCCACTTGAGGGGTGGAGTAACAGGATAAGGTGATGTTGTTCTAAGGGCCATTAGCTTCTGGGCTAGCAGCATTACTCATTCCCTGACGTGCAAATGGGATTCCCCAAACTAATGTTATCATCTCGGCCCCAGTGCTGACTGCCATGCCATAAAGCGGCAACAGTGGCCTCAGAAGACCGACGGGGGGGGACAGGGGGGGGGGAGTGGAGGAGGAAGATGAGGGGAGTGTTGGATGTACTGAGGGGACCAGAGCAATAGATGGAAAAGAACAAGGGGACTGTGGGCAGAAAGTGAGGAAAAGAGAGGAGCAGCAAACATGGGCGGCCCCGCTGAAATGTAGACATTTGCTTTGCTGTTCGACAGAGAGGAACTTTTGGATGAAACACGCCGATGATTCACTAACACTATGAATTCTAATTAATGTAGTGTTTTCATTAAAATGCTGCCACTGGAGATGCCCGTTTTCCTCATCTCAATAACCATCATGGCAATTTTACTTGCAAAGGTTCAGTGATGTTGATGTGACGCAACGGTAACTTTAAGGCTGTGGCTTTTCTCACTCAAACTGATACTCCACCCCGGCTTTCGTGTGGTCCTTGGCCTTAGCCAACGACCCGAATGAGAGTGTCCACAAGGCATATACGCAAGTCCTCCATTTGATTTACGTAGCACTTTTCATCCGTTTCCATAAACAGGCGGTAAAGGGCCTCTCATTCTGGCCCACTTCACAGTCCACAGGGCGTTCATACTGGAGACAGGTGTGAGCGCTAATTATAATGCGATTAGAATTGGTAAAGAGCCAAGAGTCGCTCAAAGTGGAGATTCTCTCAGCTCTGGATGTGAGCTATGGGGCAAAGCCTAGTACACACTCGATCGCCACCAAGATAGTTGTGAATGAAGACGACACACTTTGAGACTGGCCTGCTGCAGTATCGGGGAGAGTCAGGATGACACACAGCAAAAGCTTTTAGTTGGTGCAGTGCGTTTTACTGAATGGTTATTTTTCCATTGACTGTCGCAAGTGCTTCACTGCTGATGAAACCGTTTGCTTTTCGTTGGACGTTGGTTGCCTACCCTGGCCCCTATCCACAAGCCACTCAGAAGCCACTCAAGCCACTTCCTTTCGTGAGACCTGACACACGATAGGAGAAAAGGAACCAAGGTACAATTTCAGTGTGAACAAGTTTCGCCAAGAGCCCTGGCAAACTCAGGGGAGATAAAACGTGGCTAAAATCACGTAGTGTGCATGGGGCTTTTGGTGGTTTCGGTGCAGCCCACCATACGTGGGCATGCGTTACAGTGTGGATCTCACAATGCGCACTTGTTCTGCACAGCTAATCTAATATCTGCCGAGTAAACACTTATTTTTAGTCTTATCCAATAAAAATGTCAGGCTCCTCAGATCAGTGCCGCGCAGCATGGTGACTCCATGCCAGGCCGACATGGGCCTAACAGCACTAGTGAATCGTTATCAGGTACCTGCTGGAATGTCATGACAGGAGGCTTTGCTGGAAGATCAGCTACATCTGCTGTCTTTAAAAAAAGCGACTAACATTATATTATATATTATTCAGTATTTTTTGCCATCATCCAAGGCCATTTTATTTTTATTTTATACAATATTCACCCTCATTTGGTGTGATTTTTTTGTATGCAGGCCATCTCTTTCAACTCACACGACCAGAAAAAAAGAGAGTACATTTAGATAAGAACAATAAAACATGCCATAGGTCACCACAGCACAACTGTCAACATTTGTAAAGTCGCGAGCATCCCCGCGGGGTGAGCAGAGGGGAAGTTGCGCTTTCGGATCCAGAAACGGCCTCGTCTTCCAGAGGGCTTTCAGTCATTTCCCTGCCATTTCCTCCGGAAGAGCCACAGATCAGACCGTCTGTTTCGCATTTATTTCCAGCGCCGCGTCGACCTACTGTGCTAATATTCACTTCATCAGGAACAGGTGGGATCGCAAGCAGGGCCCTGAGAGAAGTCCACTTTCCCTCCCCCTGCTGCGGCCAATCACTGCAGAGCATCCATTTGACGGCAGAGGTACTGTTTAACATAACCGTATTTTCAAACCGCAGGGGAAAACAGAGTGGAAGAGGTAGAGGTATCTTGCTATACTCTGACAGGTCAGCTGCGGTTGAAGAGGATCAAATTATTTTGATTCAGGTTATAATAAAGGCTTCAAGATTCCGACAACAAAACCTTAGTGAGTCCACATCTTGTGCCCTATAAGACTGGCAGTAAAGACACTGCTGGCTAGACGATGATAATTAAAAAAAAAGAACCTAACCCAGAACCTCTTTACAGGGACGCAGCTTTGAGAAATATATATTTGCCACCGTAGAGACTGTCAAAACTGTCAAGTGAGAGATTAAGAGAGAGAGTAGGCACGGTTACTGTTAATGCAGTAACACAATGTGAGAAACAAGACGTGTGTATGTGTGTGTGTGTGTGTGTGTGTGTGTGTGAAAACGAAGCAGGCAAAAAAACAACAAAAAAACATTCCCACTCCCATTCACTGCAATGGCATGCATCTCTCCAGGACTCATAAATGGGAGTGGCTGTATTCAAAAACGCCTTCCAACCTGAATCCTGAGCTTTGTTAAGTGTGTGTGTTTGTGTTTTGAAAAATGACAAATGAATAGGCTAGTATAAATTATTCCTCACCTCTAAGCATTTCTGGGACAGCCAGACTTCGTCCATTCAATGCAGCGCTGATGTATATGCATTTAAAGAGAGCCAGGTTGCATATTACACAGCACGTCTGTGATCCCTTTTCTTATCAGCACTGCAGCATTTACAGCTCGGCAAACAAACGCACATCTACTTTAAAGTGTAGAGCAATGCGTGAAGAATGGCTTTCTGACTGAGGGCTACAGCTGAGGCAAGCCTTCCCAACAGGCTAGAGGATGTTCTTGTTATGGGGGCACATTAGCAACCGAGATCACAGATTTCAAGCGTTCAGGTAACTGCCAAAATAAAGGAAACACTGTCAGGTTTAACTTGCTTCTAAGGAGCCATTTGAGCACCAAGACTTCATTCAGGACCAGATTTTTGGTGCACAATTTATACAACAACCAAAGACTATCCTTTAATTAATACAATTGTTTTTCAATCAAATGCATGCACTTGATTAAAGATAATATGGTTTAATTTGTAAATATTTTCAAGAAAATGGGTATTAAGGCTGGGAAAATGTAATGCTCATGGATCGCAATTTAAAAACCGCTGATATAATAAACAAATATAAACATTGATTTTTTTAAATGGACCCAGAATTTATACTCACTGAAACAGATAACGAAATGAAAACATTATCTGAAGTGCTACACAAATCTTACCCTTGCATTAAGTAGGCATTAAGTAAGCAGAGCTAGAAATCCCCTATTATGTACTTCCAGTGAAACCTAATTTTTGGAGAATCGTCGCAGATCACACATTAATCTAATAAGAGAGAAGCAGAAAATGTCATTTAAACAAGCAAATAAGCACCATTAACTTGAACTTGTTATATTATTGGTTATTGGTGCATATGAACTTATTTAACAGATAACAAATAAAAATGCATGCTCGTGGCTGTTTTGCCTGCCTTTATTTATTTATGTCTTTCCTTCTTTATGAATGAATGTTCTTCATGCACTGATGGTTTAAAAACAGCCCTTCATACTTTGAAAAGTAGCAGTCCTTATTTTGGGATAAGGTCCCAGTCCTTATTATGGGACAAGGTCCCAGTCCTTGGTATATACCTGTGGGCCACTCTGTGTGAGTCACTCCTACACCTCATGCTTCATCAGCACCAGGTTTAGGAGGGTCATCCCTCACATGGAATCACAAGGAAACCTGTGACTCAAGGTGTTTTGTAATAGATTGCGTGTTTTGTACTTTTCCCATTACTTTTGGGAATTTTCAGAACAAATAAGGATTAGGCCTAGACTCATTACAAAGTGTTGTGGGAAAAAGTGTTACAATCTCATCAATGTACTGTTGCCAACAATCCACCACTATCAGGTTTAACATTTTCATGGATGGTACATCCTGTATTTACTTTAGAAGAATGTATACAGGCAAAGTGGATAATTTCACAGAAAATGCTAATACGTTGACAGTGCTCCAGCTCTTAGACTTCAGTTCTTTGCACTCAGTGAATGACACTGATAATTCAATAATCCTATCCTCCATATATTCACAACCTTTATCGATGGAATATAAATTTGATCCAAGGAAACTAGAAAGTTCTACAATTACTTTTCACACGTAACCTACACAAACGGATTAATGGTCATGTACTTTTACGTTAACAAAATAACAGACATTCTGTACCATGTCTGCTTGCATACATGTAAGGGAGGGGAAAAAAACATCCTTCAACTGTAAAATTCCCTGTCAAAAAATTGCTGACATTTCCCAACACAAAGATGGAATATTCCACTGCAAAAGGTGAAAAGTTGGACTGAACAAACATGACACTGCTCTGCGATCTGGGGGGAAGCTGAATGTGCAGTCAGCTATAAAGTGTATTATTTATAGACTTTAATAAAAGGTTGAATATAATTGAATGCTCTTTAACATCTGGCTCCCATGTGATGTAGCTGCGAAATAAAACAAGAAATACTACACACCTCAACCGACACAGCGTCCAGACATGTTTCGGCAGGGCACTCGGTGTTCGCGCACATAGTTTCCCCCGCTCCTGTACAATGCAAACTGCCGCTCTGCATTCCTGCCTCTGAATGCATGAGTAGCCCGGAGAGCCGTCCACGGGAGCGCCCCATTCACGCAGAAGAATGGAAACCCGTCCGATGATTATTCACCAATGCAAGAAGGAAAACGGGCATTGTTGTTTGCAAACTGTGAGAACCCTTGTTTTCTCCCCTCAACCCTGGATTTGTGCGCAGTTGTTTTTCGGCAATTCGGTTTCTTTCAAATCATTTCTCTGATGGCTGTTTTTAGCCCGTCATATCCACAAGTGCCAATGCAGAAAATAAAGGCACTGGTTAGGTCTATATTTGTGGCAAGGTGACGGACTTGCAGTGCACCGAACCACAAATATTATCGAGCTCCTTGAAAGGCACACTTAACTTGTGAAGTGACTGAACAGGCCTTCAACACCAAAACCGATTTTCGTTCTTTTATTCACTTTTCCATTTATTTTTTCCAAAATAAACCGTGTTCCATTATGGTCAATGGTGTTTTCCCACCCCCCACTGTTGTAACACTAGTTTTAATTCTGTCACTTGGAGATTTCAACCATACAACAATCACCAGAGCTTGAGGAACAACTCACATACTGTACCTTGCACTAACAATTCTGGCATGGACACACAATGAAAAAGAACGCAGCAATCATATTTTTGCAGGCCTGTTTTGGTATGAGATCTTACTGAGAAACACAGTGAAATACATTGTTCTCAGAAACAAAAGCAAATAGAAGTTGTTCATATAGCACATTTATGGATAAAAAGTACCCTTTGTGGCATGAATTTGGGCAATGAGGACACACCGAATCATGTTGAATTGTAAGCGTTCAAAGCCACCGGTTAACTCTTCTCTGTCAACATCTTGTGCATAAATTAATTATTGATGCCAACACCATGCTTAACACAAAGAGAAATGTAAATTCAAAGAAAAACATTTCAAGTGAAAAACAAAAAGGAGAACATGAGTTTTGAACATAAGGAGAACATAAATAAAGGAGTAGGGAATGACATCTTTACTTTAGTGTTGATAGCGCATTTCACCTATAGATGTGTGGAATTTCGCTAGAACGGGTTGACTTTTACACTGAAGCCACTGGCATATGTAATCTAGCTTGTAACTGGTTGAATCATGGGAGTCTGTTCCCACCCATTTGACACTGAAGGAGATTAACACAGGTACAGGAAGGTAGAGATAGTTTTCCTCCTGTTCAAAAGTAAGATATCAGAAATCCTATCTTTGGGAGTGTTTAAAGTTACAGAGCCATTCATAATTCTTTAGTCCTTGAATACATGTTTTAGAAGTGGTGCTGTATCTTTTACCTTAGGCAAGGTTTGGGCAGAATAAATTCACCTTCATTGTGTTCGTGAAGGAAGGAAGACAAAACTGAAAAAATATCCTCTCATATGTCAACCAGCCTCCGTTTGTTTAATGGAGAACTGGAAATGCAAAACATTAAGCTGGCAGAACTGCTTCAGTCATCAAATTACACACAAAAGATCATTCCTACAAAATGTTCTATAGTTTTAAACTGATCCAATAAAGCTGTTACCTGTGACAATGGTTAATGTCCCAAAACAGTTTATTCCTGAAGGGCCAGGGGTGGGACGCAGTTTATCGGGAGCGACAATTAAAGGTTTCGCATTTGCATGCAGATTGAGTAAGCTTTCGCTCCATCGACCCTCCGTTATAAAAGACCAGCCCCAGGCACCTGCGATCTGTATCAGTGGAAGTGCCACATGGGTGAACCACAGACAAAAGGAGGCCCGCATGCCTGAGAGGACCCTGAATGACCGCATCAAAGTGGAGCAGCCGGGTCTGGACTGACCTTCGGAAACAGGGTTCAGGCAGATTAGAGAGCAGTCTGCATTTCACTAGTAATCAGTAGACTTTATTGCAGCACCAGTAATCCCAGCGCCACAGTCAAGGGTGTAGCTCACGCCAGCACCACTCATTCGGCCTAGCGGTGAAGCACATCTGATTTCGTCTGGCCACACCAGAGCGCGGCAGCATGAAGTTTGTAGTTTAAGACTCTGGACTACACCAGGCAATGGAGATGATCCCAGCTGAGATGTGGCTCACAGGAGATGTGTGTCCACTAAAATGGTACTTCAACTGAATTTCCCCTTCATAAAAACACAACTGAAAAAATATGTACATAGGCTACATAAACACTAAATTGTATAACTAAATATACCTGGCAATGGGAGAATTTTAATTCAAGAGAGATTATACGGTTGCTGTGTTCTGTGAGAAAGGAGGCCATTTTAAAATAACCCAATTCAAGCTCTTCCTTTCCCCTTCCACCACAAGCTGGACTTCCTGTCCAGACAGCACCTGCACTTTCCACCAGAGGAAGTCATGGTGTCTACACAAGATAGCTCTGTTTCTCTCATCACCACAATAAATAAGCTCAAAAACACATGCTGTTTTTCTGTTTCTACCAACACAGAATTTAAGATACAGGGACAGGGAGACACATGAAATGGCTTTATGTTTCATGACACACTGGCAAAAGATAGCTCCTGTACTTGAAGAGCACACCAGATATCAACGTATGCATGCTAAACAGGAACACTGTGTTTTTTGAGCCAACCTTACACAAACAGGAAAGCAGAAACAACAATGCTTGGACCATTGTCTTTATTACAGCTACCAAAAAACATATCTGCAGTAGGTTTATCAACAATCCTAATCTTTTAACAGAGTTCTATCTTTTTCTAATCTAATAGCCACGTGACTATCTAATTCATAACATTGAATGAATAAGAGTAAAACGAATGTCACCATTCAAAACCTGGTGCCAATGCAATTAAACAATTTTGAGTACCAAACTCACAGAAACATTTACAGACATTCATTACCACCTTGCGTCCATAATTGAGCGCTGGTCTAATATTAAACTGACATAAACCACAAGGAGGAAATAGTTCGCATTCCTGAATAGTGAAGCCACAAGCAATTTGTCCAAGCAGAGCGACTAAACTGAACCCTAAGGCAAAAAGGGCAAGGAAAACTACAAGGTATACATATTAGTAAAATTCTTCACATAATTTAATCAACGTGCTTATACAAGAGAGGTTATTCAATGTTCAACCAAATTAAACTCCAGTGACAATTTACGATAGACATCAATACAGAGTGTACCAGTTCAAGCAACAGATCATGGATCAGCCATGAATAAACTAGAAAATATTAAAATGAGTATCCTAATATGGCGCACAGAGCAATCTCAAAAGTCAGTGTGCGGTGGCATACCGTGATTAGGAGACAACTTCGACTAATATGTTAAGATTAATGTCACTCACCGTTGCCTTCATGTTAGCAAATGACTACATTGACAGGACTGTACACGGTGCATAAAGTAATATAATCAAATAAAGTATGTGTTGGTGTGTAACATGCCTCACGCAAAAAAAAGAGAAAATATCAAGAATGAGTTCTGTGGTATTTTGTCATTCTATCTATAGGCCTTTGGGTTATTGCTACAGTTTAGAAACAAGCAGTTCCTATTACGGCTAAAAACGTAGAAGATTCCATTCCGATAGCAGCCAAAAATAAAGAAGCTAAAAGAATGTGTGACCATTGCCCATTTGGTCCAAAAGGGAACTCTGATGTAGCATGGGAAGAAATGTATAATGCGCCTCTAACTTTTAACGTGTGCAAGCTGCAGAAATTATAGCCAATATAATGTCATCCAGATTGGCCTAAAAAACTTGTATTTAAAATAATTGTATTCACATAGAAAAAACAGAGCAGATTTTGGCAAACGGGACGCTCTCCCTGTGTCCAATATTGCACGTCGATATGTACGTAAGAAATTGGATAGTCCCCTTCCTTATCAAAGTAGCAGCTATTCAGTTTACAGTGGGTGAATACTATATTCCCTATGCAGTAATTCAGCGACCACTTCCATACTGATACAGCAGAATGAAGCCTTTTAACTTTGAGGGGTTTTGATCCATTCTATTTGCGGACATAAACAAGTCGATCGCCTTCCAGATAAAATATTCTGGACTTCATTTTCAACTACAGCTCGAAGGAACACATCAAAACATCCTACAAGAACAAACACAGCCTTAAATACTACAGGAAAGCGAACATTTTTTTGGAATAACGAAGCACACGTCTAAAACTAGTGTATCGGTGCAACGGTCTGTATAAACAGTTCAAATGCTTTCCAACCTACAAACAATCATTACAGGACTGTTTGCGTTGTGGAACTTGGTAAAAGCGCTCTGGCAAAAATCTAACTATCGCCCATGGAAAAAGCGAGTGGCGAAGGGAGGAATGTCAAAGCTGTTTTTTTCAAATAGCTTTAATACTTACCCTCCATACACGATCAAATTGTCCTTTGTCTTGACCGAAATTAAATCCACTAAGGTTTGCGGCAAAGTTTTGTAATTCCGATTTTCTTTCAGCAAGACGAATACTTTGAAATTCTTCGAAGATCCGTAGCCCGTGTAGACTGCCACATATCTATCGGGATAGTAACAAGTAGAGCTACATGTGGAATTGGTGGAGGGATACTTCACAGAATGACGCAGAAGGGGGGAACACAGAGTTTACAAATATTTACTGCGTGTATGTACTACAATTAACATTTTAAAAAGCAAAACATTTGCTGCTATTTAGGTGCAATCACGAAAAAATCATCTTCTATAAATGTATATATTCGTAAATGGTCTTATGAGAACAGATTTATGTTTCGCAGTACCCCGTAGTAAAATCCGTTTAGTAGCGTCCACGGCTCCTGTCATTCCCCGCTTTCCCAGTCTGGCTGCTGTACTGCAAAATGCATTTTGCCATTCCCTTGATTAAATGCTTTATGCGCCTCCTTCTTTGAGGGATCGGGGACAACTTTTAACGATGGGTTCGAATTGTTACTTTTCCTCACGACTTCGTCCTTGGTTCTGTGCTTATTTGTGCAGACACTGCTCCCTGATGTAGTCTGATTTATACCGTGGCGTGTCTGAAATGCTCACTTCAATCAACCTCCTTGCCACAATACCGATTTTTTTTGTTTTATTTATCGGACACCTTAAGTTCACACCGCAGAAGTAGAAGAAATAACTAATTTTATTTGTAAAAGGAAGGGAAAACAACAATTTGTCAGGATTCAAATTAAATAGAGAACTGCGACATGTAAGAAACCTGACCAAGCTAAAGCTACCAAAACAAGCTATTAAGCTGGATAAAAGAAGACTAAATTTAGAGAGCAGTTATCTATTTCAAGTCCAGTTTCAAGAGAAAGTCTAGCACCACGTGTCTCAAGCGTCTCACATTTGTCACCATATTATGTCACCATTTAAACTATTTTTTCAGTTGGTGCATGTATTGGCTGCAGTAGGTCTTGAGCACTGACCGAATGTGCTTAGCATTAACGGCAGCATCACCTCCGGGTGGAGTGGCTGTTGAGTACAGAGAGCGTTTCTCTTGTTGGAGGAGTCGGCTGAGTGGCTGCAAGTGTTCGAGGTTCCCATCCCAGAGGGGGCTGAGCCATAGATACTCAAGTACACACACTCTCTCATTTGATTCATAAGCATGGCAGATGTGGTGTGGGGTGTATACTGACTCATTTTGAAGATCACTATTTTAATGACTAGAGACAAAAGTTGGACTGTAATATAGCCTACAGCTTCCTCCACCAAGAGGGCTGGATCGCTGAAAACGCCACGTTAAGCTTGTGTGTGTGCTATAGCAGGCTCAGGAATGGGCAGTTGTGGTGTGCAATTGATTGCTTTCATTCTGCAGCACCCGTCTAACACACAGTAGCTATTTGTTTTTAAAAATAAACAATCAATGTGCCACTTTGTTTTAGCAGCCACTCGTGGTATTTCTACACAGAGAAATCTCCCCTCTAGGAGAAACTTAGTTACTCATTACTTTGCATCCCACTTTGGCCTTATTGATTATATCCAAAAGCTATGCAGCTTGCCATTATTTCTGGAAAACAACTGAATCTGGAAAAGAGCTGACTTGGACTATGGCTCCTTGAGTGATGGAGGAGCTTCGGATGACAGAATGGGCTGATGCTCCATGTGACTGTGGGATATGAATTAAATGCAGATGACTGAATCGGCAGCTGATTCAAATTCAGTGAAATTAACACGTCTCACCTGTTTAAAGGGAAGAGAATCACACATCTGATTTGGTTAGCATGTTAGCAACCGGTTTAGTCAGAAAATAAAACTATTGCTAAATTGCTTTTTATGTGTTTTTTTAGTAGCTCTACCTTTTTTTGCCCATGGCCTTAGAATATTTAAAAATACATTTGAACCTGATCACATTATTAGGTCTGCTGTACTAGAACATAATGAAACCATCCTTTAATTTTCCTTGACACATACTGTATGTGGTTAAGTGAACAAAACAAATGAAACATGATGAACAAATCACCTTTACTGAATCAAATGAATTGATTAAGTGACCAAAATCGAATTGCCAACAACCAAAGGCACTCATGATCAGCCATCACCGAACTTAGCTATTTCATTGCTATGAATATTATTGGTTTAGTTACATTTTGTTTATCTACTATATATTTGGCAAAGAGAAGAGTGCAGTGGCTAGACTGGACAATCATGTAATTTCTGGTTGGTACAGAGATGAATGTACTGTATCTTTGAACAGCAAGATTTACTTGGAATTTCCCAATTCAGGTTCAAGGGCAATATAAATTCATATTAGATTCGATGATCATTTTCAATCAAAGGCCCTAATTAACAAAATTCTAACTCGTCATTGATATACTTATTCAGAAAGACTTACCACTGACAGCAGGGATATGGTACACCCTTCAAAATGTGGGACTGTATTGGAAGCCAAGTTAAACTGCAAGAGCAGCATAATGTTTTCACTGAAGAGGCAAATACTACCTGTTCTTATATCATGGTTGGGGAATCAATGAGCTCATTATCACCAAACAGATTTTGAGCACCACAGAGCAAGCTCTATGGAAAGCTATTCACATAGTTTTATCGAGCGAGTTACATTTGCACTGCAGATTCTTTCTTAATTAATTAGCCTGCCCTCTAGTAATTATGTTAGAGATAGACCACAGAGAGAAAGACAAGAGAGAGAGAGAGGCTGTTCTGAAATGACCTGAACTGAAATTACTTCACATTTCCCTTGATGAACAAATCCACGATTGTAGAATAGAAACTTAAAGATTAAGAGGACTGATCCTTCTTTGCAGAAAAGCATAATGTGTTTTCAGCTCTGCACACTTTGATTAAAAGCAGCATTGTATGTACATGTCATACATCTATATGTTGCACAAAGGCTTATAGCAGCACAGATGGAGCTGAAGCTGGAAGCATTGTATGTCTTTGTCTTCGTGGCCACCGTCTCTTGTCCTGGAGTGAGTGACACTGCTGTAAGAAAGACTCCAGTTACACAGGCCTCAGGAGAAATATGATATCAAGCAATGCCTTTCCAATACCACCTCCCCCACAAGCACTTTCTGAAGAAAGTATTATGAAACAGAACTTCATCATCAAAATGGCTGGTAGGTAAGACTAATAAATCCAAAACAATGATACACATTCACAGCAAGCTAATTGCTAGTCGCAACTGACATTTTATGCATTATGCCATTGTGCCAAAAATGCTGTTCTTTAAATATCAACCCAACAAATTGCCATGTTAGTGACATGAAGAGCTTTATCTTCTTTATTTTCTTATATGTTGCAAACAATAGTTTTGTGTAACGTTCGCTAAATTTAGCTAGCTAGCTGAATTATACCCTGGTAGAGTGCACTGTATACGTGCATGCTAATATGATATATTGTAAAAATTTGCCTTACAATTGCGATACAATGAAGCAGAATGGTTTGATCCTCCTCTTCAAAATCTGGATCAGACTCCTATTCCACCTTGCACCATTGTTAGCTACCTGTTTGTTGCTAAAATGCAGCACACAGCTGTTTTGTTGTTACCCACCATACATTTCAAGCTAAATTAACAGATTTTCAAGCAACTGCCCTATTGCTTTAAATTAAAAAGAAGAATTTTGATTTGGGTGACATGCTTTATATGAACAGTGATTACTTTGAAGTGAATTTGTGCAACTGAACAATATGGAGGAAATATTTCATTTTTTTATAAAGGGATCATCCTTCAGATCATCCTTCAGTGTTTCTCAATTCATTCTTACAGGGCACACTGCCTTGGACATTTTTATTCCAACCTCCGCTCCCAACCTATCATCTGCATTGGTCGTCTATTAATGATCACTTGAGCATGATTAAGTGGTAGTTGGAATGAAAACATGCAGGATGGTGTGCATTGTAGGAATGGATTGAGGAACTCTGCTTTAGATAACCCCTGCATCCCTGCATCACTGTATCTTTAGGGAATTATATGTAAAAAATTTAAAAAAATGCCTGCCCCATTACTTCTGTTGTACACATTTTTGTGGATGATATAATAGCATGTGTAAGCTGACTGGCTTTTAGTCATCAAGCCAGAAGAAGGATCAAAGTTAACAAAGAGAGCACTTGCACCAAAAGTTGAAACACTGGAAACACTACTGATGAGATTATTTTTTTAGCTGCTTATACTCACTCAGTAATGTCAGGCTCTTAATAATACGAAGTGACACAGTCAATGAGCTCCTGGTCAGGCCCTTTGTTGTAGCACAAGCTGTAATTGGTGCTGGGGGCCCAGGCGGAGCCCAGTACACCCGTCAAGGAGGAGATGGAGTGTTGCACATGAAAAGAGATCGAAAGTGTGTCTGGTCAAGCCCCACAAAGACCCCGCCGCTTTGATCTGACACTGGAGTAAACCGGGGAACAACAAAGGCACTGAAACCATTACTTCCAGGACCTGCAGACCACAACCCCCCCCCTTCCCCCCAACTTCCGAAGTCCGCCCCTAACCGTCCAGCCCCAAACCCACCCCCGCCACACCCACCCACCATCCTGCTCAGGTTTCTTTTGGCCCGAGAAGCAGAGCAGGAAGCTGAAATTAATGAAGAAAAAAGGTGCTTGAAAAGAATAATAACATTGCACATATATTTTTTTTACCCTCTCCCTATCATTATGCGTACCGCGTGCAAAATGTTATTTTTATTAAAAGGAGCCCCTCTTGCCTCAACAGTTGTGTTTGATGTTGAGATGTGTCCTTGTCCAATGAGTGAATTATTAGCCCGCCAGACACATTAAGGCCCCAGCAGTCCTCAGCTCCTGGCACTCATTAGACGGCCTGGCATGAATAACAGGAACCCTGGTGAGCAGACTGTGCCCACCGCCACCCCCCCATCTATCCCCCCGTCTAGCCCCTGATATCCCTTTCTTGACTTGATTAGATGCTCATAGTGTCAGGCAGTGCATGTAAGGAGGACTCCTTTGTTGGGGTGGAATCAGACTAATTGAAATGACTTTCCCTTCTCCCCCCGGGAGCTGAGCGGATCAAGGTTCATCCATTACTGGACATGCCTCCTGGAGAGGCCCCAATTCAGGGCCTAACGATCCATATGCGCCTCATTCACCACAAAAATAATCGTTTTTTCACTGTGATAGATGGGATTTATTTTGTTACTCAAGAAGAGATTAAAGGGTTTTTGGTCATGTATTGTACATGCATTATGCTCAAACTTACTTGTTAGGGAGATGTATTGTTATTCTGTGTCTTTCTTGAGGGATGTGGTGCAAGGCCTTGTTTTTGAACATCAAATGGCACTTTACTTGCATGCCATCTGGTTCAATTTCTGTGATGGTCTGCTTTAGTAATCAATTTTTCTCAAAATAAGTTGATTTTTTGAGAAAATAAGAGATTATAAACAAAATAAACTCAAGTTGCTCATTTTTTATCCTTTTACATATACATGTTGATCTGTCTTTTCCATTGCATGGAGGGAATCCATTGAAAATGCAGATCCTCCATCATGACAACGAGCATCTGTTTTTCTAAATGCTAGAAGCAGGCTTTGAAATCTGAGAGGGCGAGCATAAAAATGAAATCCTTGCAAATGCTCTTTAATTGCTGGTGTTTGGTGCTCTAATGCAAGAATGTTTTCTCCTTCCCAGGCCAATTTTGGGTAAGGGATGAGAAAAGCCATGGATTTGGCTGCCAGGTCAAAAGTTGGCTTCAGATGGAACCAGTCAGAGAAATAGGCTTCCCATAGATCGGCAGTGAGTGAACAATGGATGAAATTTGGTTTGGTGCTTCTTAGCTCCAAAGATGTAAAACACTTTTTTAAATGTGTTTGATAAAAAGCTCTCTGTGTTTATTCTGTTTATATAAAAATATGAATAATTTAAAACATTTAATCTATTGTGTCTCTCTTTCCCATTCAGTTATACCAGTTGTTATCATTGAGTTCACAGTGTCATTACACTTAATGACCGGTGGTCAAACAATGCAAGGCATGTTCTAAAACAGTTTGCTTGAGCCTGAGCATGTCAGAGTGCATCTAGGTCAACTGGTCTGGAGGCCCACAATGGTGTGTGACCAGAGGGCAGATGGCTGGTCAGTTGGACAAGTCAATCAATCTCATCTTCCGGCCCCTTTGAGATACACGCAGCAGGACAGGAGGGGTCAGATTGGAGCAAGAGGGGAGGAGGAGGGTGACGAAAAGCAAACAGACCGACAAGGGACAAGTCAGGGTCACTGTTCTGGTTCAATGGTGCTGTGAGCTCATCGCTCCTTCAGTGACTAAAGGCTGTTTCTCAGCCTTCATAATTGAATTCTGTAGTGATGATGGGTATTGGGTCCATTTCCTGTGGTCAGGCCTGTCGATTGATTTCCTATCTGACAGGAAAAAGGCCTTTCTTTGTTTTCATCTTCTGGTGAAGTGCACACAAACACACACACAAACAACGAGATGCACACACACGCGCACACACACACAATGCTTCATTTATCATGCAGAATTCAAGCAGTGGATGCTAAACAGGCCTATTTTAAATATACTGAATCTGAGGGACAATTAATCAGATTTCGCCTGAGAAATGAAGGCACCCACTCTAAGCATAATAACCATATAACATGTAATGACAATAAAACCGACAATAAAGTTGATGCATGTGAGGAGTGTTTGTGATTTACATTTCTTTGATGGATGGAAATCTAATCAGCATTTCGAAAGCAGCTTACCTTTTGAAGAGGTGATACAAGACGACAATGACAGCAGCAGGAAGCAGAGAGATCGGGGCCAGGAGCACTGATTTTAATTGCCATGCCTAATCTTTTCCCACTGACATATGGAAAATCCATATGGCTGCCATTCTGTTTCCGACAGGTCCAATCGATTATATAACAATGCTAGTTATGTAAGTTTGTATTAAAGTAAAAACCTTATGATGCTCAACACAATAATGAACACTGTCAATGTTTTATGATTTGTGACTTCTCTTGATTTAACATCAGGTCATGAAATGCATAATGAACAGAATTACCACTTACCTACACCTAGGTGGATTCAATATTAAACTGGTAAAAAGGAGAAAGCGATCAGGTTCTGATGAAGAAGGGGCAGCTTCTGCAGGGTCTTTGTCCCTACTCAAGCTGCAAAACCATTTCCCTGCTTCGGTACAATCTCTGGGGCTTGTGTCACCAGCGACATCATATTATATTCACCACTACTGGGTCTTGTGGATGCAAAACTCTCCCACCAAACAGAAAAGAATGGCAAGAAAGGAGCCAGGCAGCAGCATGCCACTCAGAATAGAATGTATAACTCTCCAAATGACTCTTTCTCCCTTCTAGTGAAATAGCAGAAAGGTCCAAGACACATTTAAATTCTTCAGACAGAATGTGGTATATATTGCCTCCAGTGTAAAATCTTTGCATTTATAGCCAAATTTAATATTTCATCCAATGGCGGACGATTAATAAAAAAAGAAATGAAAAAAAATTCCACACCCTGGAGATTTCTAGGACATTTTCAAATTGCCTGATTTGGAAACAGCGTGAGACGTTTATTTTGATGACATTACTACAATGTGAAAGTAACTACCTGTGATCATGCTGGCACTGTGATGACGAGGGCGGAATTTAAACACCAGCTGTCACAACAGGCTCCATCAATGGCCCCGGGCACAGTGACAATATCCCAGCATGCATAGTGCTGAGGCTGGCTGCACAGGGAACAAACAGCCATCTTCAGACACATTCTCACATTGCTGCAGCTTAACGCGATGTTTCAGAATGAGCACATTCATCACTACATGGCTTGTATAATATCCAGCACATGGAATACACTATGCATGGTCAATCCAAAGCAATATGCAGTCTATGTACCCAGACACACCCAATGCTTAGACAAAGATTACCCTAGCAACCAGAGCTCAAACTGCCCTATGACCTCACCCTTACGGAAACATCACATGAATTCCATTCTTATGTGAATAACATGTGTTTTTTGTATATTACACATGTGATCCACATGTATACCACACATGTCCACATGCATACCACAAATTTTCACTTGTCACATTTACATGTGTTTTTTGGAGATTTCACATGTGAAACACGTGTGATTTTTCCATTAGGGCACGCCCTTCCTCTAGCCAGTAGTGCTGATGGCAAGGGCTCCTGTTGAGGTGAACACCATGAGTATTAAAGTATCATCTGCTATTGGCTGGGACAGTTGCATGTGGGCATTGAACAGCCAACTGACCATCCTTCACCCAGCTCATTAGCACACATTTAGTCCCCAGTGCAGTTCTTCTGCTAAATTAAATCCAGTGTATAGTTATACTGTAACAACATCTGCTTCACCCAGGGCCACAGTGGGGTTTCCAGACTTTCTGGAAGGTCAATGCAGATTCTTTGAGGGCACAGTAAGTTGGCCCAGCAAGCATATCTTTTGCCACCCCTCAATAATTAGGTCTTTTTACAAAAAGGCTTTTCTTTAGACCAGATGAAAGAATAACCATTTCCCAAATCTGGCAGAGTTCAGAAGAATGAGAACCAATTAAATAATTACAAAGTTTATCATCATGAAGCCATTGTAATAAAGCATGACACTACATGATTTCATAAGAGTAAAATAGATATGTAATGCTTGAGTGTTTTTGGAATCATTAAATGTTATCTTTGGATCATGAATTGTATCCATAATGTTTGACTAAATACACACCGAAAAGGGGCATATGAAGAGACTCTTGAACTGACATGACTTGGCCTAATAAAAGTCAAGTAATTTGAATGAACTTGAGCAGGGACCAAGACAAGAGCCAATGTGTCAGATGCTTGCAATCAATGATAACTCCTCTTCACAGCACCATTGAGCTGTGGTTTGATGTCTGGTATGCGCAAAATATTTGCCAAATCGAATTCAGCATTAGGTTTCATGAGCCATGAGTACAATTTCATGGCAAACTAGTAATAAATCTTACAAATGATAAAATTGCACTGTGTTTACTAGCCTTAAAGCGGGTCAGTGGAAACATTGCTTTAGTGTGTTTACTCAGTCTTCAGTCAATGGGTCATTGTCTTTCAGGACATAGTTCATGGGCAATTCTTTCAGTCAGTAGGCCTTTGAGGAAAAGGGCTCACTCAATACTTTGTAAATCCTACACTATAGCTGTTTGGAGCCTTATCTTTGCAACCCACCCCTGGTTGAAAGATGTATGTATGCTCTCTGCTGATTGCAAAGAGTGCATTGGGGTAGGGGGCAGGATAGTAAGTCCCTCTAGTCAAGGGGATATCCCCTGCCAGCTCAAATTATGTGGCCTAATCTGTCTGGGTGGAACAAGTCACGGAGCCCTGGGTCATGGAAGGGCAGCACAAACCCCCACACCCCCCCGCCAAGAAAACACAATTGTGGAATGTGCCTGTTTGCTTGCAGTGCCCTCCATTGTTAGTATAGCTAGGTGTGTTTTTGTAGGCAGCTGGATGCCACAGAACGGCACATGAACGCACGCAACTTTCTCTGCACAGGTCTCTTTAGGCGTTATAACTGTATAACTGTTTGGGGAATTTTCCATGTGAACCAACACATAGGTTGACATCGTGAAGAGGTGGGCTAACTCCACAGGTTGCCCTCTGTTCCCTCAGCTATAATAATAACAGTCTTGTAGACGCTGGGGGGGATTAGGGTGTGTGTGATGGGAGGAGGCAGGTTTTCCTCATTTTGCTCCAGCTGATTCTGAGTCTGAGGTCTTCATGTGAAAATGGCCCTTTGACTGCAGCAAAGGAGCTTGTTGTGTACACTGCACTAAAAAAGATTACACAATTTTCCAGTCAGTGGAGCAGCAGAATGAATACGCATTCACAGCAGCCCCTTCTAACATTTGCCAGGATTGTGTTCAAAGGATTTCTACGAAAGACGCTTTCATCCACAGCGACTTACATTTTCTAAGGCACACTCATACTGCACTATTATTTATTTTATTTCGCTTTTCATTTTTGTGTTACTAGAACGATGGAGCCTTCTAACCATAGGTTTCAAGCACCACTTGATCAATCAATCAATCAAAATGTGTTATAGAGCGTTTTTACAATGAACTTCTCATGAAACCGGCACTGAACTAAAGTATGTTCTCCAGTGGAAATGTTAACCCAGGGCCAATAGGATAAAAAACTGAAAATTAATCTCTGACCCTGGGAAAAGACGATTGAGAACAGTCAGCCAATGAATGAAGGCTTGTGATAATGACAAATAGTTAACTCATACTGTATCAATATAGACACATACAGTATGTGCTATAACAGACAGATAACTGCCAAAATAAAGGAAACACCAACATAAAGTATCTTAATAGGACATTGGGCCACCGCAACCTGCCAGAACAGCTTCAATGCACAACAAAATCTCCCATAAGTGTTCAACTGGGTTGAGATCTGGTTACTGAGATGGCCATAGCATAGGGTTTATATCATTTCCCATGCTCCATTCAAACCATTCAGATGGGGGCATTGTCTCCTGGAAGTGCCCTGTAGATGGGGGCATTTATTGTCATCCTGGAAGAGACCAAACCATGTCAGGAAAATCAGGATAGTAATGATTCACCTGTATATCCATCAGTTTATGAAGGTGATCACGCAGAATGGCTTTGTACATTCCTTCACATTTATTTCTACCCAAGAGTACCCACCCACCCAACTGTACATTTATACACTTGCCAAAAGTTTGGGGTCACCTTCCATCTGGAATGGGTTGATTGGATTCTTCAGCAAGATAAACCATGTCAGAAAAATGCAATGTGACGCCAACTAACAGAGCTGCCAGAACCCTTCATTTCAAACTGAAAGTATTTCAAAGCAAAGCAACCCACAAGTTTATTTTGGCAGTTACCTGTATATCCATCAGTTTATAAAATAAATGCAGAGACTGTTACCTTTCCTGACTGGGATGTTCATTTTGTTCATTGACACAGTGGGGATTTTACATTATTTACACATTTATTTCTTGTCAATTAAGAGTAAAAATAGTTTCACCCAACTGTACAATATTATATATGAATCATGACCTCCCCAGTCACTAACTGGACCCTGTTGTCAACAAGGGAAAAAATCAGTTTCAAAGTATGGTGCTATCACTGCAGACACTCACTTTGATCACATGGACATCTGAAGATAACACCATCACCAATCACAATTGACATTAGTTCATTCTAGAGATGGAGCGAGCTTGACAAGTACCAGATCCTGAAAGTGCAAGGAAACAGACACACATGGGCTTGTAGGACACTGACCAGCACCAAAAGGCTGGTATTTAATTAAGGAGGAGAAGCAACGCAATGAATGATGTGCTTACTGTCCTGGCTTCTTTCAGCTTTCAATGTTTTGCAGGTGAGGACTGATGCCAAACACTTTTATCTCAAAATGGAAAAAAGGCTTTATTCTTGTTATCAGATCATTCCTATGCAAAGCAGCTTTGGAACTTACAATTGCAATGACTATAATAGCATTTATTTATTTATTTATTTGATTTAAGCTCCTTCTGTTTTAATTATAATATTGATTAGTACTGAGACAAACATGTCAAGTATTTGTGCCCCTAATATCTCATTTCACTTACCTGTGTAGTGTAACTTTGCTCTAAGAGCCTGTTTTTTGTTGTTCCCCTGCACTTTATTAATCAATTAAGTCTAAACTGGTTGCTGATTTGACAAAAAAACAAACAGATTTTTTCCCATTTTTCTCCCAATTTGGTAGCCAATTTCAAATGATTCTATGATCTAACTGCCCCTTCCCTACTACGAGCTCACCACTGCAACCCTGGGACAAAGGTGCCGAACGGACTCCTCCGAGAAGATACTCGCCAATCTGTTGACCGTAACTCCAATACATGCAGAGCCACTTTGTGTGAGGAGCTCCTGCCGGTTTCCCCCCACCCTCCCTCTGGGGTGGACAGCCAACCACCGTCCCCAAACGGTGCTCCCAGCCACAGTGGGCAACTTGCACTCCGGGCGAGTGCATTTACCGTTACGCCACCTGGGGGCCAAGTTGCTGATTTTAAGGTGAAAATAAGACCCAGCAGACCCTGCGGCTGTCCAGGACCAGGGTGGTAGGTACAGGTGGGATATATTTTGTTTTTAGTGTAACCCTAGCCCTAACCCTATGACTTTATCATACAGTTTCAGAAAGTTACACTACACAGGTAAGGCAGGCAGTGTGGTATAGTGGTTAGGGAACTGGGCTTGTAATGTTAAGGTTGCAGGTTCAATCCCTAGGTGGGACACTGCCATTGTACCCTCGGGCAAGGTACTTAACCTGAATTGCTTCAGTTAATATCCAGCTGTATAAATGGATTGTAAAGAAATGTAAACTGTAAGTCGCTCTGGATAAGAGTGTCTGCTAAATGCCTGTAATGTAATGTAATGTAATGTAATGTAAATGTAATGTAAGGTTTCCAAAATCATGGTGGATCTGGGCAGACCCAGATGCACAGCCTAGTGATGGGACCTGTTGTGGGAGTGAGTGTGTGTCATTTGTTTCCTTAATCCAGGGGTGTCCAAACTTATCCAAAAAGGTCCGGTGTGGGTGCAGGTTTTTGTTCTAGCCCAGCACTATAACACCTGATTCAACAAATCAAGGTCTTGATTGAAGACAATGATTAGTTGATTAGTTGAATCAGGGGCTAGAACAAAAACTTGCACCCACATCTGCCCTTTCCGGATTCCTGGACACCCCTGCCTTAATGAGATGGACAGTCTGTACTGCTGTCTTTTTCACACTGATGAACTGAGCGCAGTAACTCTCTGGCCATCTGTGCATTGTAAACACAGATTTGTAACAGGGTGACAATTTCTGTTGCCAAGTTGCAGAATGCCATAACCTTGAGGATTTTTAAATTATGTGTATATACCATTTTTTTAAAAGTATTATTTAAAAACCTTGTCCTTCCAAGGTTATTGTTTTACGCAAAGGGAGGAAACGGAATGGCGGCTAATATAAATATTTATCTTTTATGCATTAGTGTTTGGGTTTGGTTTTTCATCAGTCAGTTCTGTGACCAGAACAGCTCAAACTAGGACATGAAATATGATGATACTCCTCCTCACTTTGGCAGCTTCAGCCACCAAGATAAAAACACGCCATGGACAAAAAACGCTCCAGTGAGGGTTTAGTGTTAAATTACACCCCTGTGCATTGCACAGCGCTAATCTGATGACAACAGTGCACATTCAGGTGCAGTTTGACCTGGATTCCTGCACACGTGTGTGATTTTATTAAGGGCTTTAATGACAGTTCCAGTCTGGTCTCTTTGCTGAGGATTAAGTCTTGTTGGTGCATGTGACTGGATGAAATGTATGTGCGAATGGGCTATTTGTCCTCGCAGAGCGATCATCCCACTCTCTGTTGTGTCTTGGGAAGCTGTGAGAAGATTGAGTGGCAGGTGAAGTGGCGTCCCAAGGAGGAAACGTCCCGATAAGACAGGCAAATAAAAGTGACCTTCACGCCAAAGCAATTTCATCCAACTTTAATTTTAAGCCTCCAAACAAATTCATTATCTTAAAGTGACTTATTAATGCCGCCCCCCCGGTTTCGGCATGTTGTGTCTCATGTGTAAAATTCAGAGTTGTAAAACCTGTACACTGTACAACATTCTCATCACCACAAGCATTATCTGTAACCCCTTATTGTGCAATGGGATAAGCCTCCAAGGACATGTAAACAATCTGATTCTCACCACTGGATGAGAGAGGTAGCATTCCCATTTCAATAAAGGTATCACATGCACACTGTGCGAGGTAGCATGGAAGAAGGGACATGACTGTTAAAATTGGGTTTATACACAAAAAAACTGAATGACAAACCACACCTTAAAAGTTTTTCAACAGTTTTTCCTTTGCCAATTCTATTTGTTTGTGCTCAAGCAAGCCACAAAGGCATTTGAATGTGAGGCACTAAGGATGGCTTATGCAGAAGCATGCTCATCACAGCGTCACAGTTTAACAGAATGGAAAATAAAGTATTGAGATGCCAAAAGTTGCCGCTTTCCTCTTTTTCTTCTGAAACCGAGTGCAGGCATCCACATATTTAAGAAAGTCTATTTCTGTTCCTGTCCTTCACGGAGGAGAGCCTGGTGTTACAGTACATACTCTCCTGAGGAAAGATTTGCAATGAGAAATTACAGACAGCACTTACCTTTAGGAGGATGTGGGATGTACCGCGGAGAATTGGAGTTTTGATTTTGCTCCGTTTAATAGTTACAGTATGTTGTCTGCCTTGACACAAGCAGGTCTGCTCTGCAGCTGTTCCTGAAGCACATTGCAGGAAGATCTCAGGAGTTTACTGTGAGGTCTCAGAGCATTGCAATCACACATCCTGCTTGTTTCAACGCACCACAAAAATAGCCCAAAAAAATAGTCCAAGTTATATAAATGGCAACACGATAACATCTATCAGAGGACATGTTTATCCAGGGGACCCTGCAAAAACACATGCAATGCTTCTTAAAATCCTGTTGAGAGCTAGATTTCTGCTGTAGAGCAATTCACATGAAATTCCTTCATTCATGGGTATCACAGCAATACCCCACCAGGGATTTCAACACAAGACCTTCTGTTCCAGTTCCCAAAGCAGGACTTCATTGCTGTGGTCATATAATGTTTCATCTGAAAGTGCACAATAAACAGCAGTATAACGCCCTCTGGGAGGAAAGGTGGAACGCTGTGACGTAGTGTCTGCGGAATTATCCCTCACCGGTCAATGCCTTCACACAGACAACAGGAGCCCTTGGTTTGGACGTGTGAGGTGAGGGCGTAGCCTTTCCTCCTACAGCATGTTCCAGGCCATGTCACTTTCCCCTTTTCATATGTTCTCTGAAGCTCAAAGTTCTGTAATGCAAGCCATTAAACCTTTGCATTCTTCCTAAATTCAGACAGACAAAGAAATGTTGAAATAAGAGTTATGAGTTATGATTGAGAAATGCTGAATTAGAGTGTGGGGGGGTCATTCTTCATGTATTTTTTCTATATTTCATAACAGTCACAATCAACACCTAACTAAAATAATAAAGCATTTTAACCACAAACATAGCGCTACCAATTCTCATAGAAAGAATCCTAGAAGACTTCAGTCATGTTTAGCATGCATTATTAGTTATGTGAGGTAAAAAAAACTGTGTCAGTAAGACATAATTCAATATTTTATAATATATTGGCATCACTGCAAGAAGCAGTTTAATGTACTTTAAGATGCATCTTCATTTCTGTTCATAAAATGGTCAGTGCCATTCAAGATGAAATCTATTTCATATAAAACACATTTCCAGAGATGTGCCGGAAATGACACTTTTCAATGTTTCTGACAGGTTTAGAAATGAATTAGCTGGATGTACATTAGATATGTGCAATACTGAATCAAATCAAAACCAGATCATATATATATTTTTTTTTCTTCATAAAATCCAAATGTCATTGCTAGAAGCCTCTAAAAAGATAGACCACTTTTACTACCTGTATATCCATGTAGGGTATCATTTAGGGTAGTGCGAATATCACTTCAATCCAGTCTAGTGGTTCTACATCTATGATCTTCCCATTATGGCTGGGACGATTCTAGGCCTTGACCTTTAGGGGGGCTCAGCCCCCAATGGGAATGTGAGATGTACACATGCAAACCACAAGCCTACATTTTTTATTAATTTACTGTTACATTCCCCAAAACAAATACACCACAATGGTGGTCGCTCTCAAAATTTGAATACCACTCTCTATCTGTGGTATTTTTTAAAATGGATTTTAAGTAAAACATTTTTAGAAAAGAATGACTAAACATTTTAAGGGGGGCTGAGATGAAAGACAGGGGGGCTAAAGCCCCCCTAAATAGGGTCTAAAATCGCCACTGGCTCAAAGGCTGTTTTTTCAGGTTGACAAATGCCATTCAACAGGATCTTATGAGAAAATGATCACAATAGTAAAGGGCATTTTTAAAGATAGTTAAACAATCACATGACCTTGACAGGGTCATACTTCTCGGATCATTTTTTCATATTATTACTATTCATAACTGTCATTGTTGATTTATGAAACTGTTGTAATTTCAATTAAGAATGCCATCTCCCCTAAAATGGAGTAATTGTGTGCAGGAAAAAGTTAACTATGTGCCAACCACATTTGATTGGAGCAGTGTTCCAAACACATACTTTCCCCCATGGTAATTACCTCCCAAATGTAATGAAATACTGTCATAATGCCGTCTTGACTGAAGAAACATTTTTTTAGTCAGGCCACAAAAAAACATGACCATAGAGATGACATTTGTCATTAGCCGTTGAAAGCACGTTGAAAAGCATGGGCAGTGTTCCATCCGACCCATTAAAAGCTGCTATTGTGTCGAACAGTCATGAGGAAATGGCAGTAAACATGCTTGTGTTCTAACAAAAGCTGGAAAGCCATCGCTTTCCCTGGCCTCTGGGCACAACGCGTCAGACTGGATCAAGGTCCTAGAGTCCAGTCATTGACAGGCCCCAACCCCAGCACATTCCAGCACACCTCAGGCTCTACAAACGTTTCAGTCTGTCAGGGCATTGGATCTGTTGTGTCACCCAACCCCATGGCTACAATCCGAGTGACATCATCACTCCACCTTGAACCCAGGGAAAAACGGCTGCTGATTTTACTGGGAGGAACCCTGCCTGCCGGGCTGTGCGCTATTACATCATCCGATTACATCCCCTCCCACAGGGCCGGTGACCACACAGCTGTGGCCTAGTGGTGCGCTATCCTCGGAGGAGGTCTGATTCAGACAGTCCCCATATCCTGAGAGCCTTGTTAACCTTCCCCAAGTCGTCCTTGTTGACATCTTTATAGCATTATGCGCAGAATAAGGAATAAAAATGCACGCGCCCACAATCCTCTGTTCCCTGTTATACTTTATTATGATTATAAGGTGTGGCCGGATTTCAGAGGGCTTTGCTTTCATGCACTCCAGAGATGGAAAGCAAAAATTATAGGATTGAATAAGATTGTAAAAACAAGCATGGGAGAGTGGGGGTGAAAATAAACTAGACTTAATTTTAGTGAAGTGTGTCTTGGGTTGTTTTCATCATACGGGTATTATTAGTTGCGCATCAGTAATGCGTACATGGTGTCAAAGCCATGAGGCTTTTCCCTCCCTCCTATGTGTTTGCATTTGAACACAAGTAAGAAAGGAATTTTATTCAATTATACTGTAAACAGATTTAAGATTTACGTGTGTTTTACTGTTGTCACAACACCAGAGCCTTGGAAATGAATATGCAGGTTTACCATAAATAGATTGTTACTGTGCACAGCAATGAGAGCAATGAGAGCTACATGGTGGAAAAAATCAACATGTGCAAAACCAAAAACCTTGAGGCCTCTTTTCCCAATTCCTATGTTTTGTACCCACTCCTTATACCCATAATATATATCATTACATAAGCTGTTGGATGTCAATGTCTAAAAGTGAGCTGGAACAATTTCTCAAGTTCAGACACATTCGTTCAATGCTGCTCACAGTTACACAAATGTGGATACACAAAGTGGATACATGAAAATGCTTGCTTTCCTTTCCCCCCCAGTCCTGAAGGAAGCCAGAAAATCATTAAGAAGAAACAACAACAGATTGAAAAGATGTGCCTAAGTGGCATCTAAGCCATTTGATATTTCATTCCCCTGGGCTCCCTGCCCCATTGAATTAGCGTGTCTTGCTTTGTCAATCACGTGTGCGCACTCTGTGTCACAAGGGAGCTACTGTGCTGCAGCTATTCATCTCAGGGCCCCATTAGGGGCAGCGGTCAGAGTGCATAAAGAGTGCCAAGCCCAGAGAACGTGTCCAACCCAGCGCTGTGTGCCTGACCACAGGGGCCAGACTCATCCACGTGTGTGTTTGTCCCTGCGTTCTCCCAGTAAGCCCCGTCTCACTGGGAGAACACAAGCGGCTGCGTCCTAACTTTCACTCCTGGATCGAAGCATCTCTCGCCGAAGAGCAAGGTGTCTCCGACACATGAGTCAACCTCGTGTTTCGGGTGACTAAGGTTTCCCATCTCACCATGTTGCTGGAGCTGGTAAAGCAGACACGTGCCTGCGTTCATGAATGCCCGCGTGTACGTGTGTGATTGGCTGTGTGTGTGCGTGTGTGTGTGTGTGTGTGTGTGTGTGTGTGTGTGGAAAAATTGACCTGAATTTGGGACTGACTTGCATGAGGTATGAGTCAGAAAGGTAACCAAATAATGAAGCTGATTCTGTTCTCATAAAATTGGGAACTCCAACTTCATGCTCTCTGACAGAAAGGCCTTTTTTAAACTGAGCAGTAAGGAAGATGAAGTAGACAAGCTGCACACGTTTCCAGATGGCCAAGCAATTACACTCATGCGTGGTCATTAGTATAATTTCACTTCTCATTAACCTTGTAGAATTAAAGCCACGCTCCTTAATCTGCCGTGTCATCACGGAGAGCGTGTTAGTTAGAGCTGACGTAAGGCAAACGCCTGTTTAAAATGATCCATGCCATCTATTCCCTGTTAATTGAGGGCAATGCCCATTTAGAACCTACGGTGGGGGGCAGATGTCAACATTTAGAACTTTTCATTTTGTCAGGCTTTACATTTTAAAAAGCACAAACAGTAGATATAATTGTCTCCTTTGTTTGCTCATGGAAATGTATGTATTCTGTTTGGTGCCTTTGTGCGGAATGGAGCTGTGGCACTGGAGCTTTTGGGGGCTGACGGAGGGCTTGTAGAACAAAAGTTGCAGGTTCAGTGGTCAAGTAGGAGGTTGTATCCTGTATTGTTGAGCATGGAACTTGAATTGGAACTTGAATTGCTTCAGTTAATAATTCAACTGCATAAAATGGATAACATATAAAAATGTGAGCTATGTAAGTCACCCTCGATAAGGGCTTCTGCTATGCAAATCAATAATGTTTAATTACCTCACAAAGGAAATGTTGCTTACGGGGTAACATTTGCTGTTTTGCTGGCAGCAGCTTTCGAGAAATATGAGCAACGTAGCCGAAGAAATGCATTTGATTTATTTAGAATACCAGGCCCTCTGTCGGTTTCAGACATCTGTGCTAATTGAAAAATCTTAATCCAGAAGAACATGTGATTCATGGAAACCTTCCTTCCTTCTGCCAAGGGGGCAGTCAGCCTTCAGTAACTGCTGGTTAACTCTAATTTATTCTCATAGAAGAATGTTTAATAACCTATATTGTCATATTTTGGGGGGGAAGTTTTATAGAGAGTGACATTGCAACACATATCCCTCTCTGCCATAAGCATTCTGCATGTGTCCAGTGCCCATGATAAACACTGGAAGGTGGAGCAGAGGAGCCAAGCACAGCTGCACCCAGTCTGCTGTCTCTGTGTCAGTGTTCACTCAGCTCTGGAGAGAGGAGCAGAGATTTCAGAGACAGCTGGAACCCTCTCCCTCTCTCACACACACACACACACACACACACTACCACACCACCTCAGAGAGACAGCACTCACATGCTCCATGTTCCAACCTTCAGGGGTCATGGTGCTTTTGGAGTGAAAGAATCTTCTGCAGTGAGAGCAACCCCTCCACCTCCCCCCACCCCGTGCCTCTCAAACACCTGTTGTTGACTTCACCCTGACCATGGCCTATGCAAACACGACATAAACTTCCCACGGCTGGCCTGGTGGAAGATACACTGAACTGTGCGTCTGAATTGAATTAATCTGCTGAATATATATAAACTGTTTGAGTATTCAATTGAAGAAAGTAACTTTTTTCACACATGCAAAAGAAAAAAAGCTGAAGCGACACTTGTGGTTTGTTGCTGGGGGTTGGGGGGTGAGCATGGGTGGGGGGGTGATGGGAGAGGGAGCTGATGATATTGTTTAACATGGGGCATGGGGTAATGGGAGAGGGTGCTAATGATATTATGTTCGGGGGGGAGGCGGGCATGTCATGGTGCAAACCTTTGACCTCCCCTGCTTTTGACCTAGTGACCCTCAGGGTGTTCTACAAGGTGAAGAGTCACAGCGCACACATGAAGAGCCATGCGGAACAGAAGTGTAAACAACTGTGCACATGCTCTCCTGAATTTGGGCCTTTACAACACTAGGAAAGGGGTGAAAACTGAAGACAAGAACAGAAAACAACAACTGGATAAAAGATAAAACAGCCAGAGACCGGTAACAGCTGGGCCTGAACTTGCATGTTGGTGCGCAGACTACTCAGCTGGGATCCAGACATTTCATTGGACCCCTGCTTTGTTTGTGATGAAGTCAGGAAGCCCCGTGGAGCATACTGCCTGTGACCTCACAAGACCATGACGAGATCTGATTGAAAGTGAGAAGCTCCTCGTCTCGCAGAAAGTGATTGCTTTAAGTGAATTTTGCGCTTTATAAAGACCTCTCGATTTAATTTCCGTTTTTGTAAAACCTCTGGGGAGTCAGTTGTGTATCAGCTGGAACTTCATCTAATTATTTCATTCATTTATACATATTATCCTGTATGAAGTCAATATCTAAGAGTGCACAGCGTACAGAAACGTTATCTGCCACCTAATTCCCCAGACTAACAGCCAACGTCAACCGCAGTGTCATTGACTCGGTGTAGAGCCTGACTCATTGATAGAGACTACACATTGACCATTGCAGTCAAAACACCGAAACTAAACAGATGGCCTTTGGTTTGCTGTGCAAACACACAAGGTCTTTTGGTAAACAGTGCTGTTTGAAGTAGCGTTCCAGTGTGTGATCTCATTCATAGGGTAGGGGGCAAGCTACATCATTACTCCGTGATTACCATGCCATACCTTAGTGTTGTGTTGTACGAAATTATTGCACTTCATTCTGTGTACCTTTCTCTACACAATTTCCGTTATGTAGCCTATTTTTAATGTCCTTGTGCCAAATGCAGGCTCCAATATATCTTTTTAGGATGGACTTTATACGCATAACTTAAAAGGCTCTCTCTCACACACACACACACACACACACACACACACACACACACACACACACACATGAGAGTGTGAATGAACCATCCTCACTGGTTTTCTGTTTATTTTCTAGAGGGGTCTTAATTGTTCCTCAACACATGCATCATTCTTCACATTAAGGATGTTTATGACACTCAGCACATTTTCATTAGCGGGGAAAAAGGACCTACAAAGGAGTTTTTGTGAGCTGTTAATGTCTTTACTGTGGATTTTATTAATGCAAGAAGCAGGTTAGTTAAGGAGATTAGGCCCTCTGGGAGAGCCACCCACCAAGGATAAAGCGCTATAAATGAAAAATAAAATTGTCTGGTCACATGTGCAACTGGATTGGGTCGTTCATTCATCCTGAACTGCCAATAACACAAAGATAAAGATTTGTGGCAATGAATGAATATCTCCAGCCCTACACAAAGGAGGTGTTGCACCCAGACACACATTTCCAGTTGAATTTAATGTGCGTCGCAATGAGCTCCTTCAGACTGGCAACGTGAAAACATGTTCAGGTAGTGTCAAGAAAGCTTTAATGATTCTGGAAGAATTTTCCGACATCGGGACTTCAGGTGTCTGACAGGTGAGACTGGCTCAGAGCCGGCGCAGAGGCCCAGGGCCAGACAGACGCATGTGTTTTCCATGGACCCCCTGCAGGAGCTGGCAGGAGAGAAAAGCCACTGTGAAATGAGTCATCGTTTCCATGCGCAGAGGATAGGAGCGGGCTGAGGCCCCCACATCGCTCTTTGATAGTGTTGTCTCATGAGATCAGCCCCTCTCTGTTTCACAGAATCTCACAAACAAGCTCTTGGTAGTAGTGCCGAAACACGTTTCTGTCCGGGGGAAATCATTTCAAGGTGCTCCTTCGTCATTACTGCACTCTGCCCCTGCAGAGAACCTCCACCGCTTTCTTGAGGGATATGTGGACCTGCAGTCGACAGAGGGTTTCTCAGCAAGAGTTACCGTCCCAGAGAATGAAAAAACAATCTTGTTTATGGAGTACTGATAATTAATATTAATCATTAGTTCAGATGATACTAAATAGATCAACTAATAATCAATCCCAAAAAATGGGGAGAGACTGAATTTTTAGGAATTGGGCTTTGTGTACACAATTACAGAGACGGCATGCCACAGGCTTCTTGCCACTTTCCAAACGGAGATGGATTCTGTGGCATGGCTTTGTGACAGATGGTGCTCTTTGCATCCCAATGGCTTGTTGTAGTCAATGCCTTTTCCACAGGCAAGTCAAGTTACACAATCCTATTACTTCTGAACCAAGCACTCAAACAGGATTCTAGAATTGATATTCCTAATTCCAATGGCTGGGAGTCAGGGAGGAGAGAGCAGGTTGAGTAGTCCCAGCCTCCCCCTTCCCCCCATTGTACTGCCAGCCTCAGAGTCTTGAGGGCAAAGTCATAGCCACACCTCCCTCCCGCCCCAACATCCTGCCAAGGTCAAGTAGAGAAATGGCCAGGCCAAAACTAATGTTTCTCTAACCTATTCCAGTCAACAGGAAAGTCTATAAACCCGAGGAGCCCCCTTTCTCAAGTTCCTGGTCGTCCACACAGTGTTCAATTACAAAGACACAATTTCAAGCAACTGTAGATTTGATCCATAGTGTATACATACAATATACAATACAAGTACACACTAGGAAACTACAAAACAAGACATTTTTTATAATTTTATATCAAACAATAAAAGCCCAAGCTTTTATAGCTGCATTTAAAGCTGTGATATTGTATGGGAAAATGTAGAGTCCACATAAGACAAACACCTGATTTGATTGAGCGATTCACCTCATGTGGACAATTAAAGGCACAATTGAAAGTACCTATACAAGGAAACATGATTGTTCTGTATTGTCCTGCAGGGCAAAATGAAATTGTAATCCGTAATGAAAAAAGGATTGTTCATCAACAGCCGATACAGTACTTTGGTTACATGATAAAAAGTGTGAGGAAGATAATCACAGCCCATATTTGTTAGCTTTTCTATGTATTGTTTTCCCTCAAACAAACCGAACAAAACTGTCACAGTTTCTCTTCATCTCGGAGATCAGAGAATGATTAACTCAAAGGCCCAGCTCCCCGCGGAATGCGTCCGACCTTCATCTCCCGATGTCCAGCTTCACACTGTGCCTCGGGAACCTGTGCATAAACCATCGACCTCATCAAGGTTTTTGCATCAAAGCACAGTGCTTTTTTCATTCTTTTTTAATCCGCCTTGTTGTTTCTCCAATCTTTGAACATCTATATGGAAGCATTTTTTTTCTGTTTGAAGAAGAAACCTGCATGGCTGTTAGATCTTAGAGCATGTTCACAGGGAACGCTTTGTGTCTCCATAAGGGAATTAAGAACCTCTGATGTGCTGTGTGTGTGTGAACCTTGATAAACCAGTTGCACCCCAAGCTTCAGGATTACCAAGGATAGGACTTTAAAAGGGAGCAGCTTCCTTGAATAATACAAAAAAAAGTAATAATAGTCATAATAATTTTCCCAACTCAGAACGCTACCATAACTTTCCGAATAATCAATGTAATTAGGCTATTTAATTCGGTTATTTAATACAAATGTATCCATAATGTGGCCACTTTAATCTGTTGGTAAGGTTGTGGTATTATAGTGGTGTGATTCTGGCTCACGTTTGATCATGGCATGTTTGGGATTACTGTCACACAGCTACAGTCTTGCAGCTTGTCTGGATTATAGCTACCAGTATATATTTTGAAAACTCAAGAGCTTGGTGTTCAAATCAAGGGTATAATGTTTGAAAGTATTTGGCTTCAGATACTTACGCCGTGCCAAAACTCTTATTCCTATTAAGTCCCTAAACGTGTTTGAAGTCAGGATTTTGCTTCCACTCACATTAGTATTTTATCATGATTGCAATAACGGTTTCAATATCAGGATGCAAAAACCCTTTGCATTTATATTTTCTTTAGCACTGATGAAAAAAGGACATTGATGAACAAATTCCTTAATTTCGTAGTGCCGCTGTCAGCCAATCAGAATCTATATATTATATACATACAAGTAACTGGCAAAATAATTTAAACACCAACATAAAGTGTCTTAATAAAAAAGTGTTGGGCCACTATGAACCATTTCAATGCGCCTTTAGGTCCACTCAATTCCTTAGAGGGCATTTCTTTGTTATGTTTATAAGCAGTTTTATCAGATAAGTCAGTCAGATAACCCACTGACTGAATAGACCCCCTTCAAATGTTGGGTAATTAGTATGTGACCCTGCACATGTGACATAAAAACACATTTATGAGACGTATACCTTTTCATTTGCACCAATCTCTCATAAATGTGGTGTCTACTACACTACCCAGAGAGGTAGTTTAAGAACTGGTCATTGAAAGCTGATTCACAACTGTTTCTGTAATTTCCAAATCATTTGCACCATGACTTGGGAATTATTTTCATACTGCAATGCAAATGCACAGGAAAAGTGTTTGTGAAATGAAAGTCTACATCATTCAGTCGGTCTAGAGACGTATCTGTCGATACTGTAGCTCGTATTGGTCTCCAGTTCATGGTTCATGGACAATCTGTGTTGCCTTGAGTAAATGCACTCAACAGCAGGCCAATCCCAACTGATGGCTCAATCATAGTTTCTGTGCAGTAGTGTTTTTTCTGTTAATTTGCTCTTTGGTAAGCCACAAGCAACCATAATACCCTTGGCTGTGCTTCGCTGCAGACAAACTTGTTATTTGCCATGAAATACAGATTAGTGCATTCCTACATCTCTTGATATATATATATATTTTTCCAAGTTAACATCATTGGAGAAGTTATATGAATGCTGAGCCGAGCTTGCTAATTCAATTTCCTTATCATTGCCAGGGATATTGTTTTTTGCCCCTTGATAAACATCACCAGGAAACAGGCTAGACTGGAACTGGGCTCTGTTTGGTCCATACAGCCTAGACTTAGATGCTGGATGTATTATCTTACATACTGGAAGTGGCAGTTTGTTTCTGGAAGCCCGCAGCCTTTGACTCCACTGGAGCTCCAACTGCTGCTATGAGTCAGACCTTCACCCCCATTTGGCTAGGGTCTGGTTTGTCCTGTTACTTTCTAAATGTTAAAGTGTATAAATATTTTGACTGAGTGGTCTTTTTAAAAATGAAATGTCAATTAAGTCCTTTTGAAATGCAACATTTCGAATACACACAGCCATTACTTAGGAACACTACAGTACATACCATTGAGTAACAAAGAAATAAATAAAATGGCTTCCTCTCTGCTTTTCTTTTTCAGTACGATATCTAACAAGGCACTATTTTAAATTGGGATGGGGGGGTAAGTTGTTTTTTTTAAGAAGAAGAAGATCTGAAGATCTGCCCAGCAGGCAAGTGAAGAGGCAATTACAGACAACATATTAAACAGCTGGGACAACAACAAAAAACAGCGAGAGCCACAAGGGGAAAGAAAAACAGAAAACAACACGTTGTGAGTGTTAAACCGAGTGTCCCTGTGTTGTACCTAACTGTCCTTTAAACAGGCGGTCCCGTCTCGGCAGGAATAGCAGCGCTGCAGGAATTACAAACAGCTCCTGGAATGGGGAGCGCTGAAAACACTGCGTCTAAACAGAACCAGATGTTCCTTTGCTGCGGATCAGGGCCCAAAGATCCAGCACTGACCGCCGTGAGCTCCAGAGAGCTGGCCCACTTAGATGCCTGTTAAACTGCCCGCCGCACAAACATTAAAGCACAGTCTGAAGCCTAGCTTCACATACAGGACCTAGTCCCCCAAACCACTTGTTAAACGTTGGGCCACGGAGGATCTTCACCCTCCATTTTATTTTGGCACCAATTTAATTTGCATGCCATTCTCTTCTAAGCCTCCAATCAAACGGTTATAAATAACGACTTAGCAGCGATGCAGCAGTGGAAAGTCATTGGCATTGCCAGCTTAACGTGCATATATTTTGATGACAGATACCCATTTGTCCCATATCCCATTTTTATATAGTGGGCCCTTCTTCTTCTTTAGCCCCTTTTGCCTTGTACGTTAGGGGAGTCTGAGGTGCAGCAACTGAACAATGTTAACATTCTCTTCTCCCAACACCACTGTTAACGGTCTGTTGTTTATTCACAGCTTTTCTCGGCTCTTTGGTTTCCTTGAATAAAAATGAATAGACTGGGAAAAGATGTGTGTGTGTGTAAACCATACCTTTGTCTTTCTGCCCATGCAGTCTATCAGGTTCCCTTTAACCGTTGTTCCTGATCTGATAAAAATATTACATTTCTTATCCAGTCTTACCAATTCTAGGCATAATACAGCTTAGATAACAGTACCAGAAAAGAGTTTATATTTCATTATAAACGTCAAACTGTGATCTATCCATTATTGCGAAATGCAGCACAAAGAGGACTATGTTTTATGTGAATGGGTCTTGCTGTAGAAACAGTCGATTCAGTCGTTGAAGTGTTTATCTCGCTGTCGTCCAACTGGCTTGGCTTCTTGCGAGATGCTTCTGGTCCAAGCCAGGACCTTTCCATGTGAGAGTGTGGCGCACTGCAGCACAGCTGGTGGGTGGGAACGAATACACATTACTAGTCTCCATCCACAGAGACGTAACCATGGAAGCCAAAAATCAAAACTGATTCTTGGAAGAGAGCTGAGAGAGTCAATCCCAAACATCAGGCTGGACCTTCATAACAGCAATAGCTAATTTTTGGATTCTATTGTTTATGGTCTCTGATTAAAAATCGACTACATATGCCCTGCCTTTTGGTATGTCCAGAGCATCACTTGGTCTTTGTTCAAAAACAATCCATACCCTGTATGGATTCGCGCCAGAATTACAGCGTGCTTCTACTGTTGGACAGACCTGAGATGGTCATTAACACCTCAGCTTTATTAATAACGTACGGTCTGAGGTGCACCACTTCTGGTACAACTAGAAGTAGCACTCAACTAGAGTTTCCATTAGGAGGTGAAAAGGAAATCCAAAGGATCTTTGGGGTGATAATGAATGGGTTCTGCATTTTAACCCCCATTTATATTGCCTCTCATTGACCTTTGAAGTTTTTTCAACATACTTTTCTCAATTTCAAAGTTTTATGACATTACTTGATTTGTGGCCCTGTGCAAGCATGTAGGAAATAATAAATATGACATGTTTCATTTACAAATAGGCATTATATGAAATATGATAGTTTGGGCATAGGGCTTATTTGCTGCCTTTTACATGTGAGAAAGCAAAGCGAAGCACATGAGCCAATCAGGCGAGGAGACAGCCAACAAAGCAATGCAGGATTTCTACCCAAGCCAAATTAACCTCCGATAATATATTACACCGAACATCAAGAATGTACCGTACTTTTATGTTATTTATTTGTCATTCAATGCTGAACCCATTTTAAGTGAAGCAAACAAGCAAACAGTATACAGTGGGTACAGGCCAGATCACTTCCTGCTGTCGTTTTAATCTTTTAATTTCCTTGACCGTTTTTTTGTGAAGACCTGAATCTTGTATAGGTTTGCCCCGCACTTTGAATGACCTACCAATTTCGGGTTGCTATATGGTTCATGTGCACCAGTAATTATTTTGAAAAAGAAAAGCGCAATTAAATAGTATTACCACCACCCCCCCCCCCAGTAGGCCTTGAACTGGAATAAGATCCCAGCATAAATAGCCACTTTTATAAACCTCTACAAAACTCTGAACGGTTTGATGGGCATGAAAACAATGTAAACCACATGCCATGGCCATCTCAATCACCAGATCTCAACCCAATTGCACACTTATGGGAGATTATGGAGCAGCTCCTGTGATAATGTTTTCCACCACCATCAACAAAACACCAAATGATGGGATTTCTTGTGGAAGTAGGTTGCTGCATCCCTCCGATAAAGTTCCAGACCAGTTGGTAGCCCAATGCCCTGTAAAGACACTTTATGTTGGTGTTTCCTTTATTTTGGCAGTTACCTGTATGCCAGCATGCATAGAGTGCATGTTAAGGCCACAATTTAAGAGATTAAAATTTCAGGGGCTCACTTTACAATGAGGTCATGGCACGAACGATGAGGCTGACATTGCAATGACAGCCACAGACACTCGATGTTACTCTATATGACTGCTCGGTTTGGGAAGTATGTTGACCTCATAATTCAAAATTACGCCGGGGAGGTTTGGAAGAGCTGAAGAGAAGAGGAACAGAGCATTCTTACTGGGTCTAAGCAGAAAGCAGAACGTATTTATGCAGAAACAAACCAAGTTAGTGTCACAAACACACTCATCAGTCTGATTGATGAAGCGGTGGAGACAATGCTGTACAACAGCGTAAACGCCCAACTTAATTTCCTGCATGGTCCGAATGTGTTTGCTGCTGTGGTGTTTTGCAGGAATAAGGATAATTTCCCAGGCCTGAGGAATTGACGCAATCCGGTCCCTTTCCCCACGGAAACAAGAAACCACAGCCATTCCATCCCATGCAGTGCTAGGGTAGAACTTGGTTTGGATTGTGCATCTATAAAAAATGTACAAAAACCAAGGTTACACAACGTGAGCTGGATCCTGCCCCTTCTCGTTCATTTTACCAGAGTATATAGAGCGTCTTGTGAGGGCCAAGCCCAGCCATGGTGCAGTTTGAGTCATACCGTGCCACAGTATTTATAAACAGGCAGGACAACAGTACTTATTAAATGGGAGTGGGCGCTTCGCTCAAGCAGTAATGGCTGCCAACATTTGGCATTCATGCTTTGTGCTCTGTCATCATAGTGGCTGCCAAAATGAACTGAGAGTCTAAAGTGTGTATTTTTTAAGGCATTCTCAGATTCCGGACTCCACTTCAGAACAACACAGCTCAAAGAGGGGTTTATACACCTATGTATATAAGTACATATTTTATTTTGCTGATATATAATACATTTTCAAGAACACAATGTGTTAAATTGTACTTTTACCCAACCCTGTTCATTGAGAACAGTGGTTTATTTATATCAAATATATATATTTTTTTTAAAGGAAAAGTAAATGGGTTCAATTTTAAAAGGTTGGCAAATGTTTGTAACTCATACATAAATGATTCAGTGTATTGAAATGTCTCTATTTCTGTGAAGAAAGAGGCATAGGGACAGCGAGTTAACTTATTGCATAAACAGGAAATGGGAATGGGTGGGGAGGTCACATGTTGCTCTCTAAACGGGGAAGAGGCTAAACAAGGCTCCTCATCAGTGCCAAGTGTACACTGCCTGGGTCTGCACTTCCTTCACTTCTGGCCTAGTGCAGGTCAAACTATTTGTTAGTGAACCCCCGAATATGACGACAGTGGATTCACATCTGTGCAATCTGTAAATCCAGAGTTAATGTACAGTTATGTTTTGAATGGCTCAAACTCCCATGCTATATAATTTACATCAGTGTACTTCCCTTTTCCATACCACAGAAAAATAATGAGCCAGAAACATATTTGAAGTGTGCTGTGACCACAACAGCATTTGGACCCCATAAATGAAAAAATGCTACATTGAAACTATCGCAGGCCATGAGAGCACAATCTCGCTAGTTACTGAAATGCTGTCCAACTTTTTCAGAGAGATCGAAAATTGCCTGTATCTGATTTCATGTGTTCAGCAAAAGGAGTATGAGTTGGAGAATGTTAAACAATTCTTCTGCCTGCCTCACAAAAAAGTCAATCAAATTTACAACATCCCCATATTTATCATATAAAGTTCTCATAAAAGTTTGATGGTCCTTCTCCTGAAGACAGACAACCTCATTCAATGATGGATACCCAATTAATTAGACTTCCATTGTATCATTGAAGCACCTCTGGGCAACAATAATACATCTGTAATTACAGCAAAGCTTATGACCTCACCTGAGGATTGTAGTGGGAGGAGCAGCTCAGATCCTGCCTGGGTTTACTCACAACTTTGAGATGGCACACGGCGTTACTGGGGCATACACGCGCCAGATTATAATTAATCTCAGTACGCACATTACTGTGAGAATGAAAAAGGCTGTTGTGTTGACATGAACTTCACCAGCCGGTCACATCCTCATTAGCACAACAAACACATGCCTAGTCACTGCCAAGGTGTGGTTTCCTTCAATTCTTGTGAATTTGTCAGCTTTTTCAAGGTGAACCTATCTTCCTTTTGATGTAATGGCACAATGACAAAAATAACCTCAACAGCCAATCGTCTTTGCTGCTTTGTTTTCCTTCAGGCGTTATTCTTATTACCAGGTTTTCTAGACAGACCTGTTTTCTACATTTGTCTGTAAATATGGTCTGATATGACCTTATTTAGATTCACACCCATCTGTAGTTAAATGTTTTATTCATCCATTACAAATGATGCTATAAGTACCAGGTAAGAAATTTGTCCAAGCTTGGGTCAAAGAGCCTGAGTCAGGTTTTTAGTTTCTCAGCTGTGGGGGAGGGCTAGACTCCACTCTGAAAAATTGTCTATTTACTCAAAGCAGCGCTGGTTTTGAACACTCGGAATCCTTTGTGTACCTGACAAGAAGCCCGCATCGGGAAAGGTGACCTAGTTAAGTATGTGAAACAGCTGATCAAGTCTTTAGCAACCCATGCATGTACTTCTTGTACTACTTGATGTTGGTTTTATTTCTCCTCATGTTAAAACAGCCTGGGAAATATCGGCATATCGCCCGTGTCTGAATAATATGGATAAACACCCTAACGTGTTTGATATAGCATGCCCTGTCTAACTTGTGCGTTTAGGCTGCGTGTCCACACTTGCCTAGGCTAAACTCTGCCAGGAATTAAAAAAATATATACAGTCACTCAAGAGCATTCTGGGAAAGATTCCCAAATTATCATGGGGGGGGGGGGTTGTCTCTGGGGAGACAGTGTTCAAAGAAAAAGAGGCAAGAGGTTAAGGTTAAATGGCAGATCTCCTAGATGGCATCGATAATAGATTTTTTTTTGGAACAGAGCGAATCATTTGGTGAGTAGAAAACAGGCGCCTTATTGGATTAGTGTGTTTGAGCTGAGGCTCCAAGGGGCTGCGTGTTGGGACCTGTCCCCTCAGGCGTGTTTACATCTGACACGGAGGAATGTTTTAGTGTGTGCTGCCTGACCCGCCAGGCTCTGCTCTGACACGTACAGTATATCCAAGAGGCTTCAATGTGTATGTGATACAATTTACTCTGCTTTGCAGAACAAACAAAAAAAATTCAACATTGAATACCTTGGTTAATTAATGCCTGTTGATTCACAGAGCACATATTGCATAACAGGAATGGGATGTGGGAAGAGGTTAGTGCATTGGGCCATTGGATCTCAGAGTTGTGGGTTTGATTACTAGGGGGAGTGCTGCTTTTGTACCTGTGAATATTTTCTCTTGCTCTGATAAAATCAGTTGCCGGATGTGTGAGATGTAAAACCCAGCACAAGGCATAAACAAATACATACCAAAAATAATAACTGACAGAAAATGCATAATTAAAATCATAAATTAACTAAACTAAACTAAACACCCACTGAAAATAAAAACACTGTATACAGTTTATTCTCCAGAATGAATGACAAGTAATGTGACCAACTTCAAGGTCATTTCTGTAATTATAAAATGGTCTTACATTGGAAATATCCATACTAAATAAATGTGTCTCAGTTGTGATCTTTTTAAACTGTGCTGTGGTTATACAGTAGCTGTAGGATTAGTTGTATGGCTCAAATGTATGGCTGAAATTAGACTTTGAAGTGACCCAGGGACAAACTCTTAACTCCCTGGTTTGCAGTTGTGAAGCCGTTTCAGATTAATCGCGGTATTAGAGGTGAGGGTGAAGTCCTTTAGTCAGGGTGTATGAATCTTCCTCTCTGACAGAAGAATTCACACGCCAGAAATGGTGGGGCTCCCCTGGGAGTTCGGGAATTCCTGCACCTGTGTTCCTTTGTGGAAGAACTCTGAAGCAGAATAAGGGAACTCCTACAATAGATAAAACAATACTGCTTCATCTGGTTTAGCTGTCAACACTGGCATTCCAGTACTCTCTTCAATTCCACACAGCATTTCCCATCTCTCAACAAATAGAGACATGAACTAGTTATTTTTAAGTTCAGTTTGAAATTGATGAATAAAAATAGTTTCCAGGACTCAAAAAGCATAGAGCACATCTGCTTGTGCTTATTTGTAAAGCTGTTCATCGCCTCCGCATCCACTGCCATTCAGTGTGTCTTTTTGTTTGTTTCAATACCATGAATTAATTTACTGCAGTCGAATGTCATGTAAATAGCTATATTTTTCACATCATTAGTTTTTTTAAAACTATTTAACTCATTCATTAGTGAACTCTAGATCGTGAGCTATATATTTACAACTACCTGTTCACTGTAAAAAAATGTCATGTTTAAATCTAAGGTACACCCCGATGTTCGGTCCTTAGCATGTTGCTATTTGTCTTGATGAGATCTCAGGCCGCCTGTAGTCAGATATGGGGTTCCGTAGATGACACTCAGATCAGTCTGCATTCTGTCCTTTCATCCCTCTGGTACAAAAGTCTCCCATATCTTGTAGTGCCATTCCAGGATCTATGCATTGATGATTGCCCACCACAGCCACAACTCGCCTGACCAGGTACTCAATGGCCAGCAGCCATACTACCCTGTGCCCTTCTCACGTTGCTGAAGCTAAAGCTGCGCTTCGTTATTACTTGGATGGGAGACCTCCTAGGAAAACTAAGTTGCTTCTGGAACTGGTGTTGGTGGAACAAATAAGAATCCCCCAATTCCCCAGAACAGTGTTGGGGGCACAGTGTGGTGGAACATGGTTATTCAATTCCAGGCCTCAAGGGCTGCAGTGTCTGCAGGTATATGCTCCACACTACACCACCTGATTTCACTAATTAGTTTACCTCCTTGGTCCAGGGGGTGAGCCAAGGCCGAAATTACCATATATATTGGGGGGGACACATCCCCCCCAATATTCAGATATGCTCAAAATGTCCCCCCCAATATATAGCCTAGCTGATATAAAAAATATAAATAAATTGATTTGGTCCCCCCCAATGTTGACTCCATGGTTACGGCCTTGGGGTGAGCTAATAAGTTTTATCAGGTGATGTAATGTGTATTCGGAGCAAATACCTGCAGACACTGTGGCCCCCGAGCCCTGGAATTGAATAGCCATTCCGTAGAAGGTGCTTTCCTTCTGATGAGACATTAAACCAAGGTTCTGACACACTGCAGTCATTAAAGATCCTGGGGGATGTTAACTCCAGTGTGCTGGTCAAATGCCCAAAAACAAGTTATCTACATCTGACCACCTAATCACCCCCTGCATCTGATTGGCCACACAATGCCTTGCATTCCCTACCCACATTGATTCCCCAGGTCATCACTGCAAATTAAAAAGGTGTTCTCAGTTGACCTCACTTTTTAAATAAAGAGAAATAAGACCAAATGATCCGGACTTGCACTTATAGCCACCCACCTGATGATTCATCAACAAGCCTGTTTTTTCATCAATAGGATCAATAGGTGAGGTCATACTCAGCTGGACTAGCCCACTGACCGCCCCCGGCCCCCCGTTTTCTCCCCTTTTACAACAGTGCTCTTTCATGCCTCCAAACTCTCGCCATTGCATACTGTAGCAAGCTTCCAAAATAAGTACGGCAGCACCAGTTTGGTCAAACAGTGTAAAACCGTTATTGTTCATTATAGGTATGGAGTTTTTCAACAGCTTTCACATCATATTGAAGTAATGTTATGACTGGACTTAAATATTTTGACCATGTTGCACCTTGATGCTATGAGAACAGAAATTCTTACATCAAAAAATATATACAGCAAGGTCTTGTGCATTTCATCTCTGGCCTTTCAGTATGACATAGCTACTCTTGACAGTAAGAGCAGAGTCCTGTGTCTTCCATTAAATTAAATTAAATAATTTCCAGTATACACACACCATGGACATTATTCTCTTTTTTTGTGTGTTAATACATCTAAAGGGCTAGTTACAAAACATGATTAAACTTTTATCACATAAATTATAAAACATACAGGTGCATACTGTATTTGATCATGTACATTATCTAACAAGAAATGCATGTTAAACAATGGCAAATTCCAAACTGTAATGCATCTCACATGTCCAGCAAAAGATCAAAGGCAGGTTGGATTACAATGTGCTCATATAGAAATTTATTACCGAGAAATATCAGAAAATTCCATTCAAACTTTAGAAAGTGAATAGTATATTACTAGGGTCTGGCCACAAAGTAATTCCCTCTGTTTATAATGTAATGCAGTGGGAAAGCATTCTTTTTCCTGAACAAGAGAGGGGGAGATCAGGGAAGTATAAACTTCAGAGGGAGGCAAAATGACACTCAGACAAGTCAATGTTGACATTTATTCAGGACCAGATGTGACAGGTCTTAAATTGCATATTCTCTCAGTAGGTGAGTCTAGAAAAAGAATACAAATATGATTCATGAATGAAAGGGAAATCGTTAAACCCTTGTGATAGAAAGATGAAAAAGGGGGCACTTCTGGGATTGGACTGACCCCATGAGCGCTGAGGATGATGATGATGGCTGGGGATGAAGAGCAGGTCTTTAATGTGTGATCACAGGCTGGCTGTTGAGATGGGCAGATGAAACACTTCTGAACAAGCAACCCTGGGCAAGGGGGCTCTCCTGCAACGGCTGGGCCCTGAGGGGAGAAAATTCCAGGAGCTTTTAAAACGTTTTATTATCGGTCAGATACACTGCAGCCAATATCTTCCACATTGATAAATGACATACAGCTGCCGAGCGCTGCTTAACAACGTGCAGGTATGTTGGAGAGTTCAAAGAAATTGTTTCCAAAGAGTATTACGTCTATTGCGATCGCCGCATGATAAAGACCGAGAAAACAAAATCCAAACAGTGTGCGGATGATTTAGGAAGAGACCGATTCTGAAACACGGGTGAACGTTTATTCAACGTAGTGTTGGTCTGTTAAACAGACCCGCTCTTGTGCGCGTGCAGTGATCGGCCATCCCCAGGCACCGCGCTTCTTACATAACGACCTGGCAGGGGAAACGGGGCATCCCCACAATACGCAGCGGCTCAAACACTGAGCCCTAACACGCTGACAAAGCTTCGGGCCCTGCGTGTCTCTGCCTGGCTGGCCATGCCTTTCTTTCAACCCCCCATTTTATCTGTCGCTTTACTCCCGTCCTGAGCCTGAAATGCGTGCGCATGAGGGCTAAATGGGAAACCGTCTGTCAAAGCAAATAACTGATGGGAAGCATTTAACTGCTCCGGCTACAAATAAGACTGCGCTCAGTTGTGGAGCGAGAACAGCACGATTAATGTTCACATTCGGGAGAGAAAACCAACTGTAGTACACCGGGAATAAAGTGTGACATTCAATTAAAACTTTGAAAAACTAACAGAGCATAAATAACAAAGCTACGCCATGACTAAATCCTACTGTTCAATGTTTACCACACTGGTTTTCTATTGAGGATCTTAAGCCTAGCTCCAACATTACATAATGTATACCACCATTCATAATATGTAAAATGGTGACATCATTTTAATGTTCAAAACTTCAAAAAGTCATGGTTGTTGATGTACACATTTTTGGTGAAGCAACCACCCAAGCAACCCCTGCCCCCCTTTTTAAAAACAGCACTCACTGTCTTTATATGTGTATAAACAACATATCATTTATCAGATAAACCCAGCATATTATGTCCATGAGCTTTTATTAAAAAGTAACTGACATAACAACCTCTTTTCTTATCAAATTACTGGTCAAATTATTTTATTGGGGGAGTGAAGTTGAGTTGATAGATAGCAAGCAAAGAATAACGTTAACGTTAGTTGCATTTTGGTATTTATTAAATCACGATATTAATTGGCATCAGCTCTCCAAGTAACGTTAGCCTATTATCTAACGTAACTTAAATGTTGTGTAGCATGGTACTGTCAATCGTCTTCGATGTTAGGACATACGCTCTTTTAACTATAATAGTCGTATTTGTTTGTACGGGTTTCAACGAGGCTTTTTTTCACAGCTATTTTTTTTCTCCTCTTGTTTTTCTGTGTAGGCTACTCTACCTACCTAACTAGTTGCCTGGTGTTGGGTCTGCAGCTCAAAAATACAACCACACATTTTGCTCAGCGCTGCTACCTTGCACTACAGTTTCTCCACATTTGTATAGATCAAACACAGCACTGCAATCCCCCAAAATGTGTGATTTACCGAGCCCACTCTCTGCATGAGCTTGGTATGAAGTGAATGAATGGTTTAGAGAGGTGTCAATCATTTTCATGTAACGAACGCGTAAAAATCGTGTATCATTCGAAAGACTAGGTGAAGCAGCGCTTCACTGGGAGGGCTTTGAATCACGTCATAAGCCACAATTGTCCAATCAACGATGTATAAAGCACTATTTGCGTTACATTGAGTTGTATAAGTTTAGTGAATCTTAGTGAGACTTTTTTGGCTTGATTCACAGAGGAAATAGTTGTTGTGATAATACTTATGCATTTAAAAAATATGTTTTATGTGATATATGTGTTATGTTTTTTTGTCTGATTGTTTTTAGGTGAAGCACTGCTTCACCTGTTGTCTTATAGAAACCTCCACTGATGTACATTCATTTTATATAGATAGATAGACAGAAAGAGAGGACATTTTATGAATAAATGTCATCCTCCATATCTTCAGCAAAGCCATATCCATCTAAGACTTGTGGTGTTATGAGGGCAGGAAGAGGGATATGGAGGTTGATATATGGGGACTGCACATAATGGGTTTATTACTAATGTGAATTAGATCAGCTTCCCTCCTGCATCCTAATGAGAAGAGCCATAAAACTCTTCCCTCGGGGCATCTGTTTAGGCAGAGTGGTTTCATACATGTCCTTGACTTTCATCTGGACTTCACCTCATGACCAAGTCTTTTAAGATTTACTGCACACTAGCAGTCAGTTCATTTAATCTCAGTTTTGTGTGGTGCATTTGGCCTAGTTGACCACAGCAGAAAAGGAAAGAGGCCAGGGTTCCTTCTCGGTGCAATGACACGCCCCACGTGCTGGGATTGAATCCTGACTGTGCCTGTGCTGACTGTGGCCGGAAGCCCTACCGTGGTGATGTACAACTGGCTATAGTGTCACCCAGAGAGGAAGGGTTTTAGTAAGGGTACATTCTCGTATCCAATTTCCGTGTGCAGTCATAATCTCTCCAGCCAATCAGGTGCCTGCAGTGTGCCTGCCTGCAGCTGCGCAGCTGGAGGACAGTACAGTGACAAGAAGTCGTGACTGGTTACATGCGTGCCAGTCTGCAGCATCCACCTGAATTGACAGACTGTAGGCCATTAATTACAAGTGGCTTTTATCACTGTAGCTTGTTCCTATAATTAACAAATGACCTAATACATGCGTGTGTGAAAGAGAGAGAGAGAGATTTTCAATCTAAATGACACCTTCATATAATCACTCAATCAAAATGTACTTAACATATTTAAACTTTGAACATTTTACCCTACAAAACATTTTATATAACAGGTATTGGATAGATTCTTATATGAATCCCAGGTTAGCCAATACTGTCGTATCTCCAACATACACTTTCATTTAGCTTCTGTTAGGATGTCAGTGGCCTCTGTCCAGGCACGTGCACAGATAGGGCCCAAAGGGGCTTGAGCCCCTGCCCTTTTGCCCTCAGAGTCAAAAAGTGTCCTTTTTTTGGCTGGTGTTAATTGTATATATATTTTTTTTTATTTGTTATTGAAATTCTATCAAATATAAAGAGGGAAATGTATAGTAGTATCCACAAAAAAATACACCGTATCAATTTAAAAAGTACTCCGCTCTCTAATCCCCCCCACCTTCCAAATGGTTTTGTCTCAATCAATCAGTCATCGTCGCATCTTCTGACATTCCGAATACAAGTTGTCATGAAAACCATCGCATCCTCAGCCCCAGTTCGGTTACGGTGAATTATATCACTCAGGTAGGCACTGTTTTAATTATGACACAATGATTAAAAAACACTTACTTACTTTTTATGTTATATATCCGTAAAAAAAACTATGAAGTAGGTCAGTAGGACTTGCCACCTTCACACTGTAATTTCGTCATTACTGGCCTCGGTACTTGCGAGCAAGTAAGCTAGTCTAATTATCATTAAAACAATGTTATCTCCATCATGCAGGACAACTTACAAATATGCAATACATTTCTGAAGCAGGTAGTTACGTTTTGCTAGTTTAGTGCAGTCACCCCCTTTTCTTTATAGCCAGTTTTCTAAAAACGTGATGTTTAAAAGTGTATTATTGTTTGGGCATGTAGCAGTGTGTTTCCCTGTTAAAATACATAATAATACTGGTTTCTTTTCCTCTCAGTGTGATGCTCAAAAACATGTTACTAAAATCAAACTGTAGTTAAGTAGTTACCATATGTCTCATTTATAAAATACATGCAGTGTAACAAAACGATACAGAACATGAAAACAGAAGGACGTTTTGAATCTCCAAATTCAGGAGGCTTATGTATCAAGCATGTCAAAGTATGACTGCTGATATAGAATCTTATCATTACTCATTACAACATCGGGGTGGCAATAGTGCATGTCGGTGGGGTGAGTGCCCTTTTTTTTGCTTGAGCCCCTGCCCTCCAAAATGTCTGTGCACGGCCCTGCTTCTGTCAGGACTTCACTGTGCTCGAACATTGCTATTTATTTTACTTAAAGGGCCTATTTTACAGTGCTAAGGCATATCTGGTCCATAAAAAGAACCGATAGAAGAGCACTGGTAGAGTGGGACTGCATGTGCCATGGCCTCTTTGTACCCCCATATTATGCTCAAGCCTTAGCCAAAAATACATGTTGATAAGCACAAGAGCCCTGCAATTAAAAAAAAGGCCAAACACTGTGACTCAGAGGTCTACTGACAGAGTGCTATAATTGCCCCATCTTAACCCTTGTAATTAACTACTTGTGATCATTACATCTTCACTCACCAAGAATGTCAGGGCTGAGCTGAAATAGCTCAACTTCTCCCCTCCTTCCAGACAGCTGTGGAGCCCTCCAGAGAGTCCCTAATGGTTTATCCTTCTTGTCTAATATAATTCTGACTTCTTCTGCCACTGTAAGTACCTGGAGCAGGTGGAGTTGAGCAATGACCAATCTGAATTCAAGGTGGTTTCCCAGTTATGTGTCCCTGACCTGTCTTGCTCCAGTAAGCATCTGGGCTGTATGGCCAGCGAAAGAAAGAAAATTCATGAAGTAAACTACCCTCTAGACACACATACATTTGTGCATTATTTGCCTTTTTGAAAACTATCGTTACTGTACAGGATTGGTCCTCAGTCTTATTGGTGTTGTGGAGTCCAGTAAATCTAAAATAATAGATATTGATATCCCTGCATAAATATTTTTCAAGATAATGTGTTATCCACACACACACACACACACACACACACACACACAAAACACTTAAATGCACTAACAAGTTGATATTTATGTCACTGCTGTTAAATGTGTTACATATCACTTTCTAATATGAACTTCTGGAAGTATCAGGTAAGCACTGCTTATCATATTAACATCATCTCTAAATGATATCAGCTTACATTGTTAATTAATACTGTCCCTTCAAACTAAGGAGAAGTCATTGCTACATTTATAGATTGAGATAAACTGATGCTGGGCGGCACGGTGGTGCAGTGGATAGCACTGTCGCCTCACAGCAAGAAGGTCTCGGGTTCGAATCCAGGCCGGGGGCCTTTCTGTGCGGAGTTTGCATGTTCTCCCCGTGTCCGCGTGGGTTTCCTCCGGGTACTCGGTTTCCTCCCACAGTCCAAAGACATGCACGTTAGGCTAATTGGAGAGTCTAAATTGCCCGTAGGTATGAGTGTGTGAGTGAATGGTGTGTGTGCCCTGTGATGGATTGGCGACCTGTCCAGGGTGTATTCCTGCCTCTCGCCCGGAACGCATGCTGGGATAGGCTCCAGCACCCCCCCCCGCGACCCTGACCAGGAATAAGCGGCTTAGACAATGGATGGATGGATGGATGGATAAACTGATGCTGTGTCTTATATAAATTATGATAATAATGATATGTAGATTCGAAAATGTTTAAAAACAAACTTGCCTCTGGTGGATTTGCAAAGCAGAAATGGCAGTATGGAGAGAGTTTTATGTTTTTTCAGAATACGTTTTAATACAAGTATTTAATACAAGTATTGTAAGTCAAAATTATAATAACCTTGCAGTAGTATGTTATAAATGACATCATCTGCTTGGATGGAGGGATGAAGAGATAGATGGATGGATAGATAGAGGATGATGATATAGCAGGGTAGCCTAGTAGTTATACTTGTGTGTAGAGCTATAGAATATTTAGTCTGATAAAGCATAGCCATGCAGTATTAAATCATTAATGACATAATTAACTGGATGAAGGGATGGATAGATGGATGGACAGAGAGAGAGGAAGGCCTGATGTAACGGAGTTGGTTCTGCCTGTAGCGAGTTTTGAACCAAGGATCTCGACGTGACAAGAGAGAGATTTAGCCCGCTGAGACAAAGACTGAAGTCTCTAACTCTTGGAACGTACCAGAGCTCACACGCTACACTGAGGTAGCTTTTTACATGTGTATAGAGATTTACAGTATTTGCTTTGGTAAAAGTACTGTATTTTGGAGTATTATAATAGTCATGAAGTATTAAGGCTTTAATGACATCATCCTCACCCAAGAGGCCACTCAACTCCTGGTCCAGGCCCTGGTGATCTCACGTCTGAACTACTGCAATTCCTTGCTGGCAGGCCTTCCGGCCTGTGCCATCAAGCCACTGCAACTAGTCCAGAACGCTGCCACTCGTCTAGTGTTCAACCAGCCGAAGTTCACCCACGTCACCCCTCTACTCTCCTCTCTGCACTGGCTCCCCATCGCAGCACGCATCAGATTCAAGTCACTGGTGCTTGCTTTTCAAGCGGCCAGAGGTCCTGATCCCTCGCTGGTGGAACGACCTTCCGCAATCGGTCAGGACCGTGGAATCACTTGCAATCTTCTGCAAGAGACTCAAAACCCACCTCTTTTATCACTGACTGTTTTTTTTTAGTTCAAACCACAAATGTTCAATTGGATTCAGGTCTGGAGACTGAGATGGCCCCGTCAGGACATTGATCTTGTGCTCTGTTAACCATTTCTTAGTTGCTTTGGATGTATGTTTGGGATCTTTAAAAAGAGCCCCAGACCCTGTGAATGCAAAACAACCCCAAAGCATTAAAGATCCACCTCCATGTTTCACCATAGGCATGAGGTGCTTTTCAACATTACTTGCATTCTTTGGATGCCAAACATAACGCTGATGTGCATGTTCAAAAAGCTCAATTTTTGTTTGATCTGATCACAAGACACAGTTCCAATTGTAGTTCAGATGTAGTTTGGTGAATTTAAGACACCGTTCTCTGTCTTCAAAAAAGAGGCTTCCTTCTTGCAACTCTGGCATAAAGGCCATTGTCACATAGACGTCATCGAATGGTAGCTTTAGACACCTTGTAACTCTAAGATGCCAGGTTGTTTTGGAGATCTTGAACTGTACCCATTTTTTTAACCTTTTGAACCATCCATCTCACTACACATGGGGGCAAGATAGACTTGTGTCCTCTACCTGGCAGGTTAGCCACTGTTCCAGCGGCCTTACATTTCCTAATAATCAAGACAACAGTGGAAAGTGGTATCTTTAATTTTTTGTTATTTTTGTAGATCTGTAGAGGTCAATAACCTTTTGTCTGATGCTTTCAGAGAGTTCTTTGCCTTTCACCATGATGATGGCTGACCACAGTATCTCAAACGTGTGTTCCCTCCTTTTTATACCCTAGGGAAACAGGAAACCATTGTAGGCCACTGTATAGTCCCACAACCTTCCAATGAACTTCAAATAGGTTGTATATTTATGAAGATTAGTTTTTTTGGATTAAATTTAAAAGAATAGTTAGGGGTGTGAATAATTGTGATCCAGATGTTTTCAAAAAACAAATATTAATAAAACAAAATATATTTTTGTGAACAATTGTATTAGTATTTTAGGGTTAAGCATAAAATATACCTCACTGCGTATATAATTTATTTTATATGATCTCTTTTGTTAATATTTATCAAGGGTGTGAACTGTACTTGTTATTCTCTAGAGAGAATTTGAATATTTAGTATACATATGAAGCAGTGTAAAATATTGGCTTGCATATGATTTGGTTCAAATTCCAAACAAATGGCTTCTGAGTACATTTGAGGTCATTTTAGGTAATTGCCTTAAAAAAAGCTTTGAATTACCGACATGCTCTTTTCATTACCGTACCTTGATTAATGAGTTAATATTTTGATAGGAATATGGAAAAACCTCAAAACTTGGCATGCCTTTTCTAATTTTTAAATAGTCTTTTTTCATTCAATTGTAAAATATACACTACAGTAAAAGTGAATGTGTGGAATATGAATAAGTTACGGTAATTAATTTATTTGATCAATGTATTTAAAAACATATGCAGAACTTTTCTTTTACTGAAATTAGTTCAGTTATAACCTGGTTTATACTAATGAGAGAAAAATTGGTTAAATCTGGATTACATTTTTTAGCCACGTTACACGCCAAGTTTGTGAAAATGACCCAAGTGGCTATTTCACTATTTCAGTGTCACTTAAAGCTGACGTTGATATCGTCAGATATCGCCATGATGATAAGAAAACACATAACGTTAGCTAGTTGTCAAACCACTGCAAGACCAAGTGACTGGAAATGATATTTGATAGTCATCTAATTTGTTGTTGTGGAAGTTGAGAGATCTGAATGGATTTATCAATTTATTATAATCAACCACAGAATCACTTCTTTAGCAGAATGCAATGGTCCTAATTCTTCCTTAGGACCATTGATGTTGGAGAGCTTTAGCCTTAGCAAAATTATGCAACAACGAGGATGTTCATTTAAATCAATGATCTCCATTTAGATCAATTATACACTGTTCAGTGAAGGTCAGAGGTTCAAAACGCAAGCATAATGCGTCTGTTGTGCATTTGGTCGACTTTTCTTAATTTGATTCGATTTGATTTGATTTCCGGCTAATTACACCACCAACACACGCAAGTCTCCAAGTTGTAAGAACACAGTGTACAAACGCAGTGTACAAAAATATCCATCCATGCAAACCACCCGTTTGCTAACCACTAAAATAAGTACAAGGGACTTGTTGGCTGAGACCTCAGATGAGTTTCACCCTATGCAGGGTCAGAGGGGTCACCCCTGATCCATGACCCTGATCCCTGTGCCGCAGTCTTCAGGGTCTCCCCGCAGCAGGTCTCCCAGGTTCAGCGGAACTTTGATACGGTTCATGGGTGGCCCCTGCCAGGCCTCCTCCTCACAGGACACACAAATTAGCAACTTCTGGTTGAGCGCTAAAGAGCTGCGGGGATTAGGGCCGACGTCTCCCACATTCCTCCTGGCACTTTTATCACCAGAGGGCTTTGGGTGGAGAGTGCAGAATTCACTAACTCTGGAAAGTCTCTCAGGTTTTATTTACTGTCTAATGACTTACAGCCTGTGTGATCTTTACTAGGTGCACCTACAGTTGTGGTCCAGGAGGGTGCATACCAGTCCACTGGGCTGTCACAAGCCATTGCAATAAAATAAGGTACTATTACAGAAATGAGCCCTCTGACACTTTAGTGGGACAATGTGAACATTATGGATATCTACCCCACCTATCTGTCTAAATATTCACTTAAAATGGCTCTATAGTGGGGCTGGCAGATAGCATAGGGGTCTAACGCACCCGTATTTGGCTGGTCCTGTACGAGTGTGAGTTGCCTATCAGGGACGCAATTCGAAACCTGTCTCTGCCAGACCGGCCCTGACCATTAGCCCTGATCAGGGGCGGCATTTGGCTGTTCGCTCCTGAGAGAGGGGGAACGGTGATTGGCACGGACTTGCTCTGAAGCATGTAAGGGTGTCTCCAGAAAGGGGGTTGGTGAGTTCCGTCTCGAAGGAGGCGGATCATTGCCGACCTCGGAGAGTAGCTTTCCCTGTAGAGACGGGCGGCAAGTTTGAGGGGGAGTGTAAATAGAGGGCATAATTGGCTTAGAAATTGGGGAGAAAAACGGGGAAAAATCTGAAACAAAATGCATAAAAAATAAATATGTCTCTATAAAAATGTTTTTTACTTTAATTAAGTGCTCACTGGCAAAATTTCATCACCTTGTGGCACCCAGGTTTACACATAAATTGTAACATTTTATATGTCAATGTTCACATGCTGAAAGTTTGTTTTTGTCTTGCTTAGGGATGTGACGGTATACCGGTATGATGGTATACCATGATATTAAAATATGAAATAGTACTATCATAAACTTAATTTAATACCGTGATAGTAAATCATGTGGAAAAAGCTATTTCCATGTGGGAAAAATTATTTCAACGTTACCCTACTAAAATGTCTAAATAACCCATATCAAATAATATAATACTGGACCTGGGGTGTCTGCTAATGTCATTGAATCCCACCACCTCTTTGGCTGTTCTTGCATTTTGTTTTGTTTACAACGTGATTGCACACGTGCAGACAGCTCCCTCGCATTTCCCAACCCTGGTAGGTAGCTGTTTGTTATTAGCTACCTAGCTACACGGCATAAATCTCTGTTTGCAGTCCCTTATAAAACTTGCAATGTCTGATGCTGATTCCGATGCCGAGGCGGTCTGTAATGATTAATTATATCCCCCCAAAAAGTGAACTCGTTTATCCATGTGGACTCACTTTGGATTCAGAAAAAAAGATGGTGTTGTTGAGAACAAATCTCCCATCTGTAGAGAATGGGAAACATGTAATGGCCAGAGGAGGAAACACATCAAATCTTGCATTCCACCTGCGTGAGCATCATCCTTCACGTTATGCCACAATGGAAAAAGTGAGTAGCAAAAAATAGTACTAGATCCGATAAGCAAAATTAATGATTTAAATTGATTTAAACATACAATTACAAGGAGTGAACTATATTCAGTTGCATTTTTTGTTTTATTTTTCAATTAAAATGGTATATAAATCTGCAAAGAGCCATACAATAAACAAATCGAGTTGTAAACTTTGTGTGATACTTTATTTAGCTTAAAAACTGATACCGTGATATATCAAAAACCGTGATATTGAGTAGTATGATTATCATGCCATGAAAATGTCATACTGTCACAGCCCTAGTCTTGCTATTAGTTATTTTGAAGTTGTTTCATAGCCTTGTTTTAACTTTACAGCCCATTAAACACAATAGCCTAGGTTTTGGCTTAATGCTTTAACAAGACTACAAATGAACTTATCTGTGATGGGTGTGACTACACAGCACCCACATCCTCAAAGAGAAGCAGCTTGCTCATGGCTGTTGTCTTTTCTTGACTAGTCTGGTCTGGTCTGTACATAACTAATCTGGTCTGGACTGAATTCCACCAGTTATTACAAAATATCTAGTCTGCACTTCAGATGCTGTGCTTAAGACACCAAGCTCAATTCAAATGCTAGGCACAGCACATCATCAGGGACTGAAGACATGTAAAACAATGAAAAAAATAAAGGGATGGGAGGATTTAGAAAACAAGAAAACACTTTTATACGTGGGCCACATTACAAAAGAAATCAACAAAAAAAGAGCCAAGGGTATAATTATGTAGAATTGTGAGGATATTTGTTGCCCAGCCACATACTGGAACATGATGTGAGGTGTCTTATATTTAGCTTCAGCAACCAGAAGTGCTGGTCCAGCATGATTCCATTGACTATCCTGAGTCTGTGTGTGAATAACCACAGGTCTGGGCACAGCAGGGACGTCCACAGACACATAATTCATATAGGTACACATCCAACAGAGTTTTATACAACCCTGAATGTGTGTGCACACGTGTATACATGCGGATATATGCATGTGAGGGTGATTGTGTGTGTGTATGTGTGTGTATTTTACATATATCCACCCAGAGTTTTACTAAGAAGGCACATACACTGAATGTGTTGGATAATCCTAGTTCAGACTTTAAACCAAAAACAATGTAGATATTCTTGAGGGACAATACCAAAATCCAAATGTAAATCAATAATGTAAAATTCACAGAGGCTTAATGGTCATATAAATGTATGAAATGTGATCCTTTTTAAAGAATATAAAACAGATGAGAGAGGTCTAGAGGAACAGGAAAAATAGCAAGAAAAAAAGAAGAATGATTTAACTTCAGTGTTGAGCAGAGCCAGAGATTATGCAGCCCAGATGGGGAGGAAGGCTGACATTCCTGGCCTTCCTCCACTGCTCTGTATACCAACTTTGCTATTACCCACAATTCATTTCATCTGGGGCTGAATTCCTCATGTGGTGAGTTGTGTGCTTTTTTCCATTGATTCCAGCACTAGCTCAAAAGCTCTCTGTTACATTACATAGGCTTTATTACGTCCCATTTCCAAGGTCACCTCTTCCCAGATCTCAGTGAGGAGCAGTCCAGTCCCTCAAAACCAGACCATCACCCTCCTCCTGGAACTATCCACACCATGTCAAGAGAAAATTGGCACCTTCCACCTCCCTACTTCATTCACAGTTCACATTGTCCTTTATTTACTTGTTCATAGAATATTTTGTAATAAGTTTTAATCATTATGTAAATGTCATTTAAAAATATATATATATTCACAATTCCAATAACAAATTATGTGTTTGTACCACCTCTCGCTCTCCAGTCCAGCACACATCTTACCAAGACCAGTTGTCCAGTCAACTTAATAAACATTATCAATCATCAAACCCCATTGAGGTTGTAGACATGACGTCTTTAGAATTTGAAGGAGAGGTCTGTTTTGTGCAGTTTATTATTCTCTTCTGTGGTGCACAGGGGACACATGTTGACACAGCAACATGTCCAGATGTGCGCAGTGTTTTTTTGCGTGGTGCTTTTTGAGAGCCTGCTCTCCTCTGTTTCGGTAACAAACTCCATCGTCATGGATACAAAAGAGCAAGGCCAGCTCTGAGACAGGGGTCTGAATAAACATTTTCCAGGTCGCCACAAGCGATGAGAAAACCCCCTCACCCCTCACTCCTGTGTTCTCACCCTGGACCCCAACCCTCTGCTGAAGTTTCCTCAGTCTCCCCCAGGCCTGCCCCCCAACCACCCCCTGATGCCCCCACACCCCAACCTTCCTAGTTCCTCACCCCCAAGCCCCCTTATGGCCCACAGCCACTTGAGAATCAGAACAAGATTTCCCAGAAGCCATCTCCAAAATGGCTGGTCCTGGAGGAAAACCAACACGATGGCTTGAATATTTTACTGCTGTTACTGTTATTTCTGTCTGATGTGAAAGCAAAACAAATCTCACAGATGAATATAATGGAAACGGTGCATATGTCCACACTCACTGCAATTGACTCCCACAGCGAGCAACATTAATTTAGTGAACTTAAAACTGGGACATTCCTATACTGAGGTCAGCCAGCCCTCATTAGTTGTCCTTGTCCTAGGAGTAGCTGTAACAACCTTTTTGTGGGACAAAGTGACCTTGGTAGGACCTTGGAAAACATGAAATAAAAATTATTTTTAGAATCTTATCTATGACTTTTTGGAATATACATCTCTACTTTCTATGTGCTAAAGTCATATCCATTCATTCATTTTCTGTTTCTTGCCTGGGGCCTGAAGAGGTATTGTACAATTTGCACTATGAGAGATGTGGGGAGGCACAATTCAGAGATTTCCCCTCCAAAATAGTCACTGAATCTTTAAAGGATATCAGTGAGGTATTTATCTTCTTTATAAATGCTAAATGTCTCTTCAATTGCCATTGTTAATTTTTGCACATAACAATATTTCAGTTACCAGGTGCCCTTGCTTAAATTAAAAATTAAGTTTGAGTCACCTACTTTGACCACATTTACCACTTTGATATTCTGATTAATTTGAACCAGAATGAGTGTAATCATGCTTCCTGAAGGTAATGCAGTTATGATTGCTTCTGAGTCATCAGATTACCCAAGGTGTCTACGATTCATCCACCAGGATTGCGATAATGCAGATGATGTCTATTTACAGGAGAGTAAAAGACATGACATACATATGATTGCTTCAATAACTACTTTTTTGTGCGTCATCCAGTGGAAGAGGAGACAACACATTTGCCATATGAGAAAGGATTACTAAATACAACTTATAAATTGCCATTATCCAGTTTGCAATATTCATTTAAACAGACGACAGTAACAAAACCTCTTAAACGTCTTTGTGAGTTGAAAAGGTTCACAGGTTTGTGACTGTGGAGAACACGAGGGAGATCGGCCTCTAAGAGCAAAGAAACTGCCTCGCAGTTCGCATCCACCTCACACTTCACCGTTGCTCAGAAATTCAGAAAGAAAGTCCAGATCAAATAACGCAGGGCATTCTTCAGATGAATTCTTGCGGTTTGAGAGAACCCTTCTGGCTCTGGGCCCAGTCACTTCATTTGAAAAAGGCCTCTCACAATGCTAGTATATGTGCATACCGTATGCAACGGAAAAAAATATTACAAAAAACAAAACAACTTAAGCTCCCAACGTGACGTCTTTCCTGTGTTGTGATTAAGTTGCATGGCTGACCTGCCAGACCTCTGTTATGTGTGACACCAGTGCGCACAGAGAGTAGTGTTTTCCCCTCCATACAATAATGAAGCAGCTCCTGGGAAGCGGGAAAATGAACAGCTGCGTTCGCTAAAAGGCCGGCGCAAAACCTTTTTTCAATTGTTAAGGGCCTTTTTGTCCTGTCTCGCTTCTCCATTTCAAAATGACTTGTGCGTTCTGTTCTGTGTATAATATCACTTCAGTTCATTAGTGCTGTTACAACTGGATTTGAATCAAACAGTGATCACAGATCATAAACCACTCTTTGTGATTTTATTACTATATTATGGTTATTTTCTACTTTCTTTTTCGTGCCTTCATGAATAAAAGCATAGATTTGCCCCAGGCCCAGTGTTGACATTCATTATGCACAGTAATCGGGGGGGGACGGACCTGTCATTGCACATTGCGAGGCCATTATGTGAAGAAAAAAAACAATTCTTAGGCCAGATGTAGTTTCCCAGCATTACCGGGACAAGCCATCATCACTAGAAAACACAATAGAGCAGTTCACTCTGTGAATAAAAACAACAGCGGAGGGAAAACAACCGAGCTGCTGCCTTTCCGTTGCCATGAATGTCTTTTCGAGGAGTGCTCAGGTTTGGAGATCGCCGATGGACTGTGAAAGGAACACAGCGAGTCAGAGCTGTGAGTCACGGCGGAGCGGATGGTCACTTCCCGCTCTGTGGGGTCGGGAGGGCCTTAGAGGGGCCAGAGGAGAGTAGGAAGAAATGCAATGGACTGCTCTCTATCTGTGGGATCGACCCATCTGCACAAGTCCAGTACTCTGTGATCTCAATGAGGCCATTTAGAGTGCATTAAAGAAAACTTTCCCACATTTAAACAGTTTGGGCCTAAACATGTAGCATAGGTGCGTTGTTGAACTGCAGAATAAAAGTCACGTTGATTTATGTCATTCTGTTTAGTTATTGGAATGTGACCAGGCAACCCCAGCCCCATGCGTACAGCTGAGCGTGGAAAAACGAGAGCGCCTCCAAATTTCTGTTTTCTATTGTACTCAGGAACTGCAGTGGGGGGGGCAGGGGCGGGGGATTTGGCTTGAATCAAATTCACCTGCACGACTTCTCAGGACCAGCATCCTCTTCTTCTGAATGCGGGAGTGGCACATATTTGGGAGAGGTTCGCCGCAGCACTGCGCTGCCTAACCACTGCGCTCAACAGGGACCGCGCTTCTCTCTTCACTGCATGTTTACCAAGGGAAGCGGTCCAGTCTGCCAATCAGCAGTCTGCGCTACGGCCCCACTCGTTTAACACAGCGGCGCAGTATGAGGAGGGCGAGCAAAGGCAAGGGCTGCATGTCCTTGCCCGGAGACGAAGGGCCCAGAGGATTGTCTGAGAGGGGACCTTAGTGGTGATTTATGAATGCAGACACGCAGAGAACATGCGTCAGGGTGACCTGACGTTGTTATGTAGCACTTTCGTCCGCTCTCACTCCAGCTAACGAGCGTGCTGTCATGGCTGTGCGCCCCCAGGAAATGTCACAGGATGCATTATTCAAACTATTCAACCGTATTTCATGGTACATAATCACCGTGCCTTGAAATTCTGAGCCGTCCCTAATTTTCCTGAAGTTGGATAGAAGCACGCATGTATGTAGCAATTAAGTGACTTGGTCACAAAAGACAAGTCATTGTGAGAACACTGAAGGCAATGAGACCGAATTATGAAAAATGATGATGTACAACATGTGATGCATTGTCTAAAAGGCTATTATACTGTATATACTGGTCATGAACAGGTTGATCACATTTATGGGTGTGTCATTAAGGGGCCAATTGATTCTCATTGATCAATGAAATTAGATACATTAAACCAAATATTTTCTAGTATAAAAATTTGAACCCGGTTAAGCTACATCAAAGCCACGTTAAAAACAATGCACTGATTATTCTGTTCATCTTGTTTAATATCAAATGTGTATATCATGAAGATTTCCTTTCAGTACATTTGCCATTGAAATTAGGCAAAGATTAATTAAATGCATAAAATATGCAAATGTATTTGCTGATATATAATACATTCCACATAAATAAGATCATTATCCCTGATTGGTACTGAAATCAGAAGCCAGACAGGTGAAAATGGCCAGGCCAGTACATTTTGCAGCACCCTCTAACACCTTCCTCCCCATCCCATTTTAGGACAACACATAGCGACAGAACCAAATACCTATAAGCTTATAAGTCAGGACATTGAGCCACATTGGGAAGGCAAGGGCCATGTAAAGTTTGCATTTATTCATAAACAAGCACATTATATCAAACTCCTCATTTAAAACATTAGAATGTCAAGTTTACAGATTTTTTTTTTATCCACCCGGATTCATTCTGTATCAGTCTGATGCCAAATTCGTTGATATATGATTCGGAGATGTGATGCCACAAAGGACCTGTTCAGAAATTGGATGCTGGGCCTCTAGGAATGTTTAACAACAGGGGGTTTAATGTCAGCTCAATGGAATGCGGACATAAATTAACTTATTCTTGTTTACCTATTTATTTTTATGGCATTTTGTAGGCCACAAGAACATTAATTCAGAGTTTTTATTCAGAGTTATAAAATATGTTACCTTTTCCCATATTAGGCCAACCTGCGTAATTGCAGCAGGAGTGGAATCCTTTAGCCTCCCGCCACCTTTGATGACCATTATTGCCTTTCAATATGTCCGTATGTACCAGTAAGTTATGGAGAAGAGAGGGCAAGTCACTGATGTTATGAGTAGGCAAGACATGCCAATGTGTTTAGCATCATTTACAGAAAACAATATGTCTTGTCTTTTTATACTGGTTGGTGATATAATTTCCTCTTGTGTATACCTTCAAGGCTCATTCTAGACATTCTGTAAAGACTAAAGTTTCATATGCTATATTTCAAAACCATCACAAACAATATAAAATACATATAATCCTTAATAACTTACCATTTGGCAAACACATTTTCAATTATAAAGAATGATATCAGAAGATATGGAAAATGTTTGTTCTTGTGAGTCGGTTTAACATGCAGACAAAGGTGGGTCAAGTAGGCCTACTCAAAATCTATACTCAAGTAAAAAGTCAAGTAAAATGTTCTACTTGAGTATAGTTACTTCATGGAAAATGAACTCAAGTATAAGTGAAAGTGGCTGTCTTACAAAACTACTTGAGTATAAGTAGAAAAGTAGTTGGTCCAAAAACTACTCAAGTACAAGTTACAAATTTTATTTGGAACATGTGTTTTCTTTTCGTAATGAATTCAAAATATTCAGCTGGTTAACTAACTAACAACAATCAAATTGCTGTTGAACTAACAGCAATTTAACTGTTAACTAATAGCAAAATAATTGCAACAATTACTACATTGCAACATTATGGAGGCAAGTAAATAAGAGCAAACATGTAATTATGTAAAATGTAAAAACATCTTATAATTATATTCTGCATATAACTAATAATAAATTAGCAGTACCTAAGAAAGTTAACTAGCTACCACTTCTGCACAAGAAGCGCTAGCTAGGATTTGTAAACATTATTCTAATGCTATATTTATGTACAGAATATTGAAACGTGATAGCCCACTTCCATGTATATAAGAATATAAATTGGATATTTATATATTATATATTTGATCGGACATGAACAAGTTCACTGTTATGTCAAGTGTAGTGTTACATAAAAGTCCATCTGAATGTAGCTTTACAATTGTGTTGTGATACAAGGAAACCATGATTTATTTTCTCATGGTTGTTGCTGTACCCGGTGGTTGTGGTTGGCCGAGTCACTCGATATCGTGACCAAAGAAATACTAAAAGGCGCGTGGTTGTCGGCAGAAATCAAATTGGCTCGTTGCCACATAATTGAAATCTAACCAGTAACCACTGAGAAAATGAAATGGCAGAAAATTTGTCACATGTAATGGAGTAAAAAGTATGTTTTCACCTTCACAATTTACTCAAGTAAAAGTAGCAGTATAGTCTACAAAAGAACTTTGAAAAGTACAAATCCCTTAAAAAAACGACTCAAGTTCATGTAACGCCCATTACGACCCACCTCGTGTATACAGGGTAATATCAAGGGCATTTGTTGGCATTACAATTATTGAGTCTCACCCAAATGACAAAGTGCAAATAACACATTTTCAATGGACAGCAGTTGAATAAATTACCAATGTCTTTCAGATAAGGTCATTAAAAAAATGATTCAGTGATAAGCATTACAGGTTCTGTATGTCAACCAATGGCAGCTCTAATACAATGTACAGGAAAATTATACTCGAATATATAACAATCTGTGGGTGTATGTACATTAGGGAGGCAGTGAAACAAAATGATTTAAAGGTTTCTACCTTGGCTTGTAAGGGATTCATCTTTGGCATTGGAACAAGTTGAAAACCTCTTCAAGAGGGTGATTCTTCAGTTGTCAGTTGTTAATTAATTGGACAGGTTAAATGTCAGTCGACTGGTTCTTTCTGGCTGCTTTGACTTTGCTTTGGACACCTAATGTTTTGGGCGGGCCCCACCTGTCTCACCGATGTTGAGGCATTTTTAAAAATACCCGCCAGCATCAAATTTGAATTGCATTGACACTGGAGGCAGAGGTACAGTACACGTGTCCTCTGGAAAAGCCTACTGGTGTTATAGAAAACTGTATTTTCCAGGCGTTTAAGTAAAAAATGTTGCTGTGTTAATAGGCACAACAAAGGTGTGTACACTGTCATCGTGTATAACAGCAAATATATCGTCAAACACAAAAACAGCCCATGGTTGCAATGTACTCCTTCCCTTGCCTTGTCAGTTCATATCACTTCCTGCTTCATGCAATGAATATAGGTCTACTCAGACCCCAGTGTGGGTTGGATGCGAAATAGGACACACAGAGCAGTGCATGTCGGTGCTTGTGGGATTTCTCTGATGAACGTCACCAAACACTGCACCTAGGTCAGAAAGTTCCCTGGGGGCCGTGCCCCAGATAAGCAGAGCACGTAGGAAAGGCTATTCAAGCTGCACTAAAGGCCCTGATTTGAGACACACTCCTGACAAACTCTTGCTAATCCCTGCGGATCGATGGAATGACTTGTTTGCGAAAGCCAAGACACATGCGGTTAGCCTCATAACAGCAGGGGAATTTATCACTACTAATGCATTAAAGCATGGCCTCAACCTCACATGTTTTTGTCAGAAATGGTTCTTCAGATGTGGAGCATTCCGCATTCCTAATATACCACCAGGAAAGCATGAAGAGTGAGGTACCATTTAGTGCAAAAGATAATTAAACTAAATGGCAGTGCATACTTTTATTTATCTGCAGCACTAATAGTACTATCCACATTTAAAATGTAAACTATGGCACATCTTGCACAGATTTTCTACCTATAATAAGATATTCATTTCTTAATGCATTTTGTGTATCCTGTGGGATTTCTGATAATTTGGTGCAGATGCAGTAATGTTAGTAACAGAACAGAAACGTGAAGACTTGTGTAAATAAAATAAGCTAAATATCGCCACCCAATGTCAAATGTGGGTATTACATCACGTCCCTTCTTATTTTCACTGTGATGTCTTGCCCCACTCATCAATTCCCCGATTGAGGGTGACTAACTTATGCATTCCTTCTTTACCACTGAAGACGCTAGAGTGCAAGAAGGACAACAAACCATCTCAGCCAGTATAAATGGTGCCTGTTTCAGTTATTTTTAATTCAACTCCATTCAATTATACTGTAAGCACATGCTGTACCAGAGTGCTCCTTATTTATAACTTGTGTACACTGATACTGACATTTGGGTACGGCCATTCAAAATGCAGGCAATAAATTGAGCTACTTGGTGTGCTATTGTTACTTGTAATAGCTTTACTATGAACAAACATAACCGTGATCCTACTTGAATATACTGTATCATAAATTGGTGATATGAAAACTGCAATTATTTGTTTCATGTAACACAAACATACTGTATGCTATATGAGGAGAAAATGTTTAAGATTTGTTGAAGAGTTCAAATAGTGAATGATTTTGAAACTTTTCTTCACATATCACAAGCACCATCCATCAGACCTTCATCACAGACTTCTGCTGACAGTTGGCAAGATTGCACACATTGATCACACACACAGACTACACTCTCTTGAGAAAGACTACTAAACGATAAAAAAATTACAGGAAGCATTTCTTTGGAGCAGCGCTTGTTTCGTTTCTGTGAAACATATTGAGAAAAGTTTAGTCGTAACTTGGCATTATTACTGATATCAATAATTTGGTATGCAGACCAAATTTAAGAATTGTATTTTACAGATGTATATGCTTTGTGAGTAACCTTTTTTAAATTTTTTACCTTAACAGTTTTGTTGAGATTTTACACAGTAGGTAAATGACAAGTTTAGATGTGCCAAACAGCCTGTTCTCGTCATTATATATTCTTATGTTCTTATATAGATCAATGTAAATATGTATTACAATTATCTAGCACAACATTTTCTTATAATTTGTGTGTGCAATGGCAACATGCCATAACAAATTTGAAATGTGTATTTAGTCTGTTTAACAATTGAGTTGATACGCATTGGAATTTGTAGATGCTATTCTGAAACATTAATTTCATCTTTGCAGGTCCTGTCTTTTGCAGGCTGTCTTACTGCAGTGGATTTTCAACTTTTTTTTTTTTTACTCCCTGCGCTCATAATGCAGTTACATTCTGTGTAAAAGTGTAACAAACCAATGTAGTACTTGGAAGGAATCCAGGCCAGTATTTGAAACAAAATTAGAGGCATAGATGCACTGGATTCAATCCAAAATATTGTCCTTCGTTTTGAGTTTTATCAAAGATAAAGCCAAATGTTGATTGAATCTAGGACACTGTCTAACCAGAGGACCTAGATTACATTTTGTACTATATAGACATAATAAAATGTTACACACTTAGTAAAACACAATTACCAATTGATGGGTTGAAAAGGGAATGCAAGAGCCTTCATGGTGGCATGTTGGAAAGGATAAAGAACAAAGTATCTGGCTTTAAGTTGTAGAATACCAAATCTGGTTTTAATGCTCAGATAGTATATTTTGCCAAATGGTGTTCTAGCTCTAGCCCTTTCTGTGTTGGACTAGGCAAGGACAGGTTGTATTCTCCTACACTAGAACAAAAAATAATAAACAAACTAAATCAATAAAAATCCCTTACTATGCTCCCCTTTCCCGGCAGCTTCCATTACTAATAACCTGGCAGGCAAGAGATTGACACTGGACCAAGAATTACGAGGCATGGTGTTTGAAAGTGACACCCCCAAATCCCACCAGAATGGCCTAGATTTCTGATATTGCGCTCATGTAAACAGCAAAAGACATCAAATAATAACCCCCCCCCAAGATAAACGACAACCACAGGTTGGCTTAAAACATGAGGCATGTCTTTAATCTTGTTCATGAAGTAAGAGGCAAAGAAAGCAGTCAGAGGTCTAGGTTCACTGTTTTAGGTTACATCTTGGCTGAGGTAAAAGCAGCATTTGATCTGCAGGTAACGGAGAGAAAGAGAGAGAGGCTACAGGACCGTGTCAGAGCAACCGTTTCCATCAGTTCTGCCAGACTGGATCTGAGGACGAACAGTGGGATTAACATGTGCTCTCACAGAAAACCCACCCGCTCCAGGCCCAACTCATCTAAATCTACATGGAGTGATAAAAACACAAACGCTAAGAGGCTTGATGTAACAATGTTACCAGTCACATTCCCCTGAAGCCAGCAGAGCTTCCACCCCCTCCCACCCCCCTCCCTCCCTCCCTCCCTCCCTGCCCTTTCAGTTCTGGATCCCCCACACTGAAACTAAACCCCAGACAATGCAGACGATTCCATTTCACCTAAACCAGCAAGCCACTGCCGAGCTGTCCAGGTGCCGAGCCACAAAAACAGGCCCACTAATTTTAGGCCTGAAATCTGTATTAGTGCTGCAAGCAAAACAGAGCGCTGTTGTTCCATGATACAGTGTCCCTGGAGCGCCCGTTTGTTCTCAGAAGGTCCACTCTGTTCCCACACGCCTCTGGTGCAGCGCAAGCTGCTGCTGTTCCACTTACAGAGGGAACAACGGTGCAAATTTAGAGCAGAGGTGCCATCCCGTGCATCTCCTCGACACGTGCTATAGATAGCGCCTCAGCCTGGCCCCGATCTGTGAGGACTAAGAGGGTGAATGTCCGACCGGGATGTCTGCAGTACCAGTCAGGAGCGATGGAGCGGCCATACTGAGTATCAGGCCAGCCTGTGCACAGAGATGGAATATTAAATACTTATTTTACATGCACGTAAACTGAGGATTAGTATGGAGGTAAAACAAAAGAAAAAGCCATAGACACAGTAACAGGCAGATGTCATGCCCAGCAAATCCAAGTCGAAATGAAAAGTAGTGATTCACCATCAGACTCCCGGACAAAATTAGACATGAAAATGATGGTAAAGCCAATATCGTTCGCACTTAAGACGCACTAGAAGTAATTCCTTATTTAAAACACAAACATCTTTTTTGACCACAAAATATGCACCAGAAAAGCACTTCAACATTGCTTTCACTCAGAGTTGGGAGTAAAATAATAATAAAATAAAACTGAATGTGAAAAAGTGGATGCGTGTATCGCATTCCTCTTTCTGTGTGTATTGGTTCATTTTTAGACGCTCCCACAAACCACAGAACTGGGCAGAAGAGCAGTCAGAACACAAAACAAACCACAAACCTTTTTTTTTTTTTCTTTCCTCTCTTTGAAGGACACCTCAGCACACACTGCCCATAGCAAGTTAACATGGATTAATATAAATGAAATACAATAAAAAATAATAAAAAGACTCGCAAAACTTTTACTCCACGTCATTATTAAACCATAACGCCTGCCCCCTGCTGCCCACCCCCACCCCTGAAAAGAAAATTAAAACTTCCATTATGAATATAGTCTTCTCCCGAGAGCATGTGCAGTCACGAGGATGTTATTCTGTATGCTCCCATTGAGGTGGAGAGAGAAATCCAAAAGCATGGCCGGCCAGCCACATGGTCTTTGCGTCATCAACTCCACTGCTGTGCAACTTCCAGGCTTTTCTGTGCGGTTCCCAGGCATCTGCAGTTCCCCTCCGGGCCCCTAGGTATCTTCCTCCTCCTCGCGAGTACCTAGGGCCCTCCTTCGCACCACCTCCTCTTGAAAGTCCCCTGTCCTGGGCTCAGGCCGCCCCTCGGGCACCCCTCTCCTCCACAATTCGTCTCGATCTCTCTCGTATTCCTCATATTCCTCCTCTTCATCGTCGTCTTCCTCCCCGTCTGCCTCCTGCTCCACCTCCAGCTCTTTCAGTATCCGGGCCTGCTTCTGGGCCTGTTTCTCTGTAAGATACACATCGTATTTCACTGCTAATTGCTAACTAACCGTCTCATTGTCAGGCGCTTTGGATAAGAGTGTCTGCTAAATGCCTAAAATGCAATGTAAAAATGCTACAAAGCCTGTACCTCTTTAGTAATATTACACTATATTTCACTGCTACAGAGCGTGTTTAATTGTAAAGACAACACACAACATTTCACTGCAGGGCCACTTTCTCTGTAACACCGTTACGCAAACGTCATGTTTCTACTCAATGTCACCCCTCCCTGTGAAAATTTTGCACATAACATGTCACCATTCCAAGGCCTGTTTCACAGTAAAACGGCAAGGATCATACACAGAGGTACTACCACACAGTCCCATATACCACAAAGAGACCATTATAGACATGGACAGCCTTAAATGTGCTTGTTTGCATTTTTGCTGTGTCATGAGAACTTACTCTGATAGTAGCTCGGTGAGGCAAATCGCCGGGAGGGGAAGACACAGTCTGCGATGAATACCAAGATCTGAAAAGGGGGGGGGATATTTAAGAGATCATCAGGCTGAGCCTGAAGAATAATGACGGCGCAGAGAAAAAAAGGCTGCAGACAATCATTATTTTAACACAATGGGCAGAAGCAGCCCAGTTAATGTACTTCAGTAAAGTTTACATCAGCCCTGCTGAGGAAATGAACATTGCATTTGTTCATGCGTCGTACAATTACAGAAAATCAGTCTCGAGCGGATGTTCGAGTTACAGTTTAACACAGCTCCCATGAGACCTATCCACATGATCCAAGATGGGATTTAAGAGCAGGATGTTCTTACTGAAATGTGCTAATTTAAATGAGACAATTTAAAACACAGGCTGGGTGACAGCATCGGTGGTGATGGAGGAGTTTCCCCCTTTTACAGTAAAGCACTTTCAGACCATGAGATGAAAGGCGCTATATAAATGCAATCAATCATCATTCTCATCCTCAATTCCTATACCTTGGGGGAAATAAAAGCAACTTCAGAGAGAAGAGAGATCAGGGTAAACTGATGAGCAAGATGATTTTTTTCCCCCATGTCTCTTTCCCTAAAGGTTTGAAAGTGGTAGTGATGTGAACTCACCAGTCCCAAGGCCAGACCGGAGAACAGTGTGGCCAGGGCAAAGATGGCATATGACCCCCACACTGGGATCCCTATCTGCTCAGTGAGGTAGTTGTGGCAGTGCTGGGGATAAGAGACAGTGGAAATAAGGTTCACATGATCCATTTAGTTTAAAGAAGATCAGGAAGGCAACTGCAGTCTGGCTCTCATACTGAATGAGGAAGTAGATTTTCATCCATGTTGAATTTTTTAACACATGCTGATGAACTGATGGACAGATCAGGTTGTTCTTTTGATAGGTGCTTAAAATATGCATCTGTATCTGGCCTTGTAAATCACTCTGGATTATAGAGCAGCTGGCAAATAAATACATCAATATTTTAAAAATGTACACAATACAATAACATATCGGCACTACGACTGACTTGCCCCATAAATGGGCAGAACAGCAGAACAAAATGCACAAAAGAACAGGTCTTTGTAAAGGTTCATGACAGATTGTTTTAAATGTCAATTATCACACTGTGCTGCACTCATTAATATATTATCAATGAATAATGCAGCTTTGTTGATAACGTACTGCAGAACACAAACAGAAAGCACATGCAATTATTCAGGGAGGCAAAACTTAGGAAAAAAGGAGGAAAAGCAGATCTTAATACCCGTATAAACATGGAGAGCTTGAATAGAGCCGACATCGTGTTCATCCTGCAAGACAACAAGCAACGACATTAAATACCAGGCTACTAGGCTCTCAATCAGCCCAGCCAGTGTAACACGCAACACATTTCAGCTGTATTGGTCAGAGCAGAGCAAACAATGAGGCTGGACGCCCCCCAGAAGGAGCTCCTGCTGTCACTGAATGTGGTGGTGCAGTGGCGATAAGAGATTACAGAAGCACGGAGGAAATCAAAACAGGAAGTGTGGCAAGCAATGCTCAGCACTCACATGAAGGACGATGGTCCGAACCAGGTTGACACGGGTTCAATGTCCTGCCACCTTTTCTCGTCGACAAAACTCAGGAAGTCATCCTTAGTCCGTGCACCCTGGTACCTACGAAACACTCCGTCCTTGCAGCTAAAAAGACACACGCGCGCACGCACACACGCGCACACACACACAATGGGGTTAGCAATCATCTACCAGGTGGCATGATGAAAATCACAAAAAATTGGAATTGCCAACATGCAGATTTTCATACTGTTTGTATTTGTGGAAGGCGTCGGTCTCGGCAGCTAATCAGGACAATTAGCGGCCACGCCTACTGGCAGAGCGGTAAGCGCACACACCGGTCCTTGTGTATAATAATTACATCTGTGTGCTTTAAAACTGCTCTGCTCCCTTCAGTAGGGGGCTGGAACCAGGAAGGAGAGGCGTTTGAGACCGAGGAGCGAGAAGAAAAGCGAAAGAAAAGTGAAAGAAAAGCGAAAGAAAAGCGAAAGTAAAAATATCGAACAAACTGAAAAGTGCTGGTTCGATATTGTTTAATTTGATTTTGTTATTTTCAGTTAGTTACCCGAAAGCTTCGCGGCAACTAGGGTAAAGTGTTTGTTTGTGTTTGTTTTATTGTACGCTCCCGGTGCTCGTTCTCTGCCCAGTGTGGGAACTATCCATATACAAGCCATTAGATATCATGACAGTATGGTGTTAATAAATTAATAAAATCCGGTCCGTAGACCAGCAAACTCCACTCCGTGTCTAGACTGCTCTGTCCCCGTTCAGGGATTGTCGTGTGGCGTGTGACAGTATTCTTACAGCTGTATATGGTAATACCAGGGGTTGAAGGGTCGAGGTAAAGCTTTTTAAATTGAGGTTGCAATAGTCCAGATTGCACACTTTTGCCCATTAAGACCTGGACTTTAGTTTTTTGTTTAAATGCCATTTCTTTAGAAGAATCAGGTTCTAAAATTTTTTCCAGAAAACCCTCAGGTTTTAAAGACGCTTAGGTTTTAATAGTTTTTAGCTTTTAGGTCTGAATGGGTTAACCATTTCTTTGAAGAATCAGGTTCTAATGAAGAAAGACGCTTGTTTGTTTGCTTGTTAAATCCCTGGGAGCACTGAAAGTGTGCATTCTTTTTTCTCACCAGCTATGTTGTATTTTGGAAGTTAAATATTCAAACTCTGAAGTCAACTGAAAATGTAATCCATGTTTTAGGTTCCATATGTGTAACTAGTCAGGTAATGTCTAATTTGTTTGTTCAACTGATTTGTTAATCAAATTGTGCATGTCATTGTAAAATTGTGGGTGGTTTTATGAGTTTTATGAGTTTTTGCAGCTCATTAAGCAGGAAGCAAAGCAGCAGACAAGGGCACTCACTGGTAGATTGTTGGAAGAGCTGTGATGATAAATCGACCACTCAAACCTGCAGCAGGGAGACAGGATTTTAACCTTCATGACTGTTCACAAGCAACTAACCTGTGGCTTCCTTTGTCAACCCAGAACACACAAATTTGATTCTAAACTGTGCATAGGCACATTTGAGACATGGCGCACACCCATTTCCTGGTCAGTGAAGAGATGCACAGCATGGCAGTTGGTGCTTCCTCTTGCCATTCAGTACATGAAAACCATGTACACTATAGACAGTTATATTTCCATCTCAAGGTCAGCAACTTTTCTTTCTTTCTTTTTTTGTTGCTAGTGTATTGTCTTCCAGGTAGCAACATCACATTGTATACTTTTCATAAAGGTTTACAGCAAATGTACCTACATTCACACCGTTTCAATAGGCAATAAATAATGCACTTAATGTCGCATGTAATGGACTCAAACATACGGTCTTCCACCCCACGCCCATTACAATGAAATTTGAGACAGTGGTCACTCAGAGGTCAAACTGGACGTACCCGGCTGTTCTGTGACATCCACTTTGGCGATATTCAACCCCATGTCCTCGCCCCACTCTGCAAACTCGTTCCACACAGGCTGAAGCTGTTGGCAGGCCGGGCACCAAGGAGCAAAGCTGGGATAGAGCACCAGAGTACAGACATCAAATTTGAAACATGCCTAAATTACCACAACCCGACTGTTACCTTCACCACACGTAATGTACCGTAACGTTAGCAGCAGTTCACCACAGCTGCGCCACAAAATACTCGCAAATGTACAAAGGCAGCTGTCAAGCTAGTTAGAGCGAGTTATCGAGTGATGTGGTGTTTAAAAAAATGCTGTTCAAGCTGACTGATATATTTTATATATTTTCACAAAGTTAGTTAGCGCCTTCTTACCTAGAGCACTCAAGTCAACTTAACAATGAGCTAGCGAGAAATAACTTTAGCGGTTATCCAACGCTATTCATGTCATGGCATGGCATGACAATATGAGTACCCATGCTTGCTATGAAATGCTTAGTTTCAGGTAACGGTTAGTGACATATGTAACTAACGTTGGCTAGCCATACATGCCATAACAAGTGTGCTAACAAATCATATACAGTGATGCCATTGCATGAACCGCTTCGGCCGTTCATTTAGCAAGCAGGGTAGCAGCTAACTATCGATTATATTTTTCGTCCATGCTTAACTGCAAACACTCGTGAAATGGTTAGCGAATGTCAAGCTGGCTAATTTAACGGTCTTTGCAAAGGGCCTCTGTGGCCTCAATTCAATTTCGCGTCTCACATTGCAATGAGAAATACTGACTTAGTGGCAATGATGATATAAGTTGATCGCTAACACCGTTTGGGGCTTACCTGGCTAGCATGCAAACGACTTGCTACCGACTTCTTAGTGAGCGAATAATGCAATTAAACGTGTTTGACGACGTAAGTAACGGTAGATAGGCTACCTAATGTTACATAATTGACTGTAATATGATTAGTTCGGGAAATAATTTCCAGTTACGCTAGATCATAGCTATTATATCTAGATCATATATTATGTTAAATCAAAATTGGACTTAGCTAGCTAGCTAGCTACTACCCCATAGAGTTTACAGTGCACTTCTTATCCAGTCAGCTTGTTAATCTGTCTAGCTACCTATTTTGTTACTACTTAGCTAGCTATATGATTAAATTACAGAGTCAGCTAGTGTTAGAATTAATGAAAACAGAAAGGTAACGTTAGCTACGGACGCTACATAGCTTGCTAGTTAGCTGCCTAGCTAACGGTACTACAACATAACAAGCGTGATCATGTTACGTGTTGGCTATGGATGCAAACACGCGCTGTCTGTACGATTAAGGTGTGAGGCGACTTACAACTCTATCATCCATTCTCCTTCCAGGATTTCCTCCCAGTTACCGTCTGTGATAACTCGGAGGTGGTTCTTCTTGGCAAGCGCCGTCTGTAAAGTCAGGCATATGAATAAAACAACTAACGTTAAACTGAACAGGCGCCGAAGTGTTGATCGCCATGGCGTTGCTGCAGATCTTATTCTGCAAATTGTCAAGGGCGCCATGTTCTGATCAACTCTGTCTTCGTACAAGCTAGCTTCCGCTTACTAAGCTTAGAATCCTCCCCTTTGCAGCTCGCGTCTGTCAATTCTGCGCACATGCTCAGTGCAGCCACTCCCTCTTCAGGCATAAACGGGTATGGACATGTGAACACCTTCAGAGGAAACAATTAATATCATGCAATTTCCATTATCCGCCCTCAATCTAAGCAACAGTTTGTCCTTTAGGGCTGGGTGTCCTTTTATCCAGCCTTTGCCACTTATCACCACATGGGGTCCACTATCCACCACAGACAAAGAACACCTAATCTAGCCCAAAACAACCCCAAAAAGGTTGTGATGTCCGCAAGTTCGATACTTTATCTATAACTTTTAGACCAGGATGCGTTGTACTTTTTCCAAGTGCTGTAACGCAGGAAATGTTGTAACATTTGTTTAATCATCAGCAATGTTCTACTTAAGCACACCATTGCTGTAACACAGGAAATATTGTAACATTTGTTTCATAATCAGCAATGACTTAAGCACACCACTCTACTATTGAGTGTGTGTGACTGATGTTACTGTTTACATTAAAATAATCCATCTGCATAAGTAGGGGAGACTGGGGACAGTTGCAACACTTTTTGCATTTTTCTCAATGAAGTAATGAAGAGACAAGCTGCTATGATTTCAACATTGTATTGACAAGCTGCTATGATTTTGTATTAACAAGCACATTATTTATACTAATTAATGATTTTTTCATAAAAATTTCAAAATTCTTATACTGCATTGATGAACTAAAATGAGGAAGCAGGTATGTGGCCATTGCATTTGAACACACACAAACAACACACAAAAGACTTTAAATAATCTATAATAAATATAATATTTACACACCAGCAACTCCCGAGGAGTATTACAATGGATTTCTACAAGATGCTGGACACGGTTGCCCAGCAGTTAAGTGAGAGCTTTAGTGGCCTCCAAACTCTCGCTAAACTGGAGAATGTCCTTTTAACTGGAGAGATGCATTCTGCCATCATTGCCAAATACCCTGAGCTAAATTGTGCAACAATTGAGGTGCAGCTAAACATGTTTAAACTCAATGATGCATTCAACACTGTAAAGGAAGCAGCAGCAGTACTAAGAGGCCAGGTACCTGAAGTCTGTGTTCTGTTCGGCCAGGTGGAAGCCCTTATCAGACTTTGAACTGTTGTGCCTGTTGGCTCTTCTGAGGCAGAACAAAGCTTCAGTGCTCTGAGAAGCCTGAAGACCTGGCTCAGAAGTACCATGGCACAGAAACATCTCAACAGTGTGGCAATTTGTCACATACATAAAGACAGACTGGACCAAGTTGACAAAGAGAAGATCTGCCAGCAGTTTTCTCTGCAAATGCTCGCAGGAATATGGTGTTCGGTTCTCTTGTTTAAGTTAAGAGGTGTGTCCACACTCCACACAGTCCCACAAACACCTCCTATCTCGCTCAAATATAACTGTTAACGACTGCTCATCGCCAACCGGGAACATAATGCACCATTCCATACACACACACGAGAGCCTTACCCATGTGCTCTTTGTATTAATAAATTTAGTTATTTTCCTGTTTTTATTTGTTTTAATATCATATTTTAGATATCAGTCATTAACTGTAGAAAGAGACACTTTTATCAAAATCAATTTTACAGCATTATAACTTTAAATATCAAGCTATAACTGAAATGCATCAATTGCTTATAGGCTGTCTTGCTTGAATCAATTGAATGATTTATTTATCTAGGTCAGTTAAATCCCTTGGACAAATTATATGTAAAAAATCATAGCAGGCAGGAATAACACAAAATATAATAGAGCAGAATGTGCAGATGTTCCACTTTCTCAAAATGGAGTGGTCTGAGGACCAAAATGTATCTCCAGCCTCAACTGATGCTAAGGATTAATGCTGATCTCCAATCCTTGTCTTTATAAATCTAAGCCTTCTACCAACTGGATCTAATGTGGGTATAATTGTATTCTACATTTATACATCATATTTATATTACAGGGTTTTGACATTTAGTTTTCAATAATAAATTAGTAAATAAAATCTAAAAGATGTACATAATAAATTATAAATGTTTTCTACTGAAGGCTTTTTAGCTCTCTGTGCAATTATAAATCAAACAAATCATCAAGCTCTTCCTTTTTTCCATTTATAAGCACTGATACTGACTGTATTTAAACCCCCAGAGGGCAGTGTTCACTGCAGTGTGTTCATTTTCAATCAAATGAAATTTGCACTGCGCAACTACTGACATGCATATTTCTCTTTCTCTCTATCAGAGAGAGACATCATCGACTAGGAGCAACTGTGGTCAAAAGCTCCTTGGCCGTGATGTCCGTGCATTGATTTGAGATGCAAGGAAAAACAGCTGTGCAACTCTGAATGAGTTGATTGCAAATATCAATCTAGGGAATTGGCAGTTTCATTAAGAACAGTCTGTCAAGAACTTCACAGAGAGGGATACTATGGTTGGGTTGCAGTCCATTAACCATTTATTACACCTAAAAATACACGTTTTCAAGTAAAGTGGTGCAAAGAACACAGGCAGTGGTCTACTGAGCAGTGAAAAAAAGTCATATGGTCAGATGAGTTATCCTTCACCCTGTTCTCAACAAGCGGACAAGTGCATGTGTGGCACATGTCAAAAGAAACCTACAGGGTGCTTATTTCCCATGGTGAAGGATTCTGGTGGCACTGTTATGGTGTGGGGTACATATTCCTGGCATGGTTTAGGTCCACTCAACACCTTAGAAGACAAGGCAAACACCAATACATACAAAGTTATCCTGAGTTATCAACTTCATACTATGGTGAAGCATTTCTATACTGATGGGGGTGGTATCTTCCAGGATGACAATGACCCTATCCACAGGGCATGATTGGTCAATGAATGGTGTGATGTGCATGAAAATGATGTAAACCATATGCCATGGGCATCACAGTCACCAGATCTCAACTCAATTGAACACTTATGTGAGATTCTGGAGTGGCGCATGAGAGTTTTCCACCACCATCAACAAAACACCAAGTGATGGAATTTGAACTGTGTGATGGATTGAACGGTGTCGCATCCCTCCAGTAGAGTTCCATACACTTGTAGAATCTGTGCCAAGGTGCATTGAAGCCATTCTGGCAGCTCCAAAAAATCATTTTTACAGGGGCTGGCGGATAGTGTAGTGGTCTAACACACCACACTTTGGCTGGTCCGGTGTGGTGTGCGCTGCCTGTCAGGGACGCGGTTCGAAACCCGCGTCTCTACCAGACCGGCCCTGGTCGTCAGCCCCGATCGGAGGCGGCGTTTGGCTGTCCGCCTCCGGGGGAGGGGGGAGGGTGAGCCGGCACAAGTCTTTCGAGGAGCAGGAAAAAGGCGTCCGTGGTAGAATTTAGTCTCGGAAGAGGCGGATAAAATCGGCCTGGATATAGTGTCTCGACCCAGAGGACAGGCGGCGGACTCGTGGGGGAGGGTGAATTGAGATAAATAGAGGGTATAATTGGCAACCAAATTGGGAGAAAAACAGGGGAAAATTATTTTAAAAGTTTTTTTAACTTAATATCTATTTTTAAATCTATCTGTTTTTGTTTTGGGGAATATAACAGTAAATTAATTTAAAATGTAGGTTTGTGCTTTGCATGTGTATATCTCACATTTGCATTGGGGGCTGAGCCCCCCTAAAGGTCAAATCCTAGAATCACTCCTGGTAAATAGCACTAACATTTTCTTTACTAATGTGTTCTCTGTCAAGGTTTAATAACTGTCACCTCATTCACATCTTAAGTGTTCAATAATCATTTATTTTAATTTTGTTTAATGAGTTAGCAGAAACCTATTATTAGCAATAATAAGCCTGACTCAATTTCAATTCCTTGAATAATTTATCCAGATTTTTGTTTACAGTGAATTCATTCAATTCTATTCAATTTAAAAAAACTGTATTTATCCCCAAAGGGCAATTATGAAGGCAGCATTGTAAAACATAAAACCATCAAACAACAACAACAACAAACCAATAAAACCAATAGTGGATGACAGGCAAGGCAAACAGTACAGACATCTGTGCAAAATGCTCGTTCCAGATTGAATAATAAAATAATAATAAATATAGGCTAATAGTAGTAAAATAAAATAATAGCTGCATATGTAAGTGAGTAAGGGAGGGTAAGGGGGGGCAAGTTATGAAGTCCAGTCATAAAAGGGGAGGGCTAAGGTGAGGCTGGAGTTCAGTAGGCCGTCAGCCTCTGGCACAAGCGTTGCCCTCCTCCTATTAGTCCTACACCCTGGGCAGCATAAGCACCGGCCTGAGGGAAGCCACTCAAATGCTGGGAAAATAATGTGTGGGGTCTTGGAGGCTCAAGTTGGCTTTCCTGAGAGTTTGCTGTTCATGGACTGTGGACAGCGCTCTTCAGGGGTGCCCAGGAATTGACTGCTCAGGAGAAAATGTGGATTTATTTCAGGAGTTTGGAAGAGTAATCTTCAAAATCTTGTTTATTTCAAGGCTGGCCATGGTCATGTTACTGCAGATCTCTCCTTCCCTTCATAGAGAAAGAACAGGAAATAAAGGCTTGGAGAGAGGGAGAGAAAGAGAGAGAAGAAGAGAGAGAAGAGAAGAGCTGCCAATAGCATAACAGGATGCTTTGTGTATCTTTAGCATCCTCCCCCAATCCAGCTCTTTGGCGATGGTTTACTTTCACTTGTCTGTCTCATCATCAAGCATCTTTATCCCACATGGTCTTCAGAGCTGCAAATCGTTACATCCTCTGAGATGAATTGAAGGATCAAAACCCCTCAGGCAGAGACTAAAGGTTTATAAAGGCTTGGCTATAACCAGTGCCTCCACCTCCAGAAGAATGATGCTGCAGCTTGTGTTCTCTGGTTTCCTGTGATTAATCCTCTCCTCCATCATCTATGCTCCAGTTACAAAACAAAGTATTCCCTCTCCCCTGTTCATTTTCCCTTGTATACCAGCAGCATATGGCCTGTGTGCATATTCATACCCATCCCATGCATCACCATCCCAGAAATAAATAAGACAAACTTTTGCTCGTCACATGGCACTAAACTTGATGAAAAAAGCTACATCAAACTACATCAAGGAAAGGCCAATTCTCCCTAAAGTGAACATCAGGTTGCGGGAATACTGCTGGTTTTGTAACTGGCATGTCTATTTGACACGGTGTGTTGTGAAATTTTGCTAGTATTCTCCTTTCAGAACCGTGTCTTAATATTACCACCCCCCACTCCCCCAAAGTCACATGACACGTGACATTCATTCCAGAGAGTGATTATATGAAACAGACCAGCAGGCTTGCTTTTGCCAGAGGACTGTTGATGTGAACTTTCTTGCCCCTGTATTTTTAGATTAAATCCTACCATCAGTTAGCAGGGCTAGCCACCACCCCAGTACAGTGCATAGCTTTATAGAGGAGCAAAAGCATGAAATTGGTGGTGTGCACTAATTGCTTGGGCTGCAGTGACAGCAATGTGAAATCCCTGGGCTTCCTTGATGTGGTATAGACAGTAAGTGCTTTACAAATGAAAGGTCCTCACAAGCACTCAGGACTTGATGGAAACATAATTTTGAAGCTCTTCATTGCCGTTAGGATAATGGGGTAATGTGTATGGAGTGAATCCAGCCCAGGCTCTGTGCTGAACTTTGCTCCCATTGCCTTATATGGCAGTTAGGCTTGACAGTGAGGCTTCCTCTGAAGGCTCCCAGGAGTCTGCCACAGAGACCCTCCACTATAAGTAACGCTCAGCAGCTAGCCAGGAGCTGAGAGAACTGATATTCTAATGATGATATGATATTCTCACAAATATTCAGGACCGCCGATGGAAGGCTTCTCATAAGATGGAGGGAAGGAAGATTGAAGAGGGACAGCGGGCTACCCCTTCAGCTTCTTATAAGAAATGGCACAAAAATTGAATTCGCTTGAAACAGGAATGGTCTCTTCAGGATGCATGCAGCTTGCACGAAGAACATGATCCGCAATACTTGATACAAACTGGAATCTGTTGTTACTGAAATTAAATAATAGATTTTTTTAAACAAGCACTACCAGGCTGTATTTTAACAAAGAAACAGCTAGTTATGAGCATAGAGCTCTAACAAGTACTGTACCCTGCAGAAAAACACTGTGCTCGCATGTAGCCTGGCCATGTAAGTTAAAGAGCAGCAGTATGTTAGAGCACTGGTTTGTATATTCCAGCTTTAAGACTTCCAAAGAACCTAAAATCATAACTGGAAGTTGCAGAGCATGCAAAACGACACAAAGAGCCAGCAAAGTTTCAAGAGGGATGAATTATGTGGTTCAGAATACAACTGCAGAATGGAAGTTGCAGAGTATAACAGTTCCCAATACTTGGGTGAGCACTGAATCAATGAACACTTGCCTTGGGGCTCTATTCCACAAGACACCTTAAGCATAGTTTATGGAGAGGACAGGCAGACATGTGCCCTTCACTTCTTGAGGGAACATCATAATTCCCCAACACAGGGTTGAGTGACAAGACCAACCACCAAGCAACAGTGCCCCCACCCCACTTTTCTTAGCATCATTTTATCCCTTATTTTTCAAATTTTCTCCCGATTTGGATTCTGGCCCAATTATATTTGTGGGCCTGACCCACAACTGAAACATCCTCCGTCAATTCAGAAAAGTGCAGATTAGCATGCAACTCCTCCAAAATGCACACAGCCAGCTAGCACTAGCTAGCACTCATTTATCTGTGCTGCAGTTATTGTTTCTCAGACAGTAGCTGCAGGCAGACTGCAGGCACCCAATGGAACAGAGGAGTCACTCTTACGTGCAACCCTGCCGAATGAAGCCCTCCCTCCCTGGGTGATGTTTTGACCATCTATTCATCCTCTGTGGTTCTGCTGGCACGGTGAGGATGTTCCAGACAGGGAGGCGCATCACCAGACCCTCCCCCTCCACTTTTGAAATGAGACCAATGCTACTGCCTTGCATAGGCCTCAGATTTGTATATGTGTTAGCATTAGCACAATACAATACAAACCAGGTCACCCCCAGCTGTGTTCTTAATCAATCTAAATGGCCAAATGTCAAACTACAAATAACAAGCTGCAAATCAGGGCTGATTTTCACCTTGTTAACTGATTAGGGCTCTCACTCAACATTGGCTGATTAAATTGGCATTACTGATTAGGAAAATGAGTTACATTTCAAAATAAATATTGGCAGTCTGATCACAGCACATTTCAGATATTGCAAAATTACTTGCAATACATAGAATTCCTAAATGTCAGGTAGATGGAAACATTTTGTGCAAAATATCAGTCAATTCTCATCCCCCCTGTTGGCATAGTCGAGTTTGGGAATGCAACTCTGGAATTGCTTCTCCCAGTGTGACAGGTAGGAAATGGTGGAGGGTGGGGTGATTTTCTCAGAAAACCTGCAGATTTGAACCGAGCTGAGATGTACCATATTAATTACAGACACGCAACATTTGCTACAGGAAGGCACTGCTCGCTTTTTCTTGTGTGCCGCCATCCTGATTTTGTGTATCATGTTGTTATTTTCACACTCGTATCGTTCTGCAATCAAGACTCTTTGCACGTCAGCACATCGCATCGCACATTAATACATCATATACTTCAGACTCCCACAGCAAAATCTGCATGCAAAACGACACAAAGAGCCAGCAAATTTTCAAGAGGGATGAATAATGTGTTTTTTATGTGGCTCAGAAAACAACTGCAGAATGAGTCAGCCGTGCCACCGTTCAGACCAGGCGTTTCGAGGCAAAGGAAAGAGCTGTCCGTCGGACCCAGCTGAGAGTCAGACGGGGAGAGAGTGCAGGAACAGGTAAATGCAGTGAGAGCGTGGGTGATCAATAGCAGCCCAGATACCCAGCTCTGTGTCATTAACAGGGGCTGCATGCTGGAATTCCGCTGAGATCACTGTGCAGCGTTAGTTGTGCTTTATGGCTGTGAGTCCAATCTGCTCTCATTCTGGATTTAAATTATGTCCCTCCGCGTAAGAAGACCTTTTAAAGCTACAATCAGCGTCCTTCCACATCTACCTCCATGTCAAAAATATCTTGGTCATTTCCCCACATGTTTATTGCTCCCAGATGGGGTTGTCACTTTCCATGCAGTTTGCAGAATCAGGAGGAATGGAACTCAGTGTTCAGGTGCTTGGGCCACAGTGGTAACAAAAGTGTCTGGCTGTCGAGCCTTCGATTTTCTTGTGTTGATTCATGCCATTGATTTATGCTCTGGTCTTACAGCTGTCTCTTCTGCTGAGACTATCCCGCCCTCATCTCACCTCATCTCATCACTGCTCCGGTGCCTCAGAATTCAGCCAGCGGCTTCTGCTGTGCAAGGCATTCTGGTAGAGGTGCTGCAAGGACAAAAACTTGAGCGTGCTGCAACAGAAGAGAAGTGAGGTGAGGTTTAATGAGGTATGATAAATACAATATAATACTGTTCTGTACATACTTTCCTACACCCAACTTGTCTTTATAAACCACAGATTAGGAATCCAAGTAAGACTAAAGGTGCCCCGTAACTTGAATTGCTTAGTATGGAGGAATAAATTGGTTATCTCAGTTTCTATTTGAAGAGATGGACAATAACACTAGGAAGATATGTAGCCCCAGTTGCAGGCTGTCTGATGTGACTGGGGGCGACCAGGAGAGGGTGTCAGAGGAAGGCTAATTCCTCAGGAAGAGGTTAAAGGGGAGTGGTTCAGAAGCCTGTCACTTTGGAAAAAAGAAAATGCTCAGCCCCGCTGCTCCTCATTGGAGGACTGGACTGTGCTTGGATTACAGCACTGTAAGTGACAGTAAGCAATTGCCTGCTATCAGACTCTGGGCATGAGCAGTAGGTGTCATTCAGTGCAGAGCTTGGTGGCCCTGAGCATGATGTAGGGCTGGAGATGCAGATGATGATGTAGCAATGAAATGAGGCGTGTCTGATCCTGGATGGTGATGACTGTAGAGGGCCTCTCCTAAAACCGGCTGGTCATAGCAATCTCCTTTTAATGTCTGATTGATGCCTGATGTAGGTATCTCCTCATTGGTATATGCAGTAAAGGAGACCTTATGCCTCTCTCCTCTCTCACACATACACACAAATGAAGGCACACACATATGCACACTGTCACACAAATGCACACACAAATACAGGCACACACACAAACACATGCATGCACATCCACAAAACACGTACACACACACACACACACACATACAATCTCATAAACAAATACACAATCTAAGCATTAAGATTTCTTTTCCAGTCACAGCACTGGTCTCTCTTGCCTGCTGGTTTCAGAGAGCTTTAACTGTCCTGAAGCAATTTCACTGCACCATCAATCACATAAGAGAGGGAGGTGAGGGAAGGGGGGCGCGAGGAGATATTGTTTAACATTTTGATAGCATTCCTGCTGCATAACTACAGTCTTTGTAATTAGGCTGTAACATAACTCTAGCAGGAATGTTCTAGTTCTGCAATATCTTTTCAGGCATCCACGAGAAAAGAAGGCTATTTACTTGTTTATTTGTTTGACTTTTTCTCATTCTTTATTCATTCTTGTTTTTCCTCTCTGTTTATCTCTTAAACCAGATTTTGCAGAAAATTGAAATAAGAAAACTTATTTGTCACAGTCTAGGCAAATGTAAAATATCAAAGGTCTAAGGCTAAACCTGGTTTGAGTTCCAAGCACATTTTTTCACCATTGTGACTTTTTACAATTCAATCTCTTGGTATGTATTTCTGGCAGGGACTTTATTTGTGTACAAGCTTCTTGTCATGGATCATTTCCTATGACAAGCCATGCTCAACCAAGCCCGATATAAATGCATCACAAGTCTCCTTCCCCCCATCCCCTCCCGCACCTAACTCTCCCTCACTCATCTCACAACCCAAACCGTCCAGGGGGTGCCCTGTCTTCCAGTCCATCGCTATTGACATTCTCCCCTTTGTGTCCAATGTTATTAACTCTTCTCTTTCCTCTGGCTCTGTCCCCTCTCCCCTCAAAAGGGCCCATATCATCCTCCTCAAAAAACCCTCTCTAAATCCTGCTATAATTTCTAACTACTGACCTGTCTCTCTCCTCTCATTCCTTTCCAAAACATTAGCGAGGGCTGTATATAACCAATTGTCTGCTTATCTCCTTCAGAATGACCTGCTTGATCCCAACCAGTCTGGGTTCAAGAAACTGCTCTTCTCGCAATCACCGAGACTCTACAAGTGGCAAAACCTCAATCACTCAGCTCCGTCCTCCTCCTCCTCAACCTGTCCGCTGCATTTGACAGTGTGGGCCACCAGATCCTGCTCTCATCTCTGGCTGACATGGGAATCTCTGGATCTGCATTGGCATGGTTAGAATCATACCTGGCTGACCGGTCCTACCAGGTGGCCTGGAGAGGATCCCTCTCCTCTCCCCACACCCTCTCTACTGGAGTCCCGCAGGGCTTGGTGCTAGGCCCCCTCCTGTTCTCCTTATACACCAAATCACTTGGTTCCGTCATCTCTGCCCATGGTTTTTCATATCACTGTTATGCTGATGACACCCAACTGTTTTTCTCCTTCTGAGACCCAGGTCCCAGCACATATCTCTGCATGTCTAGCAGACATCTCTGCCTGGATGTCCACACACCACCTGAACCTGAACCTGGCGAAGACAGAGCTGCTCTTTCTCACTGCAAAGGGCTCCCCGATGATTGATGCTTCAATCACTGTGGAAGGCTCTATAGTGTCTCCATCTCAGTCTGCCAGGAGCCTTGGAGTGACCCTGGACAACCAGCTGGGCTTCTCAGGCCATATCGCAGCAATCACCCAGACCTGCCGATTCTCCCTCCAAAACATACGGAGAATCCGACCGTTCCTCACCAAAGAGGCCACACAACTCCTGGTCCAGGCCCTGGTGATCTCACACCTGGACTACTGCAATTCCTTGCTGGTAGGCCTACCGGCCTGTGCCATCAAGCGACTGCAGCTAGTCCAGAATGCTGTTGCATGTCTGGTGTTCAACCAACCCAAGTACACACATGTCACCCCTCTACTCACCTCTCTTCACTGGCTCCCTGTTGCAGCACGCATCAAATTTAAATCACTGGTGCTGGCCTATCAAGCTGCTAGAGGAACTGCTCCCTCCTACCTCCAGTCACTCATCACACCCTACACCTCAGCCAGACCCCTCCGCTCCGCCTCCTCGGGCAAACTGACTGTCCCTTCCCTGCAAGCTACCGGCAGTCAGCCAGCCAGCATCTTCCACAAGAGACTGAAAACCCACCTCTTCAGATTCCATTACCACTAATTGTCATCACCACTGCTTTCATGTTCAATACTGCATTTTGTAATATGTAAATATGTATCTATGTTGATGTCTGTCCCCCCCCAAAAAAAAAAAATAAAAACAACCCTAACTTTTCCCCACTCCTTGTGTTACAGGTGTCTGTCCCCCCCAAAAAATAAAAAATAAAAACAACCCTAACTTTTCCCTCCTTGTGTTACAGGTACGGTTGCAGCTGCCAACGATTGTCTATTACTGTATCACAACACTGATTTCTTGTGCGGACTATGATTAATCTTATCATGTATTAATGCACTTTATGTAAGTCGCTCTGGATAAGAGCGTCTGCTAAATGACTAAAATGTAAAATGTATGTAAAATGTATTTAACAGGATTGCTTGATCCTGCACAAGGCCAATGGTGTTCCATGGATGCAGACTCCCAGTCATACAGTAGGCATAGATGTAGGTATGTATGCATTACTGTTGTCTCTAGATGTGCAAGAATCAACACCAGGTATTTGCATACATTCTGGCAGCATTCAGTTCTTCAATTAATATTTGTCAAATTTCTCAAACACCTCAACTCACAACTCTAAAAGTGCTTTCAGAGCTCAAAGTCATCAGTCATCTGGCATGGAAACCGTGTGGTTTCCTGCAACCTCCTGTGGTTACTGCTTCTTTGTCAGTATTAGCCAAGGGGCAGACACAGGAGGTGCCATTGTTTTATTCCATGGTGAGAGGGTCTTCATGAGAGATCTGAGCATGTGTGGATCAGAGAGGAAACTCTAACAGGATTACATATGAACTAATCCTGCCTGCTTCATGAGAATTACATATAAACACTGCGATAATGATGGGACATGTCCTTCAGCGGAACCGGTGAGCCCATTTTGGGACATTCGCCGTGCCAGGGCTGAGTGCAGACTGTGGTGTGGTCGTTCTGAATTGTAATGTTGTGTGCAGTGGCAATTTACCCGAGAAGCTGTATAATTGGCTCTCTAGCACCTGCATCTCTGAGCTGTATCTTTCCTTTCCTCAGCAGAACCAGGCGCAGCTCCCTGGCCCAATGACCCACTACCCGACTGATCCAGTTTGTGCTGCTCCCCCGGCACCGTCTCTGAACAGCCCCGCCTTCCCTGTGTACTGCAGCACTGCGATTTACGGCCATTGTCTCCTCCCGCCTGCTGCAGCTCAGTGCTGAGTCTCTTCCTCTCCCTTTCTCTCCCTCTCTCCTTCTTTCATTCACAGATACACACATGCGCACACACACACACAGGCACAAACCCACACACAGCGGGATGAATCTAATGTTAAATGACTGTGTATCATCAATGACCTTCAACCTTGTTCAACCAAGGTCACCCTGCCTGACAGTTTTATGACAAACACTAAAATCTTGTTTCAGCAGAGAGATGGTCTCACATATTCAATCACCTAGCCACAGTAAATGTGTTGTTTCTCAGATGTCTTTCTCTCCTTAGCTCTAGTTTAGTGCAGCCTGACTCCTTCAGAGTTTATGGCTGTCTTTAATAATATCCAATTCAACTGATTGAGATTTTGGCCCTGTGTTTCATTATTGCAGTACCCTGTGTATCTAAAATGTAGGAACCCCTCCAAGTTCAGTCTGTATTCAACATCATACATAAAGGAGTAGCAGCAGTAATAGATTAGATCCAAACTTGCAGCCATTTTGTCACTAAAGATTTAAGGATAAGTTACTGAAGTTCTTTACTGAAGCGATGGTTCACACTGATGATATTTTCTATTTTACTCAAGCCTTATTTGCCTTTGGGTGTATTGATATAAAATTACAATTTGTTGTGATTTTTATTTTGCCTTTCCATCCTATGGGCAATAAATAATTCTTCAAGATTTGATTTATAACTGGTTCTTATGTAACATCTCCAAAATGCAGCAATGGAAAATTAGATCAGTGCATCCTCAGTTTATTTGTCCCTTGTATTAGCACTGCTTTGTCAGATCCTGAGTGTAAATACACAGACATAATAGTTTTAGTGTAACTAGGGGGGGAAACATTTAATCTAAAAACATTTACATTTTTAAATGAAAAGCAGGTACTGAAATGTCTACTTGAAATAAGGCACTGTTACTGTACCGTATACGTATATATATCCAGAACTCCTTGGGTGGACTGTAACACACTTGAGTCTTCTGTCAGCAGTAGATTAGTTATGCCTGAAACTGATATGGTCTGGGCTAATTGTACTATATCTGGGATATACTGCTTTCTGTGACAAAATTTGAAAATGTGTTATTCTAGAGGAGGCAAAGTCCTCTGTTCGTCTAATTGGATTTCCACATGTGAAAGAAGGCCTCAATCCAGCCGGAACAATGCTAAGGATTTGTTCCTCCAGCAGAACTCTTCAAACCCTCTTGATACAGGCACTGCAGTCTCACAATGTGCTGGGGTATCGTGAACATGTGATCCATTCTTAAAGACTGGAGGGGGAATTATGGTGAGATATAAATGTCCATCTGTGGATGATGGCATGACAACATTGGGATGCTAAAATTTAAACTTACTGAAAAATATGGCCGTACTTGGAGATGTCTCTGCTGGTTAAAGATTGGCTTGGCATGTGTGATTCAAAAGTGGACAATTTGCCAATGGGCTCTTAAAACTCAATGTGAAAAATGTTTCAGTTTTATACAGACACCTTGCACTCTATGCAAGTTGCCCCACATTACATTTAGTGTGGTGAGTGAGTGAGTAAAGTAATGAATGAGTGAATGAATGAATGCCACAAAGAACATTTTTTTAAAAGTAGGCAGTAGCCTGAGGTGAAGGAGGTAGAGGTCAGGAGATGCAAAGAAGAGCAACACAAAGCAGATGGTCACAGGGTGTACAGTAACTATTGTTCAGAGGAACAGAGATTCTGAAGGTAGTGAGAGGAGATGAACATGTAAAGTAAGCCACCGTGGAGCATCAGATCACAACGGATTCAACATGTGATGTCCAAAGATGGCGGACCCATCAAATGCAAATTGACATTGCTGGGCCTCATCACACCTCTGAACACATTGATATTGGCACATACTCATGTCACAGATTAAGGTTTTCTTGTGTGGTTACTCATTTACATTTATCAAGGTGAATGCAGTGGACTCACATGTGTCAAAGCAAATTTTGCCATACGTGAAATTATATATAATAATTGGTATTTCTGTCATCTCAGCTCCCGTTAATGGCTGGCAATTAAATATCTGTAAATAATTAAAGATCTGTCCAGTCAGAGGTAAAACCCTTTTTGAAACACACAGGAATAATCTTATTAACCTTGAAATCATTAACATGCTAGCAGCCTAATCAGTGTTCAGCAATTCAGAATTATTTGGGCTTGTGAGCATGTGATAGTGGTGTGCGATATTGATGGATGTATCTTGCCACCCTGGTACTATGTCAAATGCTGACTGATTGATTGCTTATTTGGTTTGGAGGGGGGGGGGGGTAGTCAATGAGGCTTAGCCCTCTCTAATTAAGGTGCTACTGACTCATTCTGTGGCCTCTTGGTCAGCACTGACCATCCTGAGAGCTTTCACAGAGAGTGCATCCTCCTCTCTCTGCCTCGAGGTGGAATCGACCACACAGTACAATTCCACCCATCATGTTGCTGGGCAACACTTTGGCCTTTTGTAGCGCCTGGTTTACTTTCCTCGCGCACAGGGTCTGGGTGATGTAAACAGATGTAAGCAGGCGCAATCCTTATGTGCCTCATAGTGCCTTTGATTGAGCCTGTGACTGCAGCAGCATGAGTGTTGTTTGATGCCCCCAGCAACTCCAGCACTTACTGACAATTCACCCCCTCCACTTCTGCCCTACGGAGATTCCATTGGGAGAGATCTCCCGCAGACCCTCTCTTAACAAATACATGTCTGGACAATTTTAATTAGATAAATATGGTCCCATGGTGACAAAGAGAGCAAGAACAAAACAAAAAAACACATTACCACATTACGGTAACATCACTCTTCCCCTCTTCCTCAGGACCGACCGTACAGCTGACATTCTGATTGGCTTGGTTTGGTCTTTTACATTACCAACACAATTCAGAGGAGACTCATGGAAAGCTTTGGGTGCTCATTCCTGCCATGCCCATTTAAGGGTCTTGAATGGCTGGTGACGATAGGCTGCTGACGTGAGAATTCGGAAGTAGCAGGTGGGAGGAAAAGAGAGAGGCAAACAGCGGAGACAGCTTGAGCGTGAGCAGACGGGAGAGCACACACACATCCTCTCTTATGTAAGACCTCACCACATTAAGCGTTACACAGGCAAATCCTGCATTTCTTTTGAAGGGGACACAAAAATATCCTTTCTTTGATTCTGCATTTTGAGCAGTGTGTGAAAGATGCAGCTTCTTATCCGCCACTGGCCACGTCAGGTTTTACGTAACTGTGGAGAAATAATTTGTTGCATGTAGAATTCAGCAAATGGGCAGAAAGCAGGAAATAATTGGCATTTGTTCAACATTTTACTATCGGAAACGTCTTATGCAATCCCACATTATATCATACTGTGTGATGGAGCTCATGTATTTCAATAAGAATGAGACAAAAGGACCAAGCAGTTTGATTTCTCTTAAAAATGTCAATATTCCTGAAAAGCTGCTTCGAGTGAGATCAAATCTCTACGTAGTACACCCCTTCCGTCTCCGCCATCCATCAGCAGACCCACACTGTGCCACTAGGGGATAGGGGAAAACCCCTGGAGTGAGGAATGTAAATCTTTGTTAAACAGTTGTAAAGAGCTCTTGTTGAGGGACAGGTTCAGTGCAGTTCATTTGGGTCCTGGAGGATGGGTTTCATCAGTAATGGCAGAGCATCAGAGCTCTCCGCTGAGCTCACAGCTCCCCATTCACTGAAAGGCTTTGTCTGTTTGTTTGGTGTGGGATATTGAAGTGCCTGGAGGCAAACATAGCTACTTGATTCCATCCCTGCTGCATATTCATGCACTCCATTACAGGAACGCCGGCACTAGATATCCGTTTTTCTTTATTTTTTCTAACCACTTTTGACAAATAAACATGGCCCCCTATGTCTGAGGATATTTCAGGAGAAGTTCTGCCATTAAAACATGGTGGGAGCATAGGTGGAAATGAATTAAAAGGTACATTTCTGATGACACTGACATCAGGAAGCTGTTCCATGTAATAGGATGCCAGATAAAGTAGAACTAGACACCCCTGGGGGGTGCAAAACCATTAACTTGCCATTATGATTGATACTCTCTATGTAACGACAGTGGGTAGGTCTGCCTCTGCCTGCAGCGAGTTTCAAACCGAGGATCCCAAAGCAAGAGACATGATTAGCCCACTGAGCTAAAGACTCAAGTCCCTAGTCAGGGGAACCAATCATACTCTTGCCGCTTATTCTGTAGCGAACGCTCACATGCTTAACTCACGTATTGGAGTTCCTCTGCTACATCTAGGCAGGAGGCAAAATGATGAGCTTAGATGTGCTGAACAACCTCTCGTTATCAAGCATTCTTATGTTTTTATGTTGACGCGTGTCAAACTAACACCACAAATACTCATTAATCAATATAAGATGTATTGCCTGGTAGAAAGGTGGTTAGATACCCAAGACACTTCAAAGTACTGTATAGCAGCCTCCCGGGTGGTCTAGTGGTTACAATGTGCAACGCTGGCCACTGCGACCGGGGTTCAATTCCACCGACCGCGCCAGAGTCGGCTCTGGCCGGGAGTGCCACCGGGTGCGGCGATTGGCTGTCCGCCCTAGGGAGGGGGGGGGAAGGAAGCTGACAGGAAGTACTGGAGTTATGGTCATCAGCCTGGTGAGTGCCGTCTCGGACGAGATGATACTTCACCTTTGTCACTACCGGTCACAGGGCTACGGCAGTGAACTCACATTACGAGGGGGGGATTGACATAAAAAATATAGGGTGTAATTGGCTACTAAATTGGGAAAATGAAAATTAGAAACAAAATCTATTTAAAAAAATGAACGTACAGTAATTATTGTATACAGCTACCTGTATATCTGATGGTGAAATTGTATCGCCTCCATCTTAAAATTATATGTGTCCTTTTTTTTTTTACATTTGTTTCTGATTTTATCCAATTTTTCTCCCAATTTGGTAGCCAATTAGACCCGCTATTTTTACGTCAATCCCCCTAGTAATGTGAGTTCACTGCCGTAGTCCTGCGACCGGTAGTGACGAAGCGAAGTGATGCCTCTTACGAGACGGCACCCGCAGGCCGTCGACCGTAACCCGGTACTACAGGGCCACTCTACGCAGCGAACGTCACGCCGGCTCTCCCCCCTCCTGGGGCGGACAGCCAATCGCCGCCTCCTGGTGGCACTCCCGGCCAGAGCCGACACTTGGCGAGACGGGGAATTGAACCCCGGTCTCCGTGGCCAGCGTCGGACGTTGTAACCACTGGACCACGCGGGAGGCCATATGTGTCCTTTAATACATTTTTAAACATGACACTTTAATACTAATTATCTGTTAACCAAACTCATCAGGGTGTTTCCTCTACCTTCATCACCACACCGACGCTGTTATATCTGAAAGCTCTCCATTTACCCACAGGGGAATGTCAGAGAGCTATATAATCATTGTGGCAGTCTGTACATTTTCTGCAGCCTATTGTGCATATATGACACTGAGTAAAATAAATGGATGATTAACCTTTGCCATACAAGTTAAGAAGGAACTCTCAACAGACCTGTACTCTAAGGCAGTGGTTCTCAATCCTGGTTCTGGGGGACCCCTGTGCATGCTGGTTTTCGTTCCAACCACAGTTGCAACCCCCTAAGTGTAGCAAGCTGTTAATTGTTCTTATATCTATTGTCTAATATCTATTGAAGGATGGTTTACCTTCTTAAGGCCACATTATGCCAGAAATAGCTATGCATACTATGACAAATAAATGTCCCATATTCACATCACATGGCTTAATCACTCAGATCAAATAATGCTTTAATTTTATGTAATAGCTGTATGGCAAATTATTCCTTTAGAAAGAGGTTACAATTGATTATGTAATAGATTGACACATGAAATCAATGTGGTGCTAATTGCTGTGTGGACACCTGGTCACTGAAACTAGACCATTTGTAGAAAAAGAAGAATTCAAAGACAAAGCAAATGGCAATGAGCCAAACCTGTATTGTGTTAATACGTTTAAGAAAAACTTATGAAAGAACCTAAACACATTAAGGTTGATCAAAACATTGGCTGTAACAAAAACCAGCATACACAGGGGTTCCCCAGGACCAGGATTGAGAACCACTGCTCTAAGGAATAAAACCACACTGTACACGGAAAGTGTGTGAGAGCAATAGTACTCTTCATCAAGGGTACCAACAACATGTCTCTATCTTTCCTGGATGAGCACTTGTAAAATATTCATCAGCAAAAAATATCTATCTACTAAAATAGCACACAGGCCATAGGTGCAATACATATGTACACTAAAATGCAGGCTGGTCTTATGTGATTCAATGCTTTTCTATGTTATGATGTCCTGTTGCAAGTTTCTTGTATAGGAAGGATGGAGAGAGAGGCAAGTCATTAAACTTTAAAATTAGCTTACCTCCGAGCTTTTAGCGTCTTACAGTATTGGAGGTAGATTCCCGTGGGCTTAGAGAGGGAAGTTTTGTGCAAAGTTCTAGTTTGGCCTAGTTAATGCCTCTCTCCGTGTATCAATGTTTGTCTTCGTGTACGCATTACTTAAAGTCCATAAGTACCCATATCACAGCAGGGAAGTATAAAGTGTAGATCTGCACTGCCAGCAGGCTCGTGGGGTTATGCATTATTAGCCGTAGCGTTGACCCGGGAGGGAGGGATTCTATCGGCCAAATTATCCATGTCTCGTCGCACACCAGCAACCCCCGCTGGTCAATCAGGCACCCACAGTCTGCTGGTATAAATCTGCGTATAAAGGGCCTTCCTCTGACTCATGTCTGTGCGAGCTTAACTTGTAGACTGCAGTGTGAAAATAAGTGGTGGCTGACATGTTTCAGAGGAGTTCACATGCTTGTCTACGCTCTCCTGAATTGACAGCAGAGGTTTCAGCGAGCGTAGCTTAGAATACGATTGGGCATTCCCAATTGGGAGGAAAAAGGAGAAAAAGCTTTTTTTTTAAACCTAAACAGGCATTTTAATAGCATCTCAGAGAGCAGCAGAGTGTCAGTGAAGCTATAGACATAGTGAGATAAATTATCATAACACTGAATAAATATAAAATTAATATGAGTACATAGGTGTCCAATCCTACATGGCCAATGATATTTCAGAACAACCCTTTTGTGATTTTTGTATAATTCTAGGTATATACATATATACAGTATATACATATATATATATATATATTTAATATTCTTTCACTTCCACATCAGTGTCTCTCCAGCATCAATTATTCACAGATCTGTCATCCCTGTCTCAGGATGAAGATATCACTATCCTGCCCATTAGTCATTTGAGTTGATTGATGTTTTTTGAGTATGGGTAAATGGTACCCTCCATTTGTGGTAAGTGTAGAGGCTAATTCCATGGATCATATTCCTCAGCTGTCTTATCTTTGGCAGCTGAGGAATGTCATTCAAAAGCAAAGCGCAAGTAGTTTTGCTTGTTGTATGGTACATTCCTGTCTTTGTTCTGTTTTACCATTCTATTTTACCTATTCTTTTAACCGCTCTAAGGCACTTTTAGCTGCAAATGTATGAAATGCGCTACACAAATAAAGTGTGTTATTATTTTGATGACCTTTTCATGGTTGGCCTTTTCCTATCTTCTTAATCTGAGAAGCACAAGCCAAATCGGCTCATTTTTCTTCAATTGAAAATTCAGTTATTGATAATGGATAATATCTCATCATACAATCTATGATCACAGTCTGCACAAAACGATAGATTGTTTTAGTAATAAAAGTAATTGTAAGGAGCGCCAAAGTGGCAACACTTGCGTTGTCCAGTGATGTAGCCTATAGCCCAGATTGAATCTGGACTGTGCCAATGCCCAGTGCCATCGCCCAAGGAGCGAGGGTTTCAACTGGCAAGTATCCCCTGCCTCATCACTAAACTGCAACTCGCCATGGCAACTGAGCACCTGCTATAAGCCTGTGTCAGCTGCACAGTCCTCTGGTACAGTAGCTGTAGTAGCTTAGCTGGAGGACTGCATTGTAGAAAAGGAGCATGCGGATGACCTCACATGTTTCTGAGGATACGTGCGGGACTGCACCATCCTGAAATTTTGGAGGACGTTGAAGAAATGGGATGGGCCTACGGTTGCTATTGGGAGTCCAAAAGTGGGAAGAAAAATTTTGAAAAATAAAAACGGATATTTTAAGACATGATTTGTCACCAATAATTGCTGCCTCATAGGCTAGGCTTACGCATGATTGCTGTGTGACTCAATTGAGATGAGGGTGAGGGTGAGAGTGTAGTGATATAAGTGGTCCTCCCACATATATGAGCGGAAGAAGACCATTCAGAGTGCCTGTCCTGCTTTACAGCTCTTTACTCAGAAAAATAACTCTCCTTCTCTTTCTCTCTCTGTTTAGCCTTTCTTTCTCTTCCCCTCTCTGGTTCTTTTCTTTCCTAAGAGCCCTGCAGAGATGCTTGTTTATTAGGGTAGAAAAGTAGGACAGTGCTTTCCACAACACACAATAAGGGGAGGTATAGGAGAGAGAGAGAGAGAGAGAGAGAGAGAGAGAGAGAGAGAGAGAGAGAGAGAGAGAGAGAGAGAGAGAGAGAGAGAGAGAGAGAGAGAGAGAGAGAGAGAGAGAGAGAGAGAGAGAGAGGGGTGGGGGGGGGAGAGATGAGAAGAGAGGAGAGGAAAACCGTCGACCACAGCAGTAAAATCGTCAACTGTAAAAAGCAGATTGGAAGCGACTGAATAGTCTTTTTCATGAATATGTTAAAAATCGAGGCTATTTCAAAGCAAGGTAGCTAAACTCATATATAGGATTGCATTAAAGACGGAAACTGTAAACCCTCTTGTGTACAGTTCATATGACTGTGTATCTCAGGGGCAAAATTGTTTGTAGTTCAAAAGAGGAGCAAAATCTTCTTCCAAAAGAAATTCCGCAGATAAGACCATTTTATTAAGGTATACAAACCAGACAAAGGCATTGAGATTTTTATTCATGTGCTGGTACTGTGCAATTCCCTAATAAAAAAATGCATACATAACAAAAGTAGAAAATTGAAGCTTGCTGAATTGTACAGACCGCTGGTACATTGTTAGAGATGATGTTTTAAGGAAAGCACATGGTCACATTCTCAGCCTGACATTTCCAATACAAGCTTTGGCCCTTTTGTGTGATGCAAGCAAAAGATAGTGGTGTCCCTGTGTGTATCGGTGAGAGAGAGAGAGAATACATCACCCTGGGGACCTGCTGTATTTGCTGTGCCTCAGTTTTAGAGCCTCGTCAATTACCAAACCAGGGGATCAATAAAATAGGGGGCAAGGTCGTATAAACCCCACTGAAATTGGAAATGGGGGGAGGGGTTGTACTTCCTACACCCATAACCTCTCCTGAGATGCTCATTGGTGTCATTGTTAGGGTCAGGGGCGCTGTCAATTTATGATAATGGACTTCCTCTGTTACAGAAGTAATCCTTAAAAGGTTTTGGAGAGAGAGAGAGAGAGTGCAAATCACAGAAGTTTGAGTCAGAACAAATGCACATTCGGATCACACAAAAGATGGATCATACAGCCTTCCCATTTTAGTTTGATCCGAGGTTATCTGTGTGGCTAAATAAGCCATATAGTCCAGTTTGATGCAAGATGTATCAAAGGTCACAGGATCACAGGTGCCAAAGCCCAGATCGACACCACTGAAAGCCAGGGGCGATTCTAGGATTTGACCTTTAGGGGGGCTCAGCCCCCAATGAGAATGTGAGATGTACACATGCAAAGCACAAGCCTACATTTTTATTCACTTACTGTTATATTCCCCAAAACAAAAACACCACAATGGTGGTCGCTCTCAAAACTGAAATACCACTCTCTAACTGTGGTATTTAAAAAAATAGATATTAAGTAAATATGTTTTTTAGAAAATAATGACTAAACATTTTCAGCGAGGCTGAGATGAAAGACAGGGGGGCTAAATAGGGTCTACAATTGCCACTGCCAAAAGGCCAGAGCCTAGCCTTTGTTCAGCTCTTATAACAAAGAAGCCAAGTCACTCTCGGCCCTGTTCTGGCTAGCTAACTGTTTAGCTTACTCTGTAAAAGGTTACCTCTATAACTCCTCAGTGGCTTTGGGGACAGGTTCAGCAATGTCATTCTGATGGAATCTTCGTGCTTTCTCTCAACTGAAGAATGCAACCACAGAACTTTATTTGGAGCTGATTGTTTGCCCTGTACTGCAGTGATAATGTATTCATAGGCCAGAATTGGGAGTCAGACATGCAAAAGAAACACTGTTTTCCTGGTCTCCCTGGTCTCCTTTTTGTCACACCAGTAAACCCAAGTGTGTAGTCGTTATATGAGGGGGCATTAAACAAGGGGTTAAAGGCTGGATCCTGGATGGGGCTTGGACATTTCCATGCTCATTTTAGCACATGGGATTGGTCAATGATTTCATTTGTTAGAAATATTTGAAAACAAGGAGCATAATTATGTGTGATGCACATTGGTAACTTAGGCAAAAAATGTTGATGTGTTCGTGTTCATACTTACAGATTTGATTAACAAAATAGACAAACGAGAAAATATCATTCACATTAATTCTGAAAACATTCAGATGGCTTGCAAAGAAAGAGTGTCTTCAGCAGGTCACATGATAGATAATTCTTCCCTGTTCCCATTAGAAATAAACTGCACTTTGGAGCCAAGCAGTAAAGGTTTTTATTATCCTGCTGGTTGTGTGGGGGCAGGGCTATGATTTAGCACCTGCAAATGTATCCAATGATCCTTCCGAACAGGACACATATTGTAGGTTCAGAAGAAACATGTATTGCTGTGCCGTGATTGCTTTTGCCCAGATTTCTTTGTTTATTCGACATACGTTAAAGAATGTCATGGCTAATCTTCAATATATTTGAAGGGGGGTAAATCATCATTCTGCAGATTTTAAAATATATATATTTTCTCCTTTTTTTCTAATTACCCTGCCCACTTCCTGAAATGCAATAAACTGAGAATTTACGGAGGAAGGCATTACCTAGTGGGGGCCCTTTCTGCTTTCCAGAGTCATTCATTTTCATTTACCCAGCACGTCCTGATTGGTAGCCTTGGAGGTTCTTCTCCAGAGAGCAGAGGAAGTAGCTGAATCAACACATTTGGCCAAAAGCTTCGATTATAGGGTCTCATAGAGCTAAGTAATTTCAAGAAAAATACAATTGAGGGCCACATAAGGAATATTTAATTTCATTTTATAAGAACTTTTGAGAACCATTCTATGAATTCTGTCTAATTCTGTTGTCTTATAATAAGATAGTGTCTGATTTATTGCAACATTATTTTCTCATTTGAGAATGAGAAAGCTTATGTGATGAAATGTGGGGGATACGCTCTATCATCTGCAAGATGATGATCTCTTATGAAAGCATCTATTGTTTGTGTATCAAAACTTTCCACTTTGCCTATGCTGCATGATCTGGCCCATTGCAAACAAGGATTTAAATGTGTGCATGTTAGGATTTATAGCAGTTTGTGAACATTGTGCATGTTTGCTAACAATTAGTTCCAGCTTTTGAGGCAATTGTAATTAGTTTGCTAATAATAGTATAAACTTCAGGCTATTTCTCTATCCTAGAGCAAGAGGCCATTGTGAATCACCTTTCTCTCATGAGCGAGCTTGTAATCTGGTTGAATTTTAAGACAACAAAGTACATAATTATTTACGTGGCTGAGTTTATTTTCTTTCATAAGGTTCTATTTCATAAGCTAAATGTCACACAGCCAAATGTGCTTTGTGACATTAGATGTTGCACATTGGATGTTGCAGATGCTTTTGCCAGATTGCGTTGGCCACTTGGGGTTAGCACACTGCATAAGGCTTCAGAGGAGCCCAGCTCAGCAACCGCTTTCTGCCCCACTTACTCTATTATAATAAAATCATTAAGACAATTAATTGCGCCTGATTTCCCCATAGAGGCAGTGTGACATGCAGGGAGTGGCAGTGACAATGTATGCCCCTCTGTGCATACATGTGCCACTGCATAGGCCTCATTAACGATGCTCACAGCTTGTCCTCCATTAGTGGCAGAGGGGAGTCACAACAGCCATTCGTTTTTACTTAGAACACTCCCAGTACTTAGTGCGTGAAAGTGTTAACACTTGTTACTGAAGACTTAGCTGCAAGACTTGACTAAGAAGACTTAATTACACACCAAAAATTACATATTTTTATTTGAATTTTGTTTTTAAATTGCTTTCACTCTATTAGAGCCATGTTTTGCTATACTTTTTTACTTTTTCCATTGACCTTCACCAGATAGGCACAAAAAAATAACATTCACTCACGAGTAAAAGCTAATCACACAGCTCTGAGATTATAGCTCCCAGTTTCTGTCAAGCAAAGTGTAATTTATTGCACCAATTTGTACTGCTGTGTGCAGAGAAATGGAAGTATACTGTAATGTTCCTGTTCATGAAATGCATGGTGTGCTCACCCATGACTTAATGTCATTGAATTGTGTGATCAGTAATAGTGCTGTGTATATTTGTTCTACTCATAATGTGACTCTGCCCAATTGGGAGGACATTCCAAATGAAACACCACATTAAATCAAAGTACAGCATACATTTTCCACGTTACGTTCGAAAAACATGAAGATAAACACGACAATCTGTTGTTTTGTTTACAGTCTCTTTTTTGTTAAAAGTGGCATTACATTTTGCCAGCTTAACCTCCTGGATAGAGAGCCTGATAAAGTAGTTAGATATCACACTATAAGAGCACCATGTCCCTTCTCAGACAAATCAGTCATCTGAACTGGTCTTTTGCAGTATTTCCCCTTTACTCACATCCTGTCTCAGGGCATATCACTGCATGACAATCTTTGAAATACACCATCCCCTGGTGGGTGCTAATGCCACAGCACAGATGGGGAAGGAAGGTTTCAGAAGGAAGGTAAAAGTTGCACACAGCAGGGTGCCTGAGTGGGCCGGGGGTGTAGATATTATATTGTGAGGAATATATGTGCTTTCACATTGAGCGAGAGGTAACAGGGCCTGCCTGCCACGCAGAATTGCAAAAGCAGATGGCACAAATGTTAGAGCTGCAATTTTCGGACGATTGAGTTGCCATGGATACCTGCTACTACCCACGCAGAGAATCTTATCTCTATCCTCAGATATCACAGAAGCTCTTGGCCATCGGACCCCGTTTTCCTAATCAGCGCTAGTGTGAAAACGATCCTCTTCTTCATTGAGTCCTGCTGGGCATGGTGGGGGCAGAGCTAAATGGTGTTCATACACGTGGCCAGCGCGCCACACCACCTTGTGCTCTTCTCAGTTTCAAACTGCTGAACATAAGTAGATGTGGGCTTCGTTAACACTTCGATCATGGGAAAACAAAGTTGCTGCAGGAAGAGGTGTCAGTGGGCCAGTAGGGGGCATCCTTCCCTCTGGACCAAATAGAAATCCAATCCCCCAGCACAGTCATGGGGAGGCACTGTGCTGTAGAATGTGTGGTCCTTTGGGTGAGACACTAAACCAAGGTCCTTTCTCAATGTGGTCATTAAATAAATCATGGAACTTTCATGGCACTCCACAAAAGAGTAGGAGTGTTAACTCCGGTGTCCTGGTAAAATTCCCACAAAAGTGACTATCTGCATCTGGACAAAGTATCCTCTACATTTAATTGGCCACACAATGCATTCCCCACCCACATTGATTCCCCAGGGCAACACTGACAATGAGAAATGAGTTTGTGCTGTCGTACCTGGTTAAATAAAGGTGAAATACATAAGATATGTGGAGGGGCATAGGGTCCACACCCTCACCTGAAGAGAGACCAAATCTGGGTCAGTGCACCTTGTGCAGGAGGCACAGGCCACGCCAGGTGTGGGGCCTAGTCTGGATCCCATCCATCAATCAATAGGGCGCACCACTGCATTCAACAAAAGTGCCTCAACTGGATACACCACCCGTCCGTGTGTTCTTCTGCTACTTAATGCAGTCAAAGACATCAATGCTTTGCTAGCTTTGCTTTATTTTCCATTCCTGGTTATGTGCCTGTCTTCTTCTTCTTCTTCTTCTTATTATTATTATTATTAATGGGTGATGACAAATAGCAGCTAGATAAACACAATAAACTACCACCCACCACCTCCATTGTTCTGGAGTGTTACTTTTGTTGTTGTTGTGCAGACACAGTGGGAGGACAAACCCATCTGGGATTGTGTGGGTAGATGTTATGTGTCAGTCCTGAATATCACTTAAACAATAATTTTGCCAGATGGGAGGGTAGTTCATCTGGACTTGACATCAACTCAAGACAGGTGGACAGGTGCCTTTAGGGGGTCCCACCACTGGGTATGAACCGTTGGAAGATCCCAAGACAGCTAAGAGTCCTGGGGCTCAGCTGATATGCCTGCGCTCCACTGTGCTGTGCAATGGTCTGTCACAGTGATAAACTGACCACAGCAAAGACTGAACCTACAGAATCTCCCCAAGCCAGGTAAGGGGTAAGATCATGGCTGTGGTTCTGTGTGGCTCAGTAGGTAGAATGTGATGTTGACAATGCTTAGGTTGTAGCTTTGATTTCCATTAGGGCCACACATACTGAAACATGTATGCATTCACTACTGTAAATCGCTTTGGATAAAAGTGTCTGCTAAATGGCATATGTTATGTTAATTACATTCCTATTCACATCATATATATATTTGTGACCTCTGCCAGGCTAATTGCTGGAAGAAAAAGAACCTTTCATTCTCAATACAAAGAAGACATCCCCACACTGATTCTTAGGAATACAAAAAAAATTACACATGTTTATTATTATGAAAGTCATATACATACATGTTGCCCAAAGCTTTGTAACTGATTTATTAACATGCTGTGGTGGTGCCTCAAAGGAACAAGTTGGCAAATAAGTCTAAGTGATGTGTCCATTTATCAGTTAATTAATTACTTAATGGATTATATTTAGAGCTCATATTGTGTATTATTGTTTCCTCACTGGGATCTAAGCATGGTGAATTATAAGGAGGCTAATATGTTATACCAATTAAGTGAGTTAATAATTGCACTCACTGTTGTTGATTGATATTGAATATGAATTTGTTTTCAGAATGGCTTTGAAGCTAGCTACTGATTTATAATTGATGGCTGGTAGTGTTTATCTGTTTCTTGTCTTGGCTCTTTAAATGATGAAAACTCGCATTCACATACAGTCAACTCCAAAATTATTTGCAGATCAAAATGTTTTCGTTTGAATTGAAGAGGGCCGCTCATAAGCGCAGATTTTGTAATTTACTGTACACTATGTTGTGATGAATGATGATTGACTGAAAATTTTGAGTATTTTGCAATAGTAAGCAAGTTCCTTTTTGTCAGAAGTAGTGTGTGGAATATTTATATATTTCTTACATTTATAATGTGAGGCAAAAAAGTCAAGTCATGAAGTTAATTTCAGGCAAAATGATGCCCAGTAAATTACAACAGACCATGTAAAGAACACAAAACATCCATATCTCATATGTCCTGGCACACAATGCAACAGTATTAGTGTATTTACTGTTTCAATAGAAAAAATATATGTTAGCACTGCAGTGGAATGAATGTTAATAAGAAAGCTGACTAAGACCATGCAACAGCTTGGCTATAACAAGACTGTCTACACTTCCCTATCAACAGAGCCAGTTCACCATAGCAAGCCCAATATACAGTACTCTTTGAGGTCCTAATAGTCGATAAATTCATGATAAGAACACCGTTGTCCCAAAGCTTTCTGTCTCTTTCCCTCCAGACAAAAAAAGAAAGGTTTTCAGTTCAGAGGGCCTGCCAGAGAATACACAGTAAAGCAATGAAACCTGACCAGAATGCCTATGAGGTTTTAGCCACTGTACTGAAAACAGCCCTGAGAATCACAGGTTGGCGTTGTGTCTGTGTGACTGTACTATATACTGACAACACATACATGGCTTGCATCACACACCCACACCCTGCCTCCCCATTATCGCTCTCTCTCTCACACAAGCAATACACACACACACACATACACACATAAAGTGTGTTGTGTGTGTCTTTGTGAACAAATTATTTTCTGTGCACAAACTGATCTATCTCTGAAGACTAGAAACTCTCTGTCCCTCTAATGCAGGGGTGTCAAACTCATTCCATCGAGGGCCAAGTGTATGAAGGTTTTTGCTGGAACCAATGCAATACACCAGGTGAGTTCACTAATTAGCTCACTTCTTTAACCATGGAGGGGAACTAATTTAAATCACCCCGTGTAGTACATTGTTTGCAACAAAACCCTGCATACACTTGGCCCTTGATGGAATTAGTTTGATACCCCTGTTCTAATGTAATTTTTTCTAATTTTTTCTCATGGGGGGATTCAGAGCTCAAATGAATGTCATTTTATCAGGTTCTTCTTACTTATAATGTTTTAGTTTATTCCCCTGTAACACACTACAAAAACTACAAAAAGACCAATGTATAGCAGCTTATAGTCTCCTGAATTGCTTCTCATCATGGGAAGGCCTATGAAGAATCCTAAAAAGATATATCTCCAGGGGGGTATCTTTGGAGATTCTACTTTTTTGCCATAACTGTTGTGCTGGCACATGACAGTTTCTGGCAGAGGAAATAAGTGGGGAGGACACGGGAGGTATAACCAAAAAGCTAGGCGTGAATCCAGCACTGAGACGTGGAGGAAATGAAGGGCTCCGCAATGAGCAGCTTACACACAGCGCCACCGCCCTGTTAATGATAGTGCCAACCGCATCTCCCAAAATAATGCTTTTTGTTTCCTATGTAAATGAAGCCATGTGGAAGAGCGCTCCTTGAATTAACGGTTTTGGATATTAACTTTTTAAATCTAGATCACTATCTGTACCGATCTTGAACAGCGATGGCTGCTGCAATTGCTCTGTGTCGCAGTGTCTCTAATTACTCAAAATACTGTACAAATTATTTTTTGTTCCTCTGGCCGCATTCTATTCTTTTATTTTAATTATTCAACAGTGCGAATGTTCTGTAGAAGGAAGGGCCTGGATTCAACCAACAAATGTCTTTAACTTTGACTTACAGTTAAATGTAAGTGTTACTTTTTTCTTCATTTTGGTGATTGCCAAACTGTGTTTGTGACGAGCAAAATTAACATTTGAATTTCTTTTTGAGTCAGTGTTAAAGGCAAATGGTGATTGAATCCAGACCAATGTATTTTTCAGCACCTACACCTGAATTCAAGAAAGACATGTTTTGGTTTTTTTTGGTTTCAAACAAAAAAGAAAATTTAATTTTTTCCTGTTTTTCTCCCAATTTGGTTGCCAATTATACCCTCTATTTATTTCAATTCCCCACCCCCATGAGTCCGCCGCCCGTCCTCCGGGAGCGAGACACACATTCCTGGCCAATTGTTCCCGCCTCTTCCGAGACGGAAATTCTTCCACGGACGCCTTTTACCTTCTCCTCGACAGACTTGTGCCAGCTCACCCTCCCCCTCCCCGGAGAAGACATGTTTTTTTTACCCAAAAGAACAGAACCCAATTCAATCCAAACAACATCAGGGCCTTAACTCCCTAATTCAGTCTCTCACTGTCAGTGAATTGTAGATGCGATACGAGGTGAAAATCTAACACTTTGGCTCCACCCCCTTGGATTCTGACACTGATTGGTTTACAGTTACACATCATAGTTCCAACCTGTCAGAGCCCACCTGTTGGCCATGCCTCAAATTCCTGAAGTGAGTCCTGGGCAACAGTCACAGCTAATTCACACACCCATATTCCTCTTGTTCTTCTCTTCTCTTCTGCTCTCCAGAATGGGCAATTATTCTGTTGGGCCATTGTTTTCCCCTGTTTAGAAGGGGTATTCATTATGCTTGACAGTCCGACAAAACTTGATTTCTCTACCTTTTTAGGATTGAAAATATATTAAGAGAACCATGAAACTGCCGTGTTCTGTCACCCTCCAAACTGCTGAGGAGTGTTGTGGTGTTTCACAACTGGGTATCTTTCCCCATTGAATCCCTCCACAACTGAGATGGTTACTTATAAGAATGACAGGCACCTCGCATGGAGCAACAGTGTAGTATAATGGTTAGGGAACTGGGCTTGTAACTGAAAGGTTGCATGTTTCATTCCCAGATGGGGCACTGCCATTGTACCCTTGAGCAAAGTACTTCACCTGAATTGCTTCAGTAAATCTCCAGTCGCTCTGGATAAGAGCATCTTATAAATCCCTCTAAAGTGAAATAATGCCATTCTACCACTAATCCTTGCTTGCCTTTAAGACACCGTGACAGCTCTCTTTATGATGCATATATACAAGTGTGAGAAAGACAGATCTGTTTTTTTTGTCTTGGCCTCGTCCCTTTCATATTAACAAGATCCAAAGATGACATGTCAATTACTTTACATGCCCATGGCAAAAAACTATTCAATAAACTGTACTCATAACCTGATAATCTTACGATTGAAAGAAATCTGATGTCACATTAAACTTGAACAGGTATTTGATCAACCAGAATTAAATGTTATTTACAATAAGAATATAAGAATAATTCCATTTACATTTTTCAATGTCACCTTATGCAAGACATATATTCACACGTACACTATATGGCCAAAAGTCAGTGGACACCCCTACTAATTATTGAGTTCAGGTGTTTCAGCCACACCCATTGCCAACAGGTGCATAAAATCCAGCACATAGCCATGCAATCTCCACAGACAAATATTTAGGATTCAGAATGGTTCGTAAAGAGCATGGTGACTTTAAACGCGGCACTGTCATAGGATGCCACCTCTGCCACAAGTCAGTTCGTGAAATTTCTGCCCTACTAGATGTGCCCCGGTCAACTGTAAGTGCTATTATTGTGAAGTGGAAGAGCCTAGGAGCAACAACAGCTCAGCCACAAAGTGGTAGACCACGCAAACTCTACTCTGGAGTGGTGTAAAGCACGCCACAACTGGACTCTGGAGCAGTGTAAACATGTTCTTCGGAGTGATGAATCATGCTTCACTATCTGGCAGTCTGATGGACGAATCTGGGTTTGGCGGATGACAGGAGAACGCTAACTTCCGGAATGCATAGTGCCTACTGTAAAGTTTGGTGGAGGAGGGATAATGGTCTGGGGCTGGTTCTCAGGGTTTGGGATAGGCCCCTTAGTTCCAGTGAAGGGTATTCTTAATGCTACAGGATACGAAGACATCTTTGTTACGTTCTGAGTGTCTGTTCGGTTTGTTTTTGTACTTTGTTTATTTATCTTTCTTCGAGTCATGTTTCTTTCACGTTCTGTTCCCCGTCTGTTATTGTTCCTGTTCCAGATCCACTCCTTGTCTTTGTCTTTTGCACTTCGGGAAATGTTTGGGTTTTTTCCTTCTTCGCTTATTATCTCGTTTTCTTCCTTCTTACTTTCTAGATTGCACTTTGTATATATTAGTTAGATGTATATAGTACTAACCAACTAATCTACTAACATTAGGGATTTAGATTAAGTTACTAACACTACTAATCACTAATTATCTCACGCTTCTGACTATCGCTGTCTTTCTCGCTTATTATCGTATCCCTGATTAGCTTTTCACTTTCCCTTTCATTCGCACGCAGATTCTCTCTATGCATTCCTCCCCTTCTAACTATGCACGTGTCTGCCTGTTCTTCCAGGTCGTTTATTGTCCATGTGACTGTCATTCCCAGTCCGTGTCTTTCGTTTCCCCTCGTTATTCTATTAGCGAATCCCCTCGTTATTAGATTAACGATTCCCATTGTTTTCACCTGTGTTCCTCCCCTCTCTCCTCCCAGTCACACCTGAGTCCTATTGTGTTTTCCTTCCCTGCCTGTATATTAGTTCAGTGTTTTTGTTCATTCCTGGTATATCTGTTCTGTGTTCTTGTTCTTTCCCGGGTCAGTTCTGATCCTTATTCTCTGAGCCTACCTTTCCGAAGCCATTGATTATTGATTTTTCCGAGACTACCCTTCTGTTGACTACCCCGAGCCTGCCTTGCGATTCTGTTTGTTTGCCTTTCTGCCTGCCCGTTTTTGACCTTATTACTGTTTTCCGGATCTCCCTTTTGCCTTGTGATTTTGTACCTTTGCCTTTATCGGATTCCTGGTTTTGTCCCCTGCTTTCCAATAAACTCCTCTTTTGCCATATTCCTGATCTGCGTCTGGGTCCTTATCACGATCGTCACAATCTTAGCCAATTGGGCGCTTCTAACTTTGTGGCAACAGTTTGGGGAAGGCCCTTTGCTGTTCCAGCATGACTGTGCCCCTGTGCACAAAGCGAGGTCCATAAAGACAAGGTTAGACGAGTTTGGTGTGGAGGAACTCGATTGGCCTGCACAGAGCCCTGACCTCAACCCCATTGAACACCTTTAGGAGGAATTAGAATGCCAATTGCGAGCCAGGCCTTCTCGTCCAACATCAGTGCCTGACCTCACAGATGCTCTTTTGGCTGAATGGGCACAAATTCCCACAGACACACTCCAAAATCTTGTGGAAAGCCTTCCCAGAAAAGTGTCAGCTGTCATAGCCGCAAAGGGGGGGTCCAACTCCATATTAATGCCCATGTGTCACACGCCGCGTGACAAACCCTGAATGGGAACAGAACAGCCAGGAGACACGGAGTGGAGTTTGTCGGTCTACGGACCGGATTTTATTTATTTGTTTTTCTGTCTCTCCCCCCAGACATGGGAGAGAGACAGTGGGAGTAGCAGGTTAACATATAACAAAGACTAACACAAACACAGACAAAATCTTCACCCTACTCGCCGCGAAGCTTTCGGGTAAAAACAACAAACGAAAATAACAAGTTAAAATAACTAAACTTACGGGACACCGCGCCTCTTCCTCCAGAGTTCCCCTGGAACCTCCTCAGGCACACACATATCCAGTGACCTTTCAAGTGCTTCCCACCCATTCATACTGAGACACTCGAACTTTTCCAGTTCGAGTTCTCTTACGCATTCATTCCGAAGACACTCGCCACTCCCAGGATGTGAGAGTGCTGGCAATCGGCTCTCAAGATACTTCACTCTTCTGGTGAGTTCTTGGGCTTGCTCAGACACTCTCCACTGTCGAGTGCGAGCTCTTTTCCACTAAAACCGAGGGCGAGAGGCGGACCCTCTTCCAGGGCACCCTCCCGCTCCTCCATAATCACACCGAGGGAGAGAGGCGGACACCTAAAGCGCACCCCCCTCTCCCTCTTCCTCACTCACACAGGAAGCACTCTACTCAGTCACTTTCGACAAACGCACACAAAACTCCACAACATTAAACATCCAACATTCAACATCAAACATTCCACATAAAACGTGCACGCGCACTCACACACACATCAAGACAAGACTGACTGATTCCCCTCTCCCCACCTGCTCTTAAATAGGCTTAGTTTCTGCCTGGCTCAGGTGGGACTCGTGAGGCAATCACCCAATCACAATCACAACTCACATTCTCACCCAGACACCCAATCAGCCAATTGACTTCTATATCAATTGACTGATTGACACCAATTCAATGATCAAATAATAATTAAACCAATTAAGGCCTTTGGAGCTCCCTTCCGGGCGACAGTTCACTCTCACACCCTGGGAGAGTGCCAAACCTGTCCCCGGAAAGTCTCACTGCTCCAAAGGCCTCTACCACATGGAACAAGACAGGCAACCATGCCACTCCCATGTGGCCGAGACCGACGTCCTCCACACTCCTCCACCGCCAGAATGTGGTCCGAGCCCATTCGGTCTTGGACACCCCCTCCTGTGTGCCTCTGGGTTACGAAGCACCCTACCCTTTGGCTTCAACCAGCCCTCAGGGTTAGAGCCTTCTCCCTCCTGCACCAGGCTATAGGGCAGTGTCCTCACTGGACTCGGCCAATCCAGCTTCCTCCCCTCCGGCTTCACCACCCCGATCTTGCGGCTTTTCAGTCGCTCGACCGAGGTGGGTGGGGGGGAATCCCCATGACAGCCAAGAGGGGTGCTGCTCTGTCCCGGGTTTCGGCACCAAACTGTCACACGCCGCGTGACAAACCCTGAATGGGAACAGAACAGCCAGGAGACACGGAGTGGAGTTTGTCGGTCTACGGACCGGATTTTATTTATTTGTTTTTCTGTCTCTCCCCCCAGACATGGGAGAGAGACAGTGGGAGTAGCAGGTTAACATATAACAAAGACTAACACAAACACAGACAAAATCTTCACCCTACTCGCCGCGAAGCTTTCGGGTAAAAACAACAAACGAAAATAACAAGTTAAAATAACTAAACTTACGGGACACCGCGCCTCTTCCTCCAGAGTTCCCCTGGAACCTCCTCAGGCACACACATATCCAGTGACCTTTCAAGTGCTTCCCACCCATTCATACTGAGACACTCGAACTTTTCCAGTTCGAGTTCTCTTACGCATTCATTCCGAAGACACTCGCCACTCCCAGGATGTGAGAGTGCTGGCAATCGGCTCTCAAGATACTTCACTCTTCTGGTGAGTTCTTGGGCTTGCTCAGACACTCTCCACTGTCGAGTGCGAGCTCTTTTCCACTAAAACCGAGGGCGAGAGGCGGACCCTCTTCCAGGGCACCCTCCCGCTCCTCCATAATCACACCGAGGGAGAGAGGCGGACACCTAAAGCGCACCCCCTCTCCCTCTTCCTCACTCACACAGGAAGCACTCTACTCAGTCACTTTCGACAAACGCACACAAAACTCCACAACATTAAACATCCAACATTCAACATCAAACATTCCACATAAAACGTGCACGCGCACTCACACACACATCAAGACAAGACTGACTGATTCCCCCCTCGCCCCACCTGCTCTTAAATAGGCTTAGTTTCTGCCTGGCTCAGGTGGGACTCGTGAGGCAATCACCCAATCACAATCACAACTCACATTCTCACCCAGACACCCAATCAGCCAATTGACTTCTATATCAATTGACTGATTGACACCAATTAAATGATCAAATAATAATTAAACCAATTAAGGCCTTTGGAGCTCCCTTCCGGGCGACAGTTCACTCTCACACCCTGGGAGAGTGCCAAACCTGTCCCCGGAAAGTCTCACTGCTCCAAAGGCCTCTACCACATGGAACAAGACAGGCAACCATGCCACTCCCATGTGGCCGAGACCGACGTCCTCCACACCATGGTTTTAGAATGGGATGTCCAACAAGCTCATATAGGTGTGATGGTCAGGTGTCCACTGGCCACTATTTTGGCCATATAGTGTATATTCACAGTGTTTTTGCCATGGAAGCCATGAAATATGAAAGATAGAAATACAAAGGAAAGGGGCCTCCCGTGTGGCCCAGTGGTTACAATGTTCAACGCTGGCCACGGAGACCGGGGTTCAATTCCCCGTCTCGCCAGAGTCGGCTCTGGCCGGGAGCGCCACCAGGGGCGGCGATTGGCTGCTCTGGAGGAAGCCATCACAATTGCCAACCCACTGTAACAATAGGGCATGTCAGCCCTCTGTCTTCAACTGCAAGAGGCTTTTCTGCATCAGGATTTTATGATAGAGAAGCCCTTTGCCACATCTAAGAAATTAATTAACTTGCCTTTCTCACCAAGCTAACCAAAACACTTGCTCAATGCTCAAACAAAGGCCACTGATTAATATACCTCTCTCTTAGCACAAATGGAAAAACAGCGAAAGAAGATCAATCATATTTCAACTTGATTCTTATGTTCCATTTCGTCTGGTGGTTTAATTCATCAAAATTCTGTAATATTTTGAGGTGGTCCTTTGATCAACTTATATCAGTCATTGTGTTTGGAATAATTGAAAAGTTGGTGTAACTATTCATTTGCTGATTCAAATATTTAATGGCGAACCCCACCTGTCTACATCTGAACATAATATCAACCTGAACCTGTGGGTGAAAGAACCCAATGTGGCCAGATCTGTGAATTGGTCTCAGCCATCTTACATTAAGCTGTTTTAGGCATTGCTGGCTCTCGGGCTCAGGAGGGTGTGGTTCTAATGCAGGGAGTCTTCAACCAAGGGACCGTGACCCCCTGGGGGTCCTTGACAGGGCTTAAAATATATATACATTTTCTAATAAAAACCAGTTTAACCATAGTAACCTCAGCATTTTAATATATCTTATTCTATTGCTTTCATTGTCATTATGAGTATCATTCGCTGGTTTGAACAACATATTAAAATGTACACCAAAGAAACAGACTTAAAATAAGCAAAAATATAATAAAGGGTTCCTTGTCCTCCCCTTTTCCCAGGTGGGGGTCCCTGGACAAGAAAAGGTTGAAGACCCCCACTGTAGGTGGTTTCCAATAGTGATGGGACAGTGAGGCTTCATACGCCCCTTAAGGGGTGGAGCTACAGGAACTTGTTAATCACTAATCTGTTTTAACCAATCAAAAGCTTTAGCTATCCACAGCTAATCAAAACTATTGGTTGAATAGTCATCCTTAGCTGAATTAATTTCCCCTGTTAAAGCTTCACTTCATGAGGAGCAAAGGAAGGAAATTATTGAATCCTGGGCCTTATGGATTCAAATGATCGGTGATACACAGCTACAGTATATATTGCCATCATGATATGACCTTTGTAAATAATACCAGGATGTAGGCTATTTAAAAACTTGTTACTTGTTGTGAAAATTAAGAGAATGATTATGTTATAGTTGTTATTATTATTTGTATGATTCATAACAATAATACTAGACCAATAGTGTTATTATTGTTAATAATAAGACTATGTTCTTGTAATTAAGTCAATTCAGTATTCCGAAATATTATTTTAACGTATTATTTTAACTGCAAAAAATATTTGTAGGTTCATGGCTTACAACAAATATTAATTATATTTTCATTATTGATAGGTGTCAAATTAAAGATAAAATAATGCATTTTCATCGATTAATTTTGTTAAAGGTTTTCTGACTCAATAATGACCCAGCGCTAAGATGATAACTGGTTAGTCAACTACTCCGCACAAACCATACTGACAGTTGTATGGTCCAATGAGAGCTTGAAACCTACTGGAATATTAAATAAAGCTCTTCCATTGGCTGGATTGTGCCCGGTGATGTGTTAGATTGCCTCACATAAAAACATCCTCCGATTTAACGTAGTTGCTATTGCTGAGGTGGATAGTGACTGGGATAGAGGTCTCGTCAATCAGCACTGGGTAGCTATAATATATTGCGCTCATAAATTAGTCGGAGAATCAAGGCACCTCCAAAAACAGACACATATGGAAGAAATGGAAGAGGAATTAAAATGCCCTGTATGTGGATCTTTTTTCCGGGAGCCGATTATTCTGCCGTGCTCCCACAACATTTGTCAGGCTTGTGCTCGGAATATTTTAGTGCAGACTCCCGATGCCGAGTCTCCGCAGAGCAGCCGGGCGTCTGGCTCGGGGGTCTCCGACTATGATTACCTTGATTTGGATAAAATGAGCCTGTATAGTGAAGCGGACAGCGGCTATGGTTCATACGGGGGCTTCGCTAGTGCCCCGACCACCCCTTGCCAGAAATCCCCGAATGGGGTGCGGGTTTTTCCCCCTGCCGTCCCTCCTCCCCCTTCCCAACACCACTTGCTCCAACACCCCGGCTCCTTACCCCCTATTCCCCGCAACTCCTGCATCACCTGCCCGCAGTGCCATCGCAGCCTCATTCTGGACGACCGGGGGCTCCGCGGTTTCCCCAAGAACCGGGTGCTGGAAGGGGTGGTCGACAGGTACCAGCAGAGTAAAGCGGCCGCGCTCAAGTGTCAGCTTTGCGAGAAGAGTCCAAAGGAAGCCACTGTTATGTGTGAGCAGTGCGACGTCTTCTATTGTGATCCTTGTCGCTTGCGATGCCACCCTCCCCGGGGTCCGCTTGCTAAGCATCGCCTGGTTCCACCGGCACAAGGCCGGATAAGCCGCCGGACTAGTCCTCGGAAAATCTCGACCTGTACAGAACATGAATTGGAAAATCTTAGCATGTACTGTGTGCAGTGCAAAATGCCAGTTTGCTACCAATGTTTAGAGGAGGGCAAGCACTCCACACATGAAGTCAAAGCCCTCGGAGCCATGTGGAAACTTCACAAGGTAATGTTAACGCTTACTTTAAAAGATTTAAAAACTCCTATCATGATCGTATTCATATTAACTATCTGGCTTGGTATTGTCACAAGTAAGTCTGTACTTTGTGTAAGCGGTCTAAGGATTTAATTTGATTTATTTTATTCTTTTGTTTTATTACAGGGTAACCACCATTACTTTTTCATGCCATATAATGTGACTGTTCTCATGTGCTGGCCTAATAGATTTAAATCACCTTATCTTCTTTTCTCTAAATCCTCTGTGTAGACCGTTAGTGCGTTTCATGCTGGGTATGGGGGTCATTTTGAATTTAAATTTGTTCCATATTTTTTACCCCACAAAATGTAATATTATGTGCTTTATTGGATTGGAGAGCAACATTTGAATCTACCGTTCCGTTACAAGCGTAAATAATGATTATAGAATGATTATAGACTAAGAAAGAGGTACTAAAAACATAACTTTCACCATTAATGCACAATTTGCTTAAATATTTCAGTATAACCAAATACTTCTCAAGCAGTCAGCGGTTGCCTGTGACTAAGCAAGTCCATTCGGCATCAACTTAGAAGAAGCCGGAGGGACCGTTGTTTCTCGTGCGTAATAAGCCACGGAAACTGAGACTATTGGCCATCTGCACCAGAAGCAGATGATTTTAGTTGCAATTCTGACCATGAGAAAAAATATCCGACGCCGCTATTTTCTCAACAAAAAACAGCATCCTTTCAGTTAAATTACATACCTTACGCATTCAGAAAATGGCGTGCTCCGCTTTTGAGCGGCACAAAATGCACTGCACCGCCTTCACCCCTGTATCTCCTTGCTGGTCTTGTGTGTGGTTTGATTTGATATAGTGAACAACGCTGGCTAGCTGCTTGATTAGCTGGTTGCGGGATTAACTTGCAGTTCTGTTCTCGCGTAAACGACATGTTCATGTGACAATAAATCATAAATGTGACATTTCACAGTGGGTTGGGCCATACATACATACCTGTGACTTGCCTCATAAACCAGTTAACCCTGTCCTCTCTCAGGTCGGTGGCCCCCTCAGCCTGATTGAGTTGTGTGTGTTGGGATTTTCTACAGCGGTGGAACCATGGATGTGGTCTAGTCTTATATTTTGTGTGCATGTCTGGGAAGATTCCTGTTGGGGATCAATTCAAAATGCAGAAGGGACCCTGAGAACCTGTTCCTGAGTAAGGAGTGTTACCATGGAGTAAGCATGGAGACAGTGGTTCTTTGTCTGCCTGTTGGAATAGCAGTAGCCCAAACCAAACTGCTTCAAAGATCAGGTCAGTTCCCCACAGGGGGCACTGACACAGTCTAATGCAACAACTGCGCCCCCAGTTCCATAGCTGAGAACCGATAGTAAAAACCTCCCAAATGTGATTACAGTACAGCAGCAGTGTTCCCTAGACTGTGCCCATCCTCGGTTTAATGTTGAAGGCATTATATGTTATTAAATCAGTTGTACATGGACCTGATTTTGTACTTGAACATGCAATAATCACATTCTTCTGAGCTTTTAAAACTTAGTTTTTTTCCACTCCACTCTACCAATCCCTTTTTTGTTGTTTTTCAGTTGTTGAAGACGCCTGCTTCTGAACCACAAAAAAACCAAACAAAAAAACCATAACTGACCAATGCTAACTTTATTTCTTCCTCTTCTTTTTTTTGGAAGCACAAAGTGGCGCCTACAAGATCAGATGTTGCTATTTAAACACAGCTTCTGTGACCCAGATGTCGGCATGGTTCATGTCGATGTTATATGAAGCTTTAGCTTGAGTGGCCGATGAGCTACGCTTCAAAGGGCAGATTAAGCCCCATTCTCTCTGCTATTAATCTCCTCCCACACCTCAGCACGGCTAGCACCAAGTGGGCGATTACTGAGTGGCTCTTTGAGAAGTCCAAATATAGCTCCATGTCTGTCACCCTGCCTTCTGGGACCCAGGCTGTGCAATTGCACTGTGTGGCTAGTACAGGGGCTTGGCTTGGTTGCCATAGACAGATGTTATAATATGAACAACCTGCCAACTAATTTATCTAAAGGATAAGCTGAATTCATATTTTAGTAGGAGTGTCTGTCTTAACACAGCCATCAAAAGATGGTGTTGATGAGACATAGGTTGCATGATTTCATAGAAGAGACCATTCTGCCATCAAAATGAGTCAGTGCATACAGTGTCCTTCATATGCCCGGGCAAAGTTGGGATGCAGACAGTGTAGAACCGGGTGGTTCTCTCCGGCTTCTCCGTGCGATTGGTTTCCATAGCACCTGCTTGAGAGGCATTTTGTCTGGCTCTCGGCTGACCTGTCATCCGGAGCCGCTGCGTGCGGGAGCTGAACAGATGGCCGTAGTGAGGGCAGGCAAGCTGGCAGGCCGGCAGCCTTCAAACCCAGCAGACATTCCTCGGGCTGAGTGAGAGCTGCCAGGAAGTGAGTGAGAAAACCCCTAGGCAAAATTAAAACGTAGCGAAAATTAATTGACTTGTGCACATCTCAAAAGGAGAGAAAGGAATAACAGATCAGCGTACCACAAAAGATCAAGTGATAGTTAACGATGACTCCAGTACACAACAGCCTGGACAATATATTGAAGGCAACGGTGTATGTGAAAAATGATAAATTGTACTCAACACTAGTATGTAAATTGGCAAAAGCAATTGAATGAACATAATTTACGTTATTTATCATTTTCAGCATCATAACACCTGAACAACAGTACAGCCTACATTCGCATCATAATATCAGCGAAATAGGACACTAAGAACATCAAGACAATGTACGGAAAGATCAAGTGAAACGGTTGTGCATTGTCTTTCAACCATAACAAAATTTGATTTGTGGAAAGAAGAAGCAGCACTTTGTCATGGATGAAAAATTTGCTGTAGCGATATTGAAATGATTAATTTAGGATGGCAAGACTAATTGTTATGGACCAATATATTAGATTGCTTTTCTTGTCTTATTGTCTTTATACTGTATATATACTGTGCTGATATATTGGTTCATCACAATTAGTCTTTCCATCCTAAATGAATCATCATATATATATATTATTATTTTTTGTATCTACAAGTAACTGCCAAAATAATGGAAACATTAACATAAAGTCTCTTAATAGGGCGATGGGCCACCACAAGCCACCAGAACAGCATCAATGTGTCTTGGCATAGATTCTACAAATGTCTAAAACTCTATTGGAGGGATGCAACACCTGTAACACCTTTCCTGTAAGATTCCATCATTTGGTGTTTTGGTGGGCCAGGAAAATGCACCCCACACCATAACAGAGCCACTAGAACCCTTCACCATGGGGAACAAGCACGCGGACCTGTAGGTTTCTGTTGGCGTGCACCACACATGCACTTGTCCACTTGTTGAGAACAGGGTGAAGGATGACTTATCAGACTTATCATGACTTTTTTCCACTGCTCAATAGACCACTCTGTTCTTTGCATCACTTTACTTGCAAAAATGCATATTTAGGTGTAATAAGGGGTTTATGCACTGCAACCCAACTATAGTGTCCCTCTCTGTGAAGTTCTCTCTGTTCTCTCTGTCTGGGACTGTTTGTGATTAAACTGCCTGCTCATGCCCTAGATTCATATTTGCAGTCTACTGATTCAGAGTTGCTCATCTGCTTTGCCTTGCATCTCGAACCAATGCATGAACATCACGGTACACATGCACTTTTGACCACAGTTGCCCCTAGTTGATGATGTCTTTCCCTCAGACTTCCATGCCAGCATCACCTTAGCACATTACCACCTCACTATTCCTAGTAAAACATCAGCAAGTTGAGCAGTCTTCGTCACTGAAGCTCCTGCCAAACGTCCCCCTACGGTCACCCGTCTTTAAAAGTCACTGAGATCTCTTTAACTAGCCATGGTAGCCAAAATAATGTCCAACTGGGCCTGCCCAGCATTTTTATATATGACCCTAAGCAGGGTGGGATGTTATTTGCTTAATTAACTCAGGAACCACTCTTGTATAGAAGCACCTGTTTTCAATATACTTTGTATCTCTCATTTACTGAAGTGTTTCCCTTATTTTGGCAGTTATCTGCATATAGGCAAGTAAAAGACTGGAGTTTCTGAAAAGTATTGTACTTCGAAAGCATTCTGTTTTTGCTGTGCATCAACATTTTCAATGTGCTAACATGATGTGCAGTGTTATACCTGCAGTGTTATACCTGCATTGTTTTGTCAGCAGTCAAGTTGATCAGAAATCTGCTGTGCTGTGCCTTTGGGCAGACCACATCAGTAGTTCTGACTTGAAGGCTTGAATGGGAACCCGATGGCATATACAATATTGTAGTTATTGGCTTTCTGCAGTGTGGTAGTGTAATCTATAATCTCTCAATCTAATACTATCAGTCCTAAAAAACGATTGTTGGTCAATTTCATTAATAATGATCAACCGTAGCCATTTTTCAAGGGCAACAGACTTCTTGTAAATCATTTTTTTAATTGCTTGTCCAGTTGAGGTATTTCTTGATTTGGTTAGCCTATACTACAGTTGAGGTCTATCTTGTGTTTTGACTGCATTGTTAAGTCGATGGTTGCATTTAGAACGAGATAAAGCATCGGGGGCAAAATAAATTGTGTCGTGGAGCGGATGATCATTGTAGCACAATGGAGCACTCTGCCTCTAATGCTAATCAGTGCGTTCCCAGGGTATTTAGAACAAGAGTAATGTGAAGTGTCCATTGTTGAGGTGGAGGTTGCCTCCTCGTGCTCGGGGAGTAATGAGGAGCCACTCTCCTCTGTAGTATGAGCTTCAGGCCTTCAGCGCCACTCCGGGCCCGATGGCACGCACTTGGATGAAACAGGCCGTTTCTTTCTAGCTAGCAGTCAATCCTTATTATTCTATCACTCTAGATCCTGAATCCTTAGCTCAGACTGTGGAGTCTGCGATTCCTTAATAAATATGTTTCAATACGTGACATAGTATGTTAGTATAGCATATGAAGCATATGCATAGTGTATGCACTAGCCTATCTTTGAGAAAATGGAACCTAGCATCCTTTACCTGAACATTTGGCCAAAATTGTAAAAGTAAAACATAAAAAACTTTATAATATGTGTTTATACATCAGCTGTATACTGTCATTATTGATTCACCTGGTTTTTGAGTAACTTAATGAGCCTGAAAATCATGGAAGCTGCCTTCACGGGGAGCCAGTACATATCCATGATTGGACTCCTGCCTGACCAGACCACATGCAGTGGTTTCATTAATGTCCACTCCATCCACAGCTCTTTAATAACCAGCCTCTGCATCGCCAGTTTAATACTCCAAGAAACCCTATTTTTTCGACCAATCCTGAAATGATTTTCTTCCTCTAGAAGTTTGCCCTGAAATACTAACATCTGGATGCAAATATTATTTTGGATGAAAAGTAAAACAAGAATCTAAATAGAACTTTCTTATGGACAAATTGTTTTGCAAATTAGGAATGGTAATTGTATGTGTGTTGCTTTTATTATATGACAAACTAAACAAAACTTTGGATGATTCTGAGCATCCAAAAGAGGATCATCTGTTGTACTGTAGCTCAGTGTTAAAGATAAAATCCAATATGATCAGGCAGTATAACACTGAAGCCTACCCTTTTCCAATATTTAACTACCACTATGGTCTAGTTTAGTGTTGGGGCTCCCAGAGCCCATGACCCACTTAATAAGCGAATACATATTTGGTGATCCACTCCTTATCAAAGCGTAGCCTGACATAAGCTTAAATATGGAATTGAAAATAGTTTTAAAATATATTTTAGAAAAACAGCTGCATTTACATTGGAACTAGTGCAACACATGTGCTGTAACAAGTGTAGTGTTCCATTTGACTGATGTGAATGTCAATGTAAAGTGTATGATACACTTTTTTTTTTTTTTTTCATGTGTATCTCAACCCCTCCCACGACCCACCATTTTGGAACCCCAGGTCTAATGCAGGACAAAAAACCCAGAGAAACACTAGACTCCAGAGTAATTCTAGGCGGTTTGGCCAGCCAGAGCATCTGTTCCTCTATAACTCTTATCCCCGCCCATTAAACACAGGGTCAAAGGTCACCACCCATGGACCAGAGGTTACTGGAGTACAGCAGGTAATTGGCTGGAAGATGGGAACAGAAGGCTATGGCCGCTACCAGGGATACTGAGTTAAGTCACCAGCCGGGCACATTTAAGAGCTTGCAAAAGTGTGTCACCCAGGCAAGAGTAGCAGAGACTATGCCGTACACTGCTGCAGTGCCCTAGGCAGGCATTGCAGGCATTTATTTACTTCTGAAACATAAACATTACATACTCATACTCTTGTCACAGTTTATTCCTTTTGTAACTTATTAGTGGGGGGTTACAAGTCCTGACACAGTAGCTATGCCAAGGTCTCTTGGGGACATATTTCACTCAATCGTGGACTAAACACAGGCTTTGCCACGGGGCAGGAAGACATCACTCTGCCAATGAGTGAGTCCGTTCACGTTAGTCCTAGTGTCTCCAGGCCGTGCAGTGTCCTGGGGACGCGGTGTCATTTGTTAATATGCTTCCTCTCTTACGTCCTGCAGCCATGAGATTAGAGGATTTATATATTCATGCACCAGTGGTTTTCTTATCACAGGTGGAAGTAAACGTGATTGCCAGATTGCCTGTGTCATTTGCGGATGGCTGCTGCATGCATAAATAAAATTGTGTCACTGCTTGACTGATTAAAAATTTCAGTCCTGGCGCAGTGGCTTGCAGTGAGTGAGTTCTCCCTTGTTAAAGGCGTGTAGGACGCTTTAGTCCTTGTAGGGTGTCAGTCACATGGTGGGCTGGGGGACGTGTAGTATTACAGAGAATGCTAATGTTCCCGTGTTTACTGGCTTTGAATGCTCTTTCCTCTGCCTTTCTCGGCAGCATATGTGGCTCCCAACTTCCAATCTCGGATTCTCTCAAATTAAATCACAGTCAATTTCAGGGCAGGCCCCCAGGCCCGCTTCATATTCATCGGGGGGCAAGCAAGGGTGTAAGTATTAAATGCATGTTTCTTTTTTCCAGCCTATTGCTTCTTCTCTGAAACGTCCCTGCTTCCATGGCAACTGAAAGTCTCTCTGGGATTGTGTGGGGCAACCCTGTCAGCGATTTCTCCAGTCTCCCTGCAGCCACCCAGCATGCACAGCTTCTGTGTAGGACTGACGTTGGTCTCCTTGTCAGGAAGGGAGGGGTTAAGCTTGGCTGCTCATAGCGACACCCTAAATCTCAGCCCTCAATTATGAATCATATGTAGAATTACTACCACATTAGTGATTTGTCCTTAAGCACAAACGTATACATTTTCACAAGTGGACCTCATTAAATCTGCATAACAGCATTTCTAGGTGGTTCTGTTGATAAATCCCAACTGTTCCCAAGGGTGTTGAATTTTGCACGGCACCTACCTATAATTAGTTGTATATGAGTAACATATTCCTTTCATTCGAATGTAGGCCTATTATATTACCCCTGTGAAATACAATCCTCCAGCAGTGAAAACGAAATGAGGAGGAATTCCTTTGAATCCATCCACTCATATGCAGTAAATTACAAATGAGTTCTTCCTTCGGCTTCATCTAGGGATCGTCATACATTAGCAAAGAAATGATTTTATCTGAAGTTGGATGCAAGAAACACAGATCCCTCACAGGAGATAAGAACAGGGCTGCTGTCAATCAAACCAAAGCTTAAAACTCACCTGCTAGAATGGACCCATTTCCCTAATGAATAATAATCTTTGATTATACCAGTCCACAGCAGTCAAATGTACTTTTCACTTCCTCTGTGGACTGGATTGGAACATATCTGCTAATGTAATTCTGTAAGGTTTATACACAGTGCGGTTCATAGATATCATCAGTGGGATCAACATGCTTGTGGTTAAGATCTGAGCAGTTTCTCTCACTTATTTATGCACATGACAATCCTTAAATGCTTAAAATCTTTTCAGATAAACCAAACTTATTACTCAAATATCCCATCTCCTGTGTGTTTTCTGTTTACTGCGTTGACTGCAATTGATTATTTAAATGTATTTACGCAAAGGGTACTATATTATTTTCTGTTGGCACACTAAATAGGACTGTGTTTAAAATTCAGCTTGCTGTAAAATTTCAATTTCAATTCCAAAATAGCCCAAACAACATTCCTGAAATGACTGCCAAGAAATGAAATGTCCTTTCTCCCCTGCCCGTTATTCAACCACAAGAATATTTTAATATTCATAGTCTTGAGGTGTGTATAAATTTTCACCCACCTACTTTGTTGATGAATTGCATAATTTGCTTAGAAATGTAAGTTGAATTTGTGCATGGCTACACTTGATAAATGAGGGCCCAGGCATGTATGAGCTGGAGCCAAAGCTGGCCAACCCAATATAGCACAATTGCTTTTCCATTGCATTACCCCCAACTACAGCTGTCGCACGTGACAGCACAGAATGATGATGCCTGCCCAGGTTGAGACAACTGCTTGGAATTCAGCTGCTGTCCCAAGACTGCAGCTTTCCATAAAAAACAAACTCGACACTCTCCACCTGTCTACCTCTAGCTTTTTGTTGTTACCTACGCTGGTGCCCGACTCCTTTCCCCCTTCATTGTTTATCACGGTGTATAATCTTTAGCACCAACTGAGACGGAATCAGCATAGTTCTGCTATTTGCCGACTCCACCTACAGCTCTCCCGAAAGTAGGCCAGCGCCAGTGATGCAAGTAGGCTGAGCTGGCACGGGTCAGTACAACAAAAATGTGTAATGTAAAACTGTCCAGAACCTGAACTGCGCCAGCCAGGCTGGCCCCTGTTCAATACTGGAAACGGGGTATCAGAGACACTCGTGACAATTCACCCCCTTTCCCTTCCTGGCTTGCACGCTGGTAGAATTAGATTAAACTGGAAAGACTTCAAGAAATGGAAAAATCAACGCCTCTGTCTCCTAACATGGCTTGACCGGAACGAAATCCCTGCAGATAGTGAATTTCACGTGGAATAGTCAATTTAGGCTAAAGAGCTGGACGGAAATGGAGGCGTTCTGCTGTTGCTATTATTAGGTGTTTCCTTCCCTCACAGCTCCCTCTCGTTTATGCACATTGGTGCCGTAGAGACTCTGTTCATTGTGTCATAAAGAAAAGAGTACGACGCTCTGCATGGTGGCCCCCACACGCCTAGATCCGGAGCACTTTATAGATGTCGGAGTGAAACCGATTGTAAACTCCCTCAAGTGAATTGAGGTCACCCGTCTATTTGTTCAGCGGCAATTACGCCGATTAATTAGCGCGGTAGATAACTCACGTGGAGCATGGGCGCAAAAAAATTGTAATTAACCTAACGTCACTGCAACTGGAGATCAATCAGTGCAAATGAATCTGAACCTAGACAGTCAATGCAATGTTCCGCTTTCTCAGTTCCTGCCAGCGGGTGTGTTTGAGCTCTAGTAAATAAATGGAGGACTTTGCAGGAAGTGAGAGAATGTCCTCCGTGCTCCCTCGGCTGCTCTCTGTGCTCTTTCATGTTTCTGTGCGTTTGATCTCTCCATATCGGCATGGCACACTGTGCCGATAGGATCTTCCGTAGACGTAACTCTGAGAATGTTGAACCAAAAATGTCGAAGGTTGAGGCCGATAGGGGATGCGATGTATGTTGAATTCCTCAATCCCTAATGCATTAGTGTCATATTTAAGGGATTTAAACTGATTTGTTTTGAAAATGGGGAAAAGGGCATGGCTGTAATGCTGATTTTCTTCACTGAGATTTGGAAGAAAAAAAAAAAAAAAAATCCCAGACAAGGCAGACACACTCCACAGGGCCCCCACATTTTCCCTGCTGTGGGGTAATGGGATTCACTGTCGGTCGGCTTCTTTTGAGGCCTGCAGTGCTGGGTGAATATGAAATTGTCTGCAGAACTGCCATCCGTGACAGTAAGGCCAAAACCTATGCGCATCAGAGCGATGAAGCCAATATAGCTGTTTGGGTTGCTTATGGAAGCAAACCACTGACAAAAAGATCTGAATTTGAATAACCATTTTCATAATGATAAATGTGTGAAATTCTAAAAAATTCAAAAGTTGAATTTATTTACTGTGAATTTAGTACATTTGAATTCATAAGATGTGAATTATAAATGCATTACAAATTGAAAATTATAAAATAAGCATCCTTGAATAAACAGAACACTGTTTCCTAAGGCAAGGATCTGTAGAATTCTGTGTATAGACTACACTATGAGGATCCCAAGCCAAATCTTGCTAGTTTTAATGAAGGACAATATCTTTGATTTAGAAAACTTTTATCAGACTTTTTGTATTTGTATTTGTATTTTTAATTTATTTCACCATTGGTAGTGTATAATTTCAACTAATACATACAATTCATGGTTAAACACATTCATTTACACTTCCATGGTGAAAAGGGAACAGGAAGAAGAAAATTCTTATTTTACCTGCCCCTTACTCAAAACATAAACAAAAACAAAAGCCAATTCAACCAATATTTACAGTAATATATGAAATCAAAGAAAACCAAATGAAAATAATACTCCTCAGTCAATTCCCAGCCTATACATCATCATACATTCTAAGTATTTTCTCTTTATACATTTTGAAATGGTTAATAATGGATAATGCTAATAAAGATAATGGATTGCATTTATATTGAGCCTTCTCAAAATGCTTTACAGTGAAAAGGGGAAGCAAATGTGTGGCACCCATCTGGGTGATGCACAGCAGTCATTTTGCACCAGAATGCTCACCACTTATACCACTTATAAATCCAATTGTACTTGTGGGTGATTAGGTGGCCAAACTGAGAGAATCGGGGTTGAGGATTCTCCCCATGGAACCCCATTCTCTTTGCAATAGAGCCATGGGATCTTTCATGACCACGGCGAATCAGGACCTTGGTTTAAAATCTGACACCTACATTACAGTGTCCCAGTCACTGAACAGGGGCATTGGTTTTCTGCTTGGTCCAGAGAAGATCGCCCCCTACTGGCCCATCAACATCACTTCCAGCAGCAGCTTAGTTTTCCCACTAACTCAGCCCTGCTTAGCTTCAGCCACCAAGCAAGAGGGGATATCACAGTGTGGTATGGCTGCTGGTTACAGCATGAGGGGACTGAAGGACTTCAAGAGAACTCTGGAAGTTGTTTGCTAATGGGGCCAAATGTCTGTTGAGGACTTGCAGACTTGTACAACTGGAGAAAATATTACCTAAAATATGCTTTGTTTGGTGAGATTTGGACTTCAGCACCACATTATCTTTTATACAATGGCTCAATTTTCTTTTATACTGTACAAACCTGCAAAGATCTACCTGTCTGTAAAATCTATGTAGAGCTGTCAAGTGACTTGATGGTAGCAGGTTTGGTTGCCAAGTGGGACACCACTGTTGGACCTGCCCTACGTATGTTCTCAATGGCTGTATTTCTATGAATAGTAAAGTTGCTCCAGTCCATAAGGGCTTGTCCACTTGAGGAAGAATATGTGATTGATATGGATGTAATGATGAGGGACCAGTGTGGGATCAACACTACATAAGCTACTTCATTAGCGGTGTGATAGTCTTCCCCGAGCTGGCATGTGAAGAGATTATTTGTGCAAATGTAATGAGAGAAAGAGAGAGAGCACAAGAGACCCAGAGCACCTTCCAAGTTTATGCCAACCGACAGCAACCTTGTGGCCTCCCATTCAGCCGCTTATTCATGAAATCACTGTGGGAGAAATGGGAGAATTATTTTTACAAGTTTCTTAATGAACATATTTGTCCATTTTTTTATACCAAGGATCAAAAGCTAGGACTATAGGTGTAAAGATGAGTTTTCCCCCTGTTTCTTGTTGATGGGCTTCCACTCATACTCTGTGCTGCCACTTGCGTATGTCCAGAAGTATGTGCCTGTTAGTCTTTTAAACAGGTTGGCTAAGCATTAGCCCTGCTGCATGGAGATAGTTAAGCCACCTGTGAAATCAGCTTACTGTATTTCAGAACCCCAGACGAAGCGTCGATGCGGTGCCACATATAAGCAATTCTCGTACCTCAAAATAAATTTGCAGCTGCTCCCTGTTGTGGGAGAATCCTGGTTGTCAGCTGCATTTCCCCCGCTGGAGAACTTCCTTTGTAACTTCCTGTCATCACGGGAGTGGGAAAGTGGGGATGATCCCTCAGAAATGCGTGCGCTACAACCACACGGCTGCTCTGACGCTGAGTGAACGTGGCAGCAGAACCGAAGCGCCCGCTGCCACCCCCCCCACGCATCATATCCAGGAATATCACCACCTGTTTGGGGTTTGTTAAGCCGTATGTTTATGTAATACCCCGCTCTCTTAGCGGAGGACTCGTCGTTACTGTTGTCTGTGTTGCTCGCCTGGAGCCACATTCCATTGTGGGTTTAGTGTAGTTACAGTGGGTTTAATTGTCCTGTGCACACAAGATATTTCCGGCCTGGATCAAAACCATGGCCTATCTATAAAAGCAATCTTCACCGTCGCTGGCATGGCTCACTGCTTTTTTGACAGTTACTGGAGGTGGTGTGACAGCTATTTTACTGTGTATCTGACCATAGTAGAATGTTTCTATTACCTCTAAATTCCTGACATTTCTGCCATTCTATTTCTATATTCGATATTTGTGACATTTCCTGAAGCTTTGTTGAGAGAGTCGACCTCCAGTCTACATAACGATTTTTGATTCAGTGATGATGGCAGAAAGAAAATACTAAATAATGCATTAATCATCACATGAAAGGGCTCCATCTGATCTGAAAAAAGCAGGGGGTGAAAAAGACATCCATTTCCCTTCCTGTGTGAAACTGTGAAACTGGCAGGATATTCAGATCTGCAGCTGAACAGGGATTGGTTTCTCGAGTTTTGAACAATAGCCTTCTCCCTAAACAGCAAACAATCCATCAGTGTCACTTTACACTCTTAACAATTGAGTAGACAAGTCCACAATTGATCCACAGCTGCCTGTCCACTGAAGAGTGTTCAGATTTGTGCTAGAGAGAAGGGCTAGGCAGAGAGTTGACAGTGATCATGAGCCAATAGGTGTTTTTTCTAATGACACAGTTTTTCATTCGATGACAGATTCACTCCTGACTGGTCAGAATTAGGATGAGTCAGTACTGAGTCAGGAAACTGACACTCTTTTTGAGCTTGCACCTGAAGCACTCAAAACTCTGTTTCTGAACCCAGAGATGACTGTGAAAACAGGAACACAGGATCACTGTAAAAAAAAAAAAAAAAAGTGTGAATTAGACTAAAGTGCTGAAACAGGAACAAGGAAGGGGTGTGTTAGCTCATGTCTTTAATCCCATTCAGGTCATTGCTAACATTTAGCCCTCTTGTCTTTTGCTAATTGCACCTGCCTTTACCTTCATTGTGCATGAGACGGTCTGCCGCCACAGGACTTGTAACTGTGTTTAATCTGAATTGAGCAGGACACTTCCCGGAGATTGCCTTTTATCGATGGGAGTTGCATGTTCAGCTACGCTCTCCTGTGACAGCTTAGTTCCTTTTGCTTGGCTGCGGTAAAAAATGTAACACAAAATGGCCAAGAGCCTTGAATGAATTATTCATTGCGGGCACGTGTTCTGCCCTGCTTAATTACAGAGCTGATTGTTTCTCAAGTAGGACATCCCTAGCCCCTCCTGAATCTCATGTGTTCGCATTAGAATTAGTGCTCAACTGGTATAGCTGAACCCTCAGAGTATAACCCAAAAATAAGATCGAATTAACAGCGCCTCTCTCAATGCTTTTAAATATCTGCTGTCAATCTGTTACACATCCTTCTGCTTCTGCCACATTTATAAATGTACTCCATTTTACTTTCAAAAGATTACTAGATAACTAGTAAAGATTACTAGATAGACAAGTGTTGCTCTTACAAGTGCAACACAGTTCCGAAATTGAAATCAAGAGACAGTTCAGAGGTCTCTGATAAGTCATCATTTTCTGAGGGAGGAGAGAGGAAGAGAAAGAAGAATAAGAGGGGACAGGAGGAGAAGAGGAAGAGAGGCGACGAGCAGTGAAACTGTGTTGTGAAGAAACTGTCAAGAGATCGTTTGAAAACAGAAGATGATTGACATCATTTTGAAACATTCACGGCTGGCTGGCAATCGTTGTCAGTAGAGGTCATAATTTATTTCTGAACCGTGAGAGGATTTGTTCCTTTTGAAACCAATGAAGATACATTGAAAATATCAAAATATGACACCTGTCTTGTTGTACGTGTTGATACCCTATGTGCAATTTGAATGATACCATCACACAGTTCCTGTCAGTTTAACTCTCAGGTTAAAACCAATCCTAAGCCCGTTTTGCACTGAGGGATAAGAGGTGTCACAGCACTTATGCTGTGGGAATCTGCTGTCTGACTATTTGAGGAATGTGATTTTCCCATGGTCCTCTGCTGTGGCCTCACGGTCCTGTGGGGTCCTAGTAACAGCAGCTGTCACAGTTTCCCCAACACAGAGGTCACCAGCCATCCCTTTTTATGTCCCGGCACTCTGTTTCCTGTTGAGTGGCTGGGTACAGCTGAGGAGAGAACAAGGACGCAGAGGGCTGTTTTTACACGGTTTTCATTACAGTAGACTGGAGCCCGCTTTATGCCCTGCTCCGGAACCACGGCTGCTCTCTGACCGGACAAAGCGGACGCTCTCTTTCCGCTTAACCTTTACAAATGAAAATAAAACCCTCCGCTGGGTTGCTTCTGGTCCGCTGAGCCGAACAGGGTTTCCCAGAACCGGGGGGGGGGGCGAGCGCAGAGTTCATTTTCCACCATCTCGCTGGTCCTCTGACACATGCGTTCGCACGACTCCACCACCCTCGACAACTTCCTGTTCACACAACCCCCCTCTTGACCCCGTTCCATTCACGCACAATCCTGACCCCCATCGTTCCCTGGCTACACAAACAGAGGATCTGTGCTGTCGTATAGAGACACCGCAAAGAGGCGCTTCCCGACACGTTCCATTTCTCTGTCAGGTGACTGGTGTAGATAAAGCATCAGTGTGGGCGAGGTATTGGAGCATTGGGCCCACCGTCAGATTCATAGTGGGTGGGAAAGCTACGGTTGTGGCACCGAATGACCTCGCATTGCTCTAAACTAATAATGGAGCGGCAGAGTAGTACAGTGTTTAGGGAACTGGATGCATAGTTGCATAGTTTGGAAATGCATAGTTTGCAGGTTCAATTCCCATGTGGGGCACTGCCGTTGTACCCTTGAGCAAGATACTTAACCCGAACCGCTCCAGTAAATATCCACTGCATAAGTGGACTGTATGTAAAGAAATGTAAACCGTGTAAGTCGCTCTGCATGAGAGCTTGCTAAATGCCTGACATGTAACGTAATTTAATCTAGCCTTCCACCATGGGAGTGAGTGTTAGATGTGAAACCGTGAGCACTGCGAGGCACGCTTGGAAAAAGTACCGCTGTTAAGCAAAGCAGACCACGTTTTTGGCAAGTCACGTTTGCTGAAGTTATCAGGTGTCAGTCGGCAGGGCGTATTTGCCTGCTGCGGATTTGACTGCCGTGATTTAAGTGCACGTGATTCAGAGTGAACTGCGCGAGTGAGTATCATTTATGCGAGATGGAGGGGGACCTTTAAGAGCAAACCTGACAAATCCACCTGCATGACTAGAGCTGTTGCTCTCATATGGAGAGTATTGCTTGAAATGTTTTAGTTTTTTTAAGAAATTGTTTATATAATTCATTAATCATTTTCATTCCTCTCTTTTAGATATATAAATAATCAAAAATAAATAACTGAAAACCATGCATTTTACCACTCATGCCTTTGGCCACACTCATTGCTCAAATGGAAGTATCCTTGCCTAATAGACTAATGCGATCTTCACTCCCCCATCCGTTTTCTACAGGGCCAGCTATCACAGGCGCTGAATATTCTGTCGGACCGAGCCACGGAGGCCAAGGAGTTCCTGGTCCAGCTCAGAAACATGGTGCAGCACATCCAGGTACCGTGACACAAGCCCCGCTCACCGCTCAGCCCCGCCCCTTTCCCTGTGTCCCCTCCCACTGCCGCATGCCCCATTTACTGTATGTGTGGAGACGGATTTGCAGGAAGTCATTGTCCTGCATGGGGATTCAGTACTGTTCAGGTATAACCAAACCACTGCTGTTTTTTACGTATAACGTAGAGACATTCTTCATTATTCAATATTATGCCGTCTTCACAGACCTTTCCACAGATTTTCAGGCACATGGTTACTTTTCTTGCTCGCCTTTGACTCTTAATTTGTAACGATTTACATCATTAGTCGGTCCCGAGGGCCACGTTTTACCACATGAGGATCCGCTGGAGCCGCTGTGGACCGAGCCGGTCGCGGCGCACAGAGGAAGGGAGCGGGGGCGTTTTGGGTTTGCTTGTTTGTTTCTTTTCTTTTCTTCTGCCCGGTGTGATTTTGTGGAGTCACGCCCTCAGTGCGATCGGTAGGGGTGCACATCCTGAAATGACTGTGTTGCCATGGTGTTCTTGTCGTGCAGCCGGCTGACGCTCCAGGAAGGCCCTTAGTGACGTCAGGGTGGGGAACATTGAAGGTGAGGTTCTTACGTGAGGAGAATGAGTGGACAGAAGGGGGGGGGGGGGCACTGTATTGCACTCACAGCACATTAAAAAGTTCACTTTATTTTTCCACTTGCTGCCACTGTACACCTTGAAGTATTACAGACCATTTGTTCATTTCACCATTTTCACTCCTTGGACTAAACTAAATCCAGAAGCTCATCCTCATTCACCGAGAGGAAAATCATCACCCGTGCAGGTTTTTCACATAAGCTTCAGGGTAGTTTGTGAACTCACAATCAGGAGTGCCCAAGTTATACGTGTACACCCTTCATGAAGCCAAAGTCATAAAAACAGAGGACCCTCCCCCGCTCCAACATGGAGGACCTCTCCCATTGGTCTGCAGTGTTTTGCATCCTGAGTGTAATATCAGCCGTCTGCATGACAAGCGCATCAAGCCCTGCATGGCAGCCAGGTGCTGAAGTGTCTGTTGTTGTGGCCCTTGTTGTTCAGCTGGTCTTATACGAGGTAAACAATAAGGTTATTGATATCAGCTCAGTTGGATAGTCTTGGCGTGGCAGCCTCCTGGTTGTCTGCCTGTCTGTCTGTCCATCTTTCTGTGCTCTGTGCTGTCAGTCTCTGCCTGTCTGTGCTCCACTCCTTGCTTCTCCCTCTCGGTGGTCCATCTCCAACACCGTTTGTCTGTTTACCTCTCTGAGACTGTCCGTTAGTCTGTTTGTCCTAGCCAGTGTCGTAGCCTGTAATTCATTTGGGGGGGAGTTTGAGAAGATACATATATAACCCCCTCCTCCCCAGCTATGCTAGTGGTCCTAGCCCCTCTCCCTCTGTGTGCCTGCAGGAGAACGGGGTGGAGTTCGAGGCCTGCCTGGTGGCGCAGTGCGACGCTCTCATTGATGCGCTGAACCGCCGCAAGGCCCAGCTCCTGTCCCGAGTCAACAAGGAGCACGAGCACAAGCTGAAGGTGAGCGGCCTTGCCCCTTACCTGTCTGTCACAGGACGAGGAGGATGGGGTATATGCATTGCTGATATTCACTCAGAAGTTATGTTCCTGCTTTGCAATGCAAGAGTTTATCTCTTACGTTTGATTCCTGTCCCAGAGTGCATTGCTCCATTGTGCCTTGAAATGTGAACCAAACAAGAGATACTCTTCATTTCTTTACCTCACGTCATAGTTTTTAATAAGGTAAAGTAATAGGAGGACACATATTCTTTATTATAAGTATGATATTACAGTTTTTGAATAGTAAAATGTACTCACAGTGAGTCAAACCATTGAGCCAAATCTTTTGCTGTATTTTTCCTGTCGCTAGCTCCCTAAAGTATCTGGATTGTCCTGCACTGATATAATGGGTGATTATACCACACCTCCTGTCTTAGATTTTCTATATCCTTCTATATCCTTTTATTTATTTATCCTTTATTTAGGAGTTTAAATGAAATCTCCCTTTTTTCTGACCAAACAAAGGAAACACTGAAGGTATAAATCACAGAGGAGGAGGAGGAAACATCAGCGGTGTTCTGCCTCCAATTTCACGCTTGATTGGTCTTAGGAATTAAAGTTTCACAGCATGCGGGTGCTGAGAGGCACACACACAACACTTCCTTTCCCCCGCCATATTAGAGGCCAACAGAAGCTGCCGCAGGACAGAGGCGTTTCGTTTCAACTGGGGCACCGTATCAGCCTGGGAACACAGGTTTATACATCGTTTATTCTCACAGGCGAACTTCCCCCTCTCCAAATGAAACACGATGAGAAAATGTTCTAATTGAAAGAAAATCTTGTCTTTAAAGAAGATCCCAGTAACTGCTTTATTTCATCCATAGGAATTCCCTACAGTTCTCATTAAACCTTTTCCCTGTGCTTCCCAAACACCTGACACAGTTGTTCCCAATGTAGCGCAGCAGTCGTCCAACTCATGAAAGCCTGCTCGTAATTGGGAGTCGATCTGAAGTGGAGGGGTGGGTTTTCCAGTTGGCTAATGTAGAAGGAGATTGAGGGTCAAGTATCTCTTGCATACTCCGTAATTGAGGAGATTTGGGAGGAGTTAATGTCTTTCCCTCTTTTGCGGTAAGAATTGATGAAGTTGGGAGGTTCTGGAGACTCTTTATATATTTCCCACGTTGCCTTGGGTGATTGCCTCACCCGCGGGAGACAGGAATCGAGTAACGAGAAGGGGATGCATTTACATGCTGGCTATAGGAAATGTTCAATGGAAATGTATCTCAGAGGAAATCGATGTGGCTGCCGATGCATAGTAATGGAGATCAATGGCTTGGGTTTAGTGGCAGAGGCATTCGTGTACGGTCAGATTTCCCATTTCATTAAAGAGAATGACATTAGTTTTCTAATGACATAAACTTATCACACTGATTCATTGTTAACATTTGATTTCCACCAAGGAGCATGAGGAGCACTTTTTAAGCCATTGAATGTATTATTTTTCCACGAGCGTTTATTAATTTACTGGACGCTCATATCTATTTAATCAGCAAACTGCCGGCACTGCAGCCTTGTTGGCCTTCATAGAGCCAGAGCTCATGTTCCCAAACTGCTCCTCTCCTGTGGTTTCCGAAAGGAGAGCTGTGATGCCAGAGGCCCGGTCTCCATGGTGACCAGAGACATTCTGTGCTCGTTTGAGACTATGGAGGCACAGTGGCCTTACCGATACAAACGAATCGGTGCTTTCTCTATGGATGTTACATAATCGCAGAGAGAGAACCTTGTGTTTATCATGATTACATGTTTTTGTGCATGGTGCAGAATTCCACTTTGATAGAGATGGTGGGTTTTTTTGTTGTTGTTTTTTTCTTGTTCTTGTGTCATCGTGTACGTGTGATTGGCCGCGATGCATTAACAGAGATGCCAACATTGGATTCCTGTAATGAGGGAGGATCTGTCAAGCGCAGCTGTCTTCGTGGCTATACTAAGGAATAGGAAAAATTGCGCATGCGCATATATAGGGGTGAAGTTGGTGAAAAACACTCGTTTGTCAGCTGCAGCGCTAGCCATAGCGGGTACATGTACATACATGTACCGCATGCAGTGAACTACACTCATTCGCCAGCGCTAGCGGGCACACAATAATAATACTTTTTATTTTTAAACACACTTTCCATGTCCGAATCCAGGAGGCACATGGCCGTAAGGTCGGAAGTTGGGCAGATTTTCCGGGACCCCCCCGGGCAAAATCTTGAGGTTTGGCATGTCTGCATTAACGATGACTGGAAGACAGCAGACCCTTCAGGTGTCACTGCAGGGCATCCCTGCGACTGAGCTGGCACACTGCCCTGAGCAGCCTGTCTCCACTGCCCCCTCAGCACGCTTCCCCTGCCTCCCACTCCGTGTCTCATTACTTCTCCTCAGTAGGCAGGGTTCTCTTGATGGGCAGCAGTGCTCCAGTAACCCCCCCCCCTCACCGTTCCTCTCACTCAGCACCAGAGGCTCATCCGTCTAACCCAGGGGTCGGCAACCTGCGGCTCCGGAGCCGCATGCGGCTCTTTCATCCTTATGCTGCGGCTCCGCGTGGCTTGGGAAAATAAATTATAATTATCCAATTGAATCGAAAATTCGAGGGCCGCCATTTTTTTTCACGTAGAACCCCCCCCCGCGCTGCCCTGTGCAGGTCTAGAGAATCTGCTGTTCAGTGTGCAGAGTTTGATATGGGTCTTAGCTTAGAGTGGGGGGCTGCTGAGACTTTTCTCCAGCCTATCTGTGACCCCCCCCCCCTCCCAATTAAAAGAGAAACCCATGCAGCTGAGCAGGGTGTGACCTTTCCCCTCACATGGAGGATATGAGGAAGGGATGGACACAGAGCAGCGGGAGACAGAGTGTCGTCTCACACACCGCCAAGATGCGTGACCGCGGCTCCAGCGGGCTTGTGACACAGCCTCCTCAAAGGGCGCTCAGTCTGGACCCTTAATGGTGGGGGGATGGGCAAGGAGTAGCGACACTATTTATATTCACCACATAGAGATCCTGCATCTCTCCCTCTGTCCTCTATCGCATCCCCCTCTCACCACGTGTCCCCTGTGAATGCCGCTTCTCCGTAGAGGCCATTACCGCAGTCAGCTTGATGCTTTATTGTGATGAAAAACGCCTCTCATCCCTCCGGCGTGTGAGGCGCAAACGTGCAGAATGATTATGGGACCCGCGCTGCATGCGAACAGGATACTAAATGTTTATTACCCACTCAGTGTGGAAAGATGTTGGCTCGCTTGTGTTCGCCAGCGAGCATTGTTCCATTTCGCCCATCGTAGTTTAGCTTTTTTCATCAGTTCAGTCATTCAAATGTCTGTCTCAGATGTGCTTTATTGGCAAGGTACGAAATGGTGTAGCAAAAGCCATAATAGTAATCAACAGACAAATATTTTCAGTAATATCGAGTGTAGCACATGGCTTGTTCCACTGCGGGCAGCACATCCCACAGGACCACGGCTTGCAGAGAGTAATTATCATCCCCTCTAGCGCCCCTGCCCCCACACCCACCCACACACCCACCGCCACCACCCCCACCCCCCCCCACTGCCCCAGGCCCCGCCTCTCACTGAAAGTGTGTGAATCATCGCCCAGGACATTCAACCAGCCTGTCGTGATGCTGCAGCTGAATCTCAGATTATACTTAGTGAGGGCCTTGTCTCCAGGAGTGGAGGTGGCTGCAGAGGTTTTGATTAGTGAGAAGGTTGTCGCTGTGGAGGTTTTGGTTAGTGAGGAGCTGGTCTCTGGAAGACTTGGGCTCTTGCAGGGCCTCTTGTTTCCCTGCTTACAGCCTTTTGATCTAATTATGGCTCCTCAGTGCAGCAATAGCAGCACGATTATCTTTGTGCTCTCACCCTCCCACTTCTGCCTCTTCTCCTCCGCTCTCTGTGGGCGCGGCATATCTATTGTATCTCTTTTCTATTTTTATATTCTCTCTTTCTCTCTCTATCTCTGTGTGTCTCTCTCATCTTCAGTCTGTGCTCCTGCCAGTATTGTCCGCATCGTTCCTGCCTGCTCACAGCCTTTTCATCCTGCCCCTCCCATCCTCTGCTGATTACAGGAATGCATTCCCTACCCACCAGCAAGGGAATGCTTTGAGTGATGCTTTGCCGAAGTTAAGAGTGCTGACTTCAATGGCAGCAGAGCAGGGGAAGAAAGAAGGGAAAAAGCTTAATAATGGGATGTAGTCGAGCATCATCAATCAGCTTTGAGTGAGGCGGCATGCAAAATGAGTGTGGGATTTCGGTTTGGGAATTCCAGTTTGGCAGCAATGGTTCGATGAAATGCAGCATTTTACAAAAGAAAGCACACACAAAGAGCACTGAGATAAAACCCTATTGGCAAAGTGTTTCTTATTGTGAGAAAAAGTGTGAAGAGGAGTGTGTGAAGGAGTGGTTTGGATGGAACCACGGTCTCCCCCTTCCCTCTCCTCTCTCTGCCTCTCTCTTTATGGCTCTCTTCCTCTCTATGCCTATGTGTGTGTCTCTCTCTGCCTATACCTCTCTCTTCATACCTCTCTCCCTCCCACTCACTTTCATTCCCTCTCTCTCCCTCTAACCATAACTCTCTCTCTCTGTATCTTTCTCATTATAGCTCTCTCCCTCTCTCTGACTACCCCTCTATATCACTCTCTCACTCTCTCTCTCATTCTCTCTCAGTGGTGTTCTGGTTATGGAGTGGTGTTTTGCCGCTCTCGTCAGCGTTTGACCCAGAACAGCAGGCGCAAGGCCCGTGGCTGTGCTCCCTGGATCTAGGCCCACTCTGCTGAAGACCCGTGCAGCTGGCTGTAACAGGCAGTGCCGCAGTGCCACACACAAACACCCACACACACACACACACATGGCCTTCTTTCCCAAACTCTCTCCGTCTTTTTCTCTCCCCCATCCCTTCTTTTTCATTCTCTCCCCCCTTCCTCGCTCTCTCCGCATCTCTTTCGTTCCTCTTTCCTCCCTCCTCCCGATCTATCACCTCGTGGGAGCCGCTCGACAGCGCGGTCGCTCTACTTGTGTGGCAGGATCTTCATCATTAACAAGCCATTAATAACACAGTCTGACAGAGACAGGGACCCACTTTGCAATTAGAGAGCTGGCTTATCTCCACTGCTTGTGTTGGTCCGCACTCCTGAATCCTGAGTCAGATCCACGATCCAGCTGCCAGCTGCTCCAGATATATAGGTAACTGCCAGAATAAAGGAAACACTTGAGTAAATGAAGGGTTCTGGCAGCTCTGTTATTGTGTGGGGTGCATTTTCCTGGCATGGTTTAGGTCCACTCAACTCCTTAGAGGGCAAGGTAAATGGCAATAAATACAAAGCCATTCTGAGTGATCACCTTCAAACTATGGTGGATCATTTCTGATGGGAGATGGTCCCCATCCACAGGGTACGAGTGGTCACCTTGTTCCTACCATGTATAAATGCACATCTTGTAAGTCGCTCTGGATAACAGCGTCTGCTAAATGCTTAAAATGTAAAAATGTCACTGAATGGTTTGATGAGCATGAAAACAATGTAAACCGTATGCCATGGCTGCCTCAGTCACCAGATCTCAACCCAATTGGACAGTTATAGGAGATTCTGGAGCAGCACCTGAAGCATTGTTTTCCATCAACAAAGCACCAAATTATGCAATTTCTCATGATAGAATGGTGTTGCATCCCTCCAATAGAGTTCCAGACACTTGTAGAATCTACGCCAAGGCACAACTGAAGCTGTCTGGTGGCTCATGGTGGCCCAACACCCTATTAAGACACTTTATGTTGGTGTTTCCTTTATTTTGCCTGTTACCTGTAGATACAGATATTCATAATACTGTAAGTGGCGTGTTCTGTCAGGCAGAGCAGCTTTCTCCACTCGCACATTTTACTGTGATTGCCTTTGCTGAATTGTAATACCTTCTGCCAACAAAAACTTTAAGAAAGTAAATTAATCTTCTCACCACATGCAGTTGACATCAGCTTGATTTGTGAACAGGCTATACATTTTTCATTTGGGTTTCTATTTGTATTTTCTTTATTCCTACCTCTACCTCTTGCCGGTTTGAGATTTCAGTCCAAATGAACGAAATGCTGAAAGAAGCTGCTTTGCAGGCGGTCGGGGGGGGCTGGCAGACTGGGGCCAATCAAGGCCTGTGGGCGTGGGTGGGGTGGGGGAATTTGTATGACACCCAGAGCCGTATTGTGTACCAGCGCCAGGCCACTGCAGGGGTGTGCCGACCCAGCGCCGACACTGCACCACAGAGTAGGCCAGGTGACACGGAGCGTGAGGAAACTCTCAAACAGCCCTGAAGGGCAGCAGGGTAGTGAAAGGGGTCAAACAAAAGGACCCTGGTGCGTCTCAGATCCAACGCAAGCATGCCTGTGTGTTTGCTGGAAGTGGGCCAGGCAGTGCATTAAGCATTGTCACGCGTGCACTAAAAATCCTCACAACAGTTTAATAGTTAGTCATGATCACCAGGTAAGTCCGTGGGCTAATGGCTACCACAGTGAAGGTGATATTACATCCGCTGTGGGCTGCATGCTGCAGACAGGAGCCTGAAAGTAGACTGCCAGCAGTGAGATCTCTCCCAAACCAAACCTACTGTGTGATCTGAGTCTTAAATCTTAAATGTCCATGCGTGGAGTTCACTGGACCTCCTCAGGACGACCGCATCTCTCTGGGTGGAGCGGTATGTAGGGCAGGAGCGACGGGGTAGGATGGAGCAGTGCCTGTGGTGTTGACTCTCTCTGCATCCAGACCTGCCCTCAGCCCCGCTGCATGCAGCTTGGCCCCGGAGCTGTTGTAGCGAACGCTCTCAGAATCATCCCGCTGTTGCCTAGCAACCCCCAGTTCCACACTCTTGGTTACCGTACGCTTCTAAAAAAAAAACGCGACCGACGCGAGGCCCAGATCTTCTGTGCCCGGCCCGACATTCTCCGCGGGAGCGGCGAGGAGACACAAGAAGCGATGGTGATGAAGCACAGGAGGCTGGCGAAAGCCAAGCCTGTTTCTGACGCCCGTACTCTGACGTCCCCCTGCTCCGCTCTCGCAGGTGGTGCGGGACCAGATCTCCCACTGCACGGTGAAGCTGCGCCAGACCACCGGCCTGATGGAGTACTGCCTGGAGGTCATCAAGGAGAACGACCCCAGCGGCTTCCTGCAGGTCAGTGCACGCCTGCCTCGACGCCCCGCACACACGCCAGTATCCGCACAGTCCTGGAACCGTTTCCCCCACCGTGAGCATGAAGCGTGAGATAAATATCGTCGAGGTCATTGCTCTATTTTTCGTTGGCGAAATGGCAGCCGGGTGCGAATGACAAACTGTTCCTGTGATCGCATGCCCCGTATTGACAGCGCGAGAGTGCTGATGCCTTTTTTAACGGAAGCAGGGAACAAGGCGGTCTCCTCGTTAGCTGTGCGTGAGCCGCGTTGCACCCAGCCTCAGTAATGGAGAAGAGAACAGTGCTCTGAGGGGTCTATCTCACTCGAGATCGCCTGTCCCGCAGATCTCGGACGCCCTGATCCGGAGGGTTCACATGACCGAGAGCCAGTGGGGAAAGGGCACGCTGACCCCCAGGATGACCAGCGACTTTGACCTGACTCTGGACAGCGGGCCCCTTCTGCAGACCATCCACCAGCTGGACTTTGTTCAGATGAAAGGTATAGAGGAGAGCGTTCAGTGTGAAAGGAAGAGAGACAAGTGTTCAGTGTGGAAGGTGGAGAGGAGAGTGTTCAGTACAGATGACTATCCTAAACGTAGACTGAATAGAGTGTTCAGCAGCCGTTCCTTCGCTTATTGCATGAGAGGATCATCCTGTGTGAAACCCTTTCATTTCTGTGAGAAGTGTGATTAGTCAATTGTGGCTTTTAATAAAGTGTTTCATTGATCTAAGAGTTTCTGCATCAAAACACAACATAAAACCAAGACCTAGCCCTGCTGTTACCAAGTATGTGTGCATTGTGTGTGCGTGTGCATTATTTGTATGTCGGTGTGTGTGTGTGTGTTTATGTGTGTATGTGTGTGTGTGTGTTTATGTTTTTTGTGGTTGTGGTGTGTGTATGTTTATGTGTGTGTGTTTGTTTATATGTGGTTGTGGTGTGTGGTGTGTGTGTTTATGTGGTGTGTGTGTATGTGTGTTTAAGTGTGTATGTGTGGGTGTGTGTATTTCTGTGTGTGTGTATGTGTTTGCGTGTGTATGTGTGGTGTGTGTATGTGTATTTATGTGTGTATGTGGTGTGTGTACATGTATGATTATGTGTGTATGTGTGGTGTGTGTGTGTGTGTGTGTGTATATGTGTGGTGTGTGTGTTTTTATGTGTGTATGTGGTGTGTGTACATGTATGATT